>CM032660.1:30134568-30151219 GCA_019095985.1 Streblospio benedicti
TCATAATGATTCCACTAATATAATATCAAAGGACAGTGCCCATGGTGCTTGTTATTGTGAAACTTGTGTGGTCCGGACTACAACAGTGAAAAAAAAATTAATTAAGAGTTGACACGACTTACGGACTGCAGTAGTGACAAGGACCCCGTATCAGTAACAAGTGGTGACAAGTCGGACGGACATTCTAACGTCAGAAGTCGGACATAAGAGTTGAGAAGTTATCTATAAAAGTTCACAAGTAATCAGTAAGAGTTGACAAGATTTACGGACTGGAGTAGTGACAAGGACCCCGTATCAGTAACAAGTGGTGACAAGTCGGACGGACATTCTAACGTCAGAAGTTGTCCATAAGAGTTGAGAAGTTATCTATAAAAGTTCACAAGTAATCAGTAAGAGTTGACAAGATTTACGGACTGGAGTAGTGACAAGGACCCCGTATCAGTAACAAGTGGTGAGAAGTCGGACGGACATTTTAACGTCAGAAGTCGGACATAAGAGTTGACAAGTTTTACGGACAATGGAGCAACAAGGACCCGGTATCAGTTCTAAAAAAACCGTTAAAAACCTTTGTCCGTTCGGTGCATTTATGGACAACTAAGCGCACATCGCCAACGGTTTTTAACGGTTTTTTTTTCAACAAAGGTCGTTCTGTACTGATACGAACGTCAAGTTCAAGGTCCTTGTTGCGGCGCGTTTTCGCAACAAGGTGTAGCGGTGGCTCACTAGTCCATGAGTGACTGCTACATCCTTCCCTCCCTCGGAGACAGAAAAGATGTAATCTTTTCTATAATTAATTTTGTTATAATTTAGAACTGCATGAGCGAGGTTGGAGCCAAGGAAAACCATACGGGTTTATGATAATACATACATATAGCATATAAATATACAGCATACATAATTGAATCATTAGATATATGCATACAATGCAGGTATAATGATTACAGCTAAATATAGAGTTTAACTATATGACACACTATATGATACACAATATAACTAAATCTACATTTGGAGATATACTTGGTTATAGATACAGAATACGGTTTATTTGACATTTCGCATTAAGATTAACTACTGATGTATAAGTTAAATGAGAAACCACATGAATGGCGCATAATAAAACGAATTAGGTATAGCTAACATATAATACTGAACTATTGATTTAGTCATAATGTACAGATTGCTAAATTGTGCACGTAAGGTGCGAAATTGAGGTAATGAATTGCTAAGATAAGACGGCGGTGAACTATGCTAATTTGTACGATATGGTATGAACCCAGCATTCCGAGGTCAGCGTCGATTGGGCACGTGCGGCGCAGCGGGAGTTCGGGTCAGGCGCTGTAGGGTCGGCGTCGTGGGTTGTGATTCGTATTAGCCGCTTGAGATGAGTGAAGCTTGGTGACAGATTTGTGTAGGCATTTTGTGGGGACAAGTCAGGAATCTTCATTTTGACTAGGGCGCTTCATAAGGCTTCCCATGTGGTCATTGTGAAGTATTTATAGAGGATATGATGTGGAAATGGCTGTCGCACTAACTCGCTTGTTCAGCTTGGCACACTCGCAGGATTTGGCAACCCGGTCGGCGGCTATCGCGACGTAGAGACGCCCTCAGTTCTTTACATCGCCACGGGCACACAGTTAGAAGGCAATTCATTTACGGTGCACCCTATCACGTCAAGACTAAACCGCAGGTCTGCCTCCCCGATTATGACGGAATTGACGTATATAGTTTAGCTTCGACGATGAGTGTTGACGCCGGACTATTTCAAAGGTGGGAATACATGCTGATGCTACACTTATCTGCACGTAAGTATTTGTTGAGAAGTACATCTTTGTATAATTGCTGGTTGGTGTTGCATGTCATCGTGGGAACATGTATTCTGTATGTATTGCTGCTGCTTTTGCTGTGGTCGTTACTGTTGCTGGGATGGCGGCGTGGTGATGCTTTTGTGCTGTCATTGTTTTTGTTTTGCTGCTGTGTTTGTTCATGTTGTTACTATTGTTGTCGTTGTTGATGTTGCTGTTGTTGCTATTGCCGTTGTGCTGCTACTGTTGGTGCTGTTGTTGTTGTTGTTGCTGAGATCGTTGCCGTTGTTGATGTTGTTGCTGTTGTCGTTTCTGCTGTTGTTGCTGTTGTTAATGTCGTTTCTGCTGTTACTGCTGTTGTTGGTGCTGGTGTGTTGCTGGTATCGTTGTTTTCTTGTTCCTCTGTGTCAATTCACGTTTTGTATGTCGAGCCTTAATATAGCTATATTTATACTACAACTTTAAATGATTTTTCTAAACTACCAAATAATAATTTTCTTAACTACTTAAAACTAATATTCTGTAACACCTCACACTAAATAACTACTTCTATTTACATTCAATTAAGTTGAGCTACTAACATAGTAATATTCATGAAGCCATATGACTACTTTAGAACCTGATTGACCTTAAATTTAGCCTATCAGGAGATTTGGTGAGAGTGTATTCTATCTGATTGGCTATAAGGAATGTCGGCTGCTATGGCAGTCACCAAATCCTCAAATTGGTTTGACTTGATTGGCTGTAATGTCGTCTGCTGCACGTGTATCTTTACATTTTACTAATACTATAAAACCTAAAATCTTAATCTTCACGGGATTACAATGCATTCTATTGTTTATTACTTTAATACATATATAATGTAAGTGTAATCATTTAACTTAATTGGGTTGAGTTATGACTGTGTCTTTGTTGATTTGCTGCCGCTGCTGTCTTTGTTTATCTCAACATGCGGGAAATGGCATGCTTAACCGTAGACGATACTGATTTAACTTGTTTCAATTATTTCATATGGCTGGTCATTCTTTAACTGCCGTTGTGGTTTCCTCTGGTTATTTCAGCAGGGGGTAATCTGCGGTGATAATCATGTGATATAAGTCGCCTTAGCAGATGTGACTGAAGATTCGCCGCGTAGTGGTTGATATGGCTGCTGCTTAGCGTGGAGTGGGCGTCACATGTCGTGGTGGGCAGGTGGGCGAGTCGTGGAATTTCATGAATCCTCGTGATGTGTGTCGAAAATGGCGGGCGTGAGCGTGTGAGAAGTGAAAGCTACTGTTGAGCCATTATCGCTTGCTGTTTGGAATGTATGTGATGTTGCTGTTTAGTGAAGGATGATTCCAGGTGTGAGGTCATTTCGGATGAATCAGGTGAATTTGAGGCGCAGTCATGCTTTGATGACTTATATAGTGGTTGTTCTGTAGAGCTGCTGGCTAATAGTGATTGCTAATGGGCTATTAGCTGCTGGCGAGGATTTGAAGACTGATTGCTGTCGTGTTTCTGTTGGCAGCTGGTCTGATGAGGCGTGTTGTATGGATGGGTGGAATGTCGGAGATGCCAGTGTGGCGGTCGGCTGAATCAGCTTTGGTGTTGTCTGTTTGTCTGGGAATTTGGCGCAGCAACTGTTTCTGTGTGATTAATTTGAGGTCAGCGTCAGATGATTGTGGAATTTGTAGAGTTGCAAACTTCAGTGCTATTGCTTTGTTTTTCTTCATTTTGTAGACACACACTGTTGTACTTGTGGTGACATAATCTATTGTACTGCGTTCAGATAATCATAATTTAAAGCATTTTGTATTTAACAGGGATATCTGCTTAAGTCACAGGTATAATTAACAATTATTCAAACATTTATACACATGCAAAACTAACGTAATACTATTTATCTACGTTATAAAGCTTCTAATCAATTTTATACAAGGTTTACTACTTATAACAACTATATACAATATACTGTGGGATACTATTGATCATCAGATCCGTCAGTATCTGATGAACCAGCTGAATCACTGCCGTCAGGTGAGTCAATGCTGTTATCTGATGCAGTGCTATCAGAATCACTGCTGTCGCTGCTTGCTGAATCATTGTCAGAGTCGGCGTGCATTCTTGGCATGGATGTCGGCCCGCGAGGTGAAGGCCTGCGCCATGAGGCCACATGTTCGTTGGATGGGGATGAGTCGCAATCAGTGGATACAGTGGTATGCACATTAGCCTCGCTAGGTGACTGTGATGGATTTTTTCGCATGTGCAGCAGGCTTTCACGCTGGCGAGTGCATTCCGGAGGTGGCGAGCTGCGCTCGGCTGGTTTTGTGTTCATGTTGAGATGGGCAATATTGAGGTTTTAGCAGAGATTGTAATTTTGCTGCTGAGTGTAATTTTGTGAGGCCTTTGACTGCAGGCAGCCGCGTGTGGCCTTTACTTTGAAGATAAGCTGGTGGGTTGCAGTCCGGCTAAGCGATTCAACTGTGGCGGCTAGAGAAGTGGTTAAATGTGGCAGCAAAGATGATCGTTCTGTGCTATCGCTGAATCTGTGAAACGGCGGGATTTTGTGGATCTAGCTGTACTGAGATGAGCGGCTGGTATTTAGTGAGGATGTAGGTCGTATTAGGTCGTCCTGGATGATGGGTAACTTTCCTGATGTGCAGTGCGGCGTCCTGGTTGGATATGCAGCGTCTTGTCTGCGCTGGGATGGTTCTATTTAAAGATGACTATTGCACAATTAGCATATGCTGGCGACAGTGTTGGCTGACTGTTGATGTAATGATGGTCGCACCTGTGTCTTTTGGTTGGCCGCGACTTTTATACTGCTCGCGGGTGTGACGTGGGATGCTGCGTCAATTCTCTGCTGATGGGTGTGATTGCTGTTCGCTTGTAGTGGAAACAGGCGGGTTTTGTCGGCTATTGCTGTGCGGCTGATCAAGGCTATAGGGTGAGAATTCTGCTGGCCTTTATGTAGTCAGCAGCGGGTGGGCTTACTTTGAAGGTAAACTTGTTAGAGATCGGTCAAGCCGTTTGATGTATGACGTAACCTTGGTGGGCCGTATTGATTTCTGGTCATTGGTAGTGGCTGTATTTAAAGGTGGCCATTGAATGATTTAGCACGTGACAGCGGTGTGTGCAAGTAGCTTACCAGTTAGGCGAGTGCTTGGGAAACAGGCGGCTTTCTCTGTGTTGGTCTGCGCCGGCCCTGTGCTGTGAAGCGTGAGACGCGGGTGTTGCTGAATTGTGTTGCAGGCGCCAATGGGTTGAGAACTGGTGGCGGCCCCCTGCTGGCTTGGCGTGTGCCGGGTCTATGCTGCTCCGGCGATTGTGACGTTGAAGTGCTGTGGTGGAATCAGACACCCGCTGGGCTGGTGCGGCCTGTGGCTTTGGCTGCTGCACTGGGATGAATTTCACTGCTAGGATCAGACTCCCACTGGGTGTGAGCTGATTGTGGCCCCCTGCTGACTTTGGCGTGTGCCAGGCGACGGCTGTTGGCCGTCCACTGGGTTGATAGCTGGTTGCGGCTCCCTGCTGACTTTGGCGTGTGTCCGGCGGCGGGTGTTGGCAGTGCACTGGGTTGGATGCGGCCCCCTGCTGATTTTGGCGTGTGCCGGGCGGCGGGTGTTGGCGGTGTTGGTGGCGGTTTATTGACGCTTGATGGGAGATGTCGCTGCGAACGCTTGTGGCGGCGTGGCTGGTCGCCGCAATCGTCGGTTTTGCTGGCGGTCGTTGGCGTGTCACCGGCTGACGGCTGCTGCTCTTTGCGCCGTGTGGCGCTGCTGGACTGCTGGCGTTGTGCCTGAGGTAACTCGGCTGCTGGCGTGGGGATGTGTTGTTTGCTACTGATGAGATTGGGCGCTGTGTGGCGATCGGACACCTTTATATCGGCGTCGCGTTTCGTAGTAGATAATAACAGGAGGGCTGGCTTTAAAGTGGGTCGAATTTGAAGGCTATTATATGGTCAGAAGAACAGCGGGGAGAGCTTGCTTTAATGCGGGTATAATTAGGAGACTATTATATGGTCAGAAGAACAGCTTACCTTGCATACTGTAGTGATGTTTTGGATGAGTATTGAATATTCTAGCTAAGTGGATCGGTCTCTTGGTATTATTTTGAAAAAGAGCAAAAAATGTGATTCAATCTAAATTTGTAGTCTAGCCAATCAATTAATCATATATGCGACCTTTACAGGTAGCACATATCATTGTTTCAAAGATACAAAATTAAGTACTAATAACTTTCTTGCTGGTTATATAGAACCACTATATTTGGTCTCAGATAAATTATACAGATATCATGTCAATATATATTTTGTGAATTACCATAAAGAACACATTGTTTAAGAATTTAAAATGCTTTATTTTCAGTAATTAAAACCAAACATTGTCTATAAAAGAAAACTGAATAAAGCAAGCATCACAAATACCGGTATTGTGTGGGTTGACAGTCATGCAAGTTCAGTGAATAGATCTATTTACAGCTATGCAAACCTGCTTAGTCTGGATGTACATGGATCTACTAAGATCATAGGTAGATCCAGGGGGCGCAGGGGGTGCCCTCCACCCCCACCCCCATCCCAATAAAATACTTCATTTTCAGTTTTTCATGAAATGCCGTAAATGCGCCCCCCCTCTTTTTCCTTTATGCGCCCCCCACCTTTTTCAAATACCTGGCTCTACCTATGAAGATACTGTGCAGCAGTACAGTACAGGCATTTAATATATATGTAAAGCTTGGAGTTTGTACATTAGGGACCATTCAGTACTTATGACAGGGTGAGGTAGGAAGATTTTCTAAAAAAATCCTGTGAAAAAAAAATTAATAGCCCCCTCAAATCTCTGTGAAATAATTGGTAATATAACCACCCTCAATTTCATGTGATAAAAATTTATGACCCTCGCCCCCCAACACTTAACGCAATCATTGTCAGTTAAAAATCCTATTTGATAGCTATCCATATAAAAACAGCAATTTGTAGTACAGAATCTCTCAAAATAGGGGTAATTTTTTGTGAAAAAAAAATTGTTAGCCCCCCCTCAAAAGTGTGTGAAAAAATTGATAGCCCCCCCCTCTAAACATTGTGACAAAAGTTCATGGCCCGCCCTAAAATCCTCCTACCCCACCCTGTCATAAATACTCAATGGTCCCTTATGTACAGTCATGACTCCTCAACAACAACACTTGAATGTGAAAACTTTATATCCATTTTTCCATACCCGTGTCTAGTATAATACACTGATGTTCTATATATGTAAGCTCTCCATATTTTAGGCATCTGAATAAACCACAATCACAGATGACACACGGATATTGTGATGTCCCTTATAGGACCTATTACTGCTAACATGTCACTCGGTCGATACCATGCAACTTTTACCGATACCATGCCATCCTCAGCTCGTTTTACCATGTGTTTTTTCCATTCTTTTTTTCGTTCTTTTTTGGTATCCCTTTATAAATAATGGGCATATGCCATCCTCAGCTCGTTTTACTTGTTTTCATGTGTTTTGATTCCACTTTTATTATTTCACTTAGGTCAAGTTTCGTTCCCCATATACACTTTCTTGTAATATTACGCTAAATTCACTTAGGTCTTTCACTACCCTGTCTTCTTGTGTTCTACTGGTGTCTCGTAGTATCCTTACAACTTTTTGCACTAGACATATCTTTTGAGCTTTTTAGCAACACTCTAATGCAGGCAGTTCACAATGCACAATCCAGATGTAGGCCATATCTCCAATCACAGTTTACTGACGACTTAAATTTGCTTTCTACTTGCTGCCACCAGTCATGCAAAATCCCGGTATAGTTAATCCTATGAATGTGTATTAATCTAATAGTCTCTATTTATGACAAAAGCCATGCTATTCCTGTGGTGGTTTATCTAACAGCATAGATGCTGAAATAACCAGTTTACTGCAGTAGGTTGCAATGATGACGAACGGGTACTCAATTTAATTAAGCCTCGCATTTTGATATTGCAGCAAGATTATACCGGGCGTCACACGCCAGTAGTTTCTTGCTAATACTCTTCAGTGCAGTATCATGCCGGCTTTACATTATATTGTAGTGGGATTATAGCCTATCTTGGACGTCACACTTGAATGCATATTGCAACGAATTATAGATCTACGTGCACTGTTTCCCGGCGTTGTAGGTGTCAATATTGCTCTGGGGGGGATTAACTTTTCGTCGGCGCACTGCAGGAGATTGCAGGATTATACGTGCCTAGTCTACCAAGGTCAACATTTGCGAGAATTGTACTTAATAACTATGTGTTTTTGCCTGTATCTCAAAAAGTACTGGTTCGATTTTTTATCTGAAACTACCGCCGAAGAGAGCTCGTTGTACCCGTTCTAATGCGCTATTGCACGATGCCAAGCTCGTAGAAATAAAGAAATGTGGCGGACGTGACTTAAACCACGTACATTTGCCGTCAAAGTCACCTGTAGCCTCCTTGCACGTGGACAACACGTGCCAGGTGCATTCTAATTGGTGGGCTTCTGAGCCGTAGTAAAAAATGGGCGGGGCATAGTATGTATTTCTGAATGAAAGCTTTATTATCAGCCATATTACTACGCTGAATGTGGGAATAATAAATAGTTCCTAAGAAATCTGTATATATTTATTATTTACAGGATATTTCTAATTTCTAAAGTGTAATGTATGTATTGTCCACACACTAAAGAATACGTACATACCCACCAACGAAATAATAATATCTTGGGCTTCATTCAAACATTCCAAGTATACATCCATTTGAAAAAGATTCTACAAAATTTTTATGATATTATATCCATGATTAACCACAACCTTTTAACCTTATTGAGTTTGATTGATATTGGGATCATTATTTGATTTATTGTTATTTTGGGGTCAGTGAGTTTGAGTATTTAGCCAGGATTGATTTTATATTGTCATGTGGAAGCTTAATAGAATTGTCACTTAATGTATATCTATTTGTATTTATTGTATTGCACAGTCAAGCTAAGTAGATCAATCTGCGGTGATAATATTTTGAAAAAGAGCAAAACATGTGATTCATTCTATAGAGTAGCAAATCAATTTACAGTCAGTCAAGCTTACATGTACTACATACATGTATTTCTGTTTAACAAAATACAAAATTTAGTACCAATAACTGTTTTCTGGTACTGTGTTTATATAAAAATGCATGGTTTTCAAATGCACATTGGTCAACAATGATTTTTCATACATCTTACTCTGATATTGTTTCTCCCCAGTGAGAAGTCTAATGTTTGGTCATGATATGACGCCCATAACAAAGTGCTGTAGTTTCCTTCTTGAAAACCTTATTAGCAAGTTAAACCCTTTGAATAAGTCTTCATGCAATTACTGCGCCCCAAAGACTCCTTTGTGTGTACTAATAATTGATTAATACAATGTCACTGTACAATAATAAATATGATTGTAAATAGGTCGGTGTCTACTATGTAATAAATAATTTTTCACATATATTATACAGATATTGTGTAAACATATTTTTGTGACTTATGGAAAAGAACACATTTTAAGAAGTTAAAATACTTTTTTGTCATTAAAACCCAACATTGTTCACAAAAGAAAATTGAAGATCAGCAAACATGAGAGAACATTTGCTCTCAGATACATTTTAATATATATTTTAGTGAATTTTCATAAATAACACATTTTTTTAAGAATGTAAAATGCTTTATTTTAGTCATCAAATCCAAGCATTTTCTATAAAAGAAAATTGAATAAAGCAAGCATCAAAAATGAGATTAAATTGTTTTTTTTAAACCAATTATAATAAATTTTAAACATGCGATGCATAATGAAAGTGGTACAAATATAGCATTCAGAAAAGAGAAATTAAGAGATATTTCGTTTCATAATTTGCTAGGCTAGTTGCGAAAATGTAAACAGCACCCAGTCACATGAAGGCCCAACGCCAAAAGTAAATCATATCAAAATGTATACTACAGTGAAACTTAGGCATTTAGAAGGGGGTTATATAGCCTTGATGAAACACCAGTCACCAATACAGTTCATTGTCCTACACCAACCACCAGAAATTGTAATTGAATAGGTTGCATCACATTTCACAGCCTTAAATACCAGCATTCAAAATTCAGTGAATTGTGAAAGCCTGTATTTAAGGCTGTGAAATGTGACACAACCTATTCAATTTAATTCACATACAGTTTTGGTGGCTAAGGGCTGACAAAAACACGTATGGATGTCCCTAGTATGATTCAAGAACTGACACTAACCAAATACATTCGGCAATAAGACAGCTAGCTATAGTCATCTTAAGTAAATGAAGATTCATCGAAATTTTTAGCCAGTACTAGATTTGTCATGTCTGATGCTTCGTGTGTAATACACAGATGTTCCATGTGTTTGGTACAATTATCACTTTCCTTATATGGCAAAAACAAAAGAATTTACACAATTTACAGCTTGAGCCAAAATAAAGTGATATGAATGAGTCACATGGGACAGAATTCACTGTTTCTCACCTCACTACAATACTACTACTGCACTGAATACATTTTAACAGATTGTGCCACTAATATCATATCCATGTATTGAAACACAATATTTGCATTGATTGATGGAGGTTCATTTAACCTGAATATGATAAACAAACACACATAGCTATACATTTTAATAAGAATAATAGTGCAATTATTTACATTGAGCTTTTAACAGGAACTCTTGATCCCGTGCGCACAGTGACAACTCATGACGTCGTTGTGATCAACACAGGAGTTCCTGTTGAAAGCTCAATGTAAATAATTGGACTATTATCCTGATTAAAATGTAACTATACGTGTTTGTCAATAATGGCATTATTTAATAATTTGCAAATATGTGGTGAATCAAAGCTTGCAAGTGGCAAAAATACCATTATTTTCCAATGAGAACAACAAAGATTGTCACTTCAATAACAACAGAAGCACTAACCTTTTTGCTCCACTGTCCATCTTGCTCATAAATTAACATCCTGCTCAGTGCCTTATGATTTTTTGGCAGAGTCAGAGTCTAGCTTGCCATGTAGCAGTCTGCATTGTGAGAGTGGGATCACTTATCTTTTGAATGTCTTTGCCATATTTTTTCTGGAGACGAGATATAGTAGAGGCATCGTCATTTCGATAAGTGTTTGATACAACCCACTTTCATTGCTTTTTCGATGCAGCTGCTCCGCTACATGGGTCTTCAATTCCCTTCCAACTGCCAAAGTAATTGGTGTTGAAATCATGTGGCAGAGCAACTCCAAGCCTTTTAGACACATCACATTTTCTACACTTTTTGGTGGCCATATCATAGTTAAGTACCTTGCCAGTTTGACTGCCCATCACTGCACCAAAGCCTAGAAAACAAATTTTGTATAACTGAATTTTCTTTACATTTTAATATGAATGTGCTTATTTTTTACAACTTTGTTCATTTTCTCGTATATGTTATATATATTTTCTTGTATTGTGCTCAAGTGACTACACATCAATAGAAGATCATTGACACCCTTGTCATATTATATTTTTCTCAACTCCCTGGGGAGATTGCAGCACATTGCTACCATAGCACAGACGCGCTGACCACTCATATGAGCATAGGCAGATCCAATAGGGCACAGGGGACACGCCCCCCCCTTTTCCCACCAAAATACTTCATTTTCATAGGGTTTTTTCTTGTCCGCCATGGATTGCTCGTACAAAATCCATGAAATCCCTTTGGTGCGCCCCCTCCCCTTTTCCAAAAACCTAGACCTGCCATTGATTAGTGTTCGCAAGTATTTTAGTCGATGTCCAAAGTTTGCTTCAATAATCTAGTAAAAGACTTTAGAATATTATGTACATATGCTTTGATGATTGAAATAAGCCTAGACATTCTGTCATTCTACATTTCCCAATCAAATTTAGTTCGTTTACCTGAAGCTGCCTTTGTGTTGAAGTCATAGAGATCTAAACACATCTTCTTTTATTGCTCTTATCTTTATTTGTGGCAACACTACGGTCTTTGAAGTCGACACCTTGTTCACTCCTTCACAATTACACACAGTATATGTGAAACACTGGTGCAAGCCCCCTTCTATTTTCTGTTACACAATGTTTTATAAGTAAAGTCTCCCCACACAGAAAACAGTCATGTCAAGCTGACCAACTAAATGCATATGTCAATGATGCTCCAAATATCATACACTAGTGTTCCACGTAAGGTCTCCGTTTTAGCGCCTGAATAAACCACAGATATAGATAATCACCGATGAAAAATGGATAACTCATATTTACAAATGTCCAACATACATGTACATACTGAAATAATGTGTGTACTATTGTAATCAATGCACTCAAGATACAGATAAATTACGCATTATGAAGCAGCCGGATTATAGCAGGTACACAGCGTCACACTTCGGTAGTCAATGCTGGCATATTGATCACGGGATTACAGATATAAGTTTATTATAGTTAACTATGGGAATTCTCACATTTCATGTATATTTCTAGGCTCATGTAGCTAAAGTAATAAACGTTTTGGGGGATTTTAAATCCTTTGAAATGACATATTGAACACCTCTGTATAATCAAAATTGAGAAAGTAGAATATTGAAAATATATGTTAACAAATGCACTGATTTGAGTGATACTTAAGTATTACACATGCATTGATTGACAGCGGGATTATAGCCTGCCCCGGACGATTATCAGCATATGCTTTAATACTGGACACTCAAATTAATTAAGCCCCGCATTTTCGTCCCACTGAGTAGCTTCTGGCTACTACAGATTTGCTTTTTCCTGTCAATCAATGTAAGAGTATTGATCAACCGTTGCTTCATAATGGCTTGGTTACTCTGGTTAATATTCTAGTTCATTTTTTATTTTTTAGTTACGCAATTATTGCTTTTGCTCATAACTCATAAACTACTCACCTGGGGTGCATGCGGCCTCCCGGCCTGGCACACCCCCAGCTGCGCCGCAGGCGTTCCTCTGCTGACTACTCCTCGTTGTGTATTCCAAGACTACACGTGCACCACGTACCTGGGCCACCGGTCGGCCCTGGGGTAGTGGGGTGTATTGCCCGGGTTTCACGAAAGGCCTCCACACGGGGAGGACTTCGCACCGGTGCTGACACGCTGAGCTACGGGCGTCCCCTTCGCTTCAACCACGGTAGACCAAGTCCACGACGGTGAGGGAGGAAGGCCACAGGCCAAACCTCGGTAAAGACAAATAGTAAAGGACCTGCTCCTTTTCAGGTAGCAGGTTGCCAGTCCTACGTGCTGCTGTACCAGCGTCTAAGAGAGAACTGCCGCTAATCGGCTTACAACAGTACTCGGGAGTGAATACTGTTTCATAATCCCTAATAGTGGCCATAATAAACAACAACTCTATCAAGGTGTGTGTAACTGGGAGATCACCTAGTCCAGTGCAACGTACTACAGGGGTTATTTATACTTTGTGGTCATTCTACAATGAACCCACGCACTGGAGACCCTAACAACATTTGTTACACACTCCCCCAGATTCCATGTGGATGGAACACTCTGCTTTTTAGAGAGTGAGACACTCGCATGGAAACTCCCCCAACCCATATCCAAGTGTATCCAGGTGTCCGGGCACAGGTGGCTCCTGATCGTTGGCGATTTCCACTTTACAACCGGATGTCAGCGACAGGCCGGCGCGACCACTACGCAGGTAAGTCTGCCAGCGGACGCTCCACCCCTCCTGCCCTGAGAACTCGTCTTCCGGGAAGCTACGCCGCACCAGGTAAGCCTGAAAACATACAAACAAAACATGCAAACACCCCACCGCTCTCCCCCAAAGTCCAATCGCATTCATACTAGTGATGCGACGGCACACTTCTGTCATGTCGCTACGCGCGACGGCCGCTCGCTTCAACACTTTATTCATTCACACACTTTGCCGCGGGGAGCGGCAGGGCACACAAACACTCGCAACATTCATCCTGTGCAACAAAAAGGGGAATCTGAGGGACATAATCGCGTTCTACGAGTACAGAGCGACCGTGTAGAGTCAAATTAGAACGCGATGGGATAGGCCACTAATTCGTATTACTCTTGGACTGAAAAGCCCGGGGATTCTTCAAAACCTTGCGTAGGCAACAACGCGCAGTTCTGTGAGAGTAACACGATCCTTAAAGTGTGTGCCGCGTCCGGCGTCCGACGCCACCGGGGCGCGACCGACTTGTCCAGCCGGCCGCTTTCCACACCAGCTACGCGATCCACCCCGTCGGGCCTCGCTGAGTAACTGGAGGGCATGGTGATCCATCTTTCAGGACCACCCTTGCAGGGCACACCCTGCGACTAGACCCTAGTCCGTGGCGTTACCCCCTTTCGGAGGTGGCCCGCGGCGACGAGGTGACCGGCGCGGACTGCGAGAGTGATCACTTCCGGAGGTGGCGGCGGTTGAAGACTTCCTCATCTTGGGTCTTGGTGGGGTCTGGGCGAGCAGTCGGTTCTCTGCTTCTTCATCCAAGGATTCCTCGGCGGCTGTCGTTAGTCCCAGACTGGGTTCTCGTTGCTGGACCTGTGTGAATGCGGGCCCAGTGACACTTGAGGTCACTGTCGCGCTAATCACGGTTGTCGCAGCAGTGGCGGTCGTTGCGGCTGCAGTCACTTTGCCCGTCGCACTGGTAGGTGGCAGGGAGGGTAGGACACGCCTAACCCGCTGCTCCTGTCCAATGGCATGGCTTCGTGGCTCCACGGTTGCTGCTGCGTCGGACATCTCCTGTAGAGCATGTTTCAACGCCCTGCTTTCCCTGGCTAACTGAGGCCGTTGCTCCACATCCAGCTGTTCGAGCAAGCGAATTGCTCCTGCACTGACACCACGCAGGGAGACCGTGAGCTCCCGTACGTTGTCTGCGTTGCGGCCCTCGTACTTTTGCATGGTTGCCACATCATGCTTCCGTTCGGAGGCGTATTCGCGCGTTACCTCTAGCTCACGCCGAACACCCTCTAGTTCCTTCCTCAGGACCGCCACCTCTGAATCCCCGCTCGTGTCCATCTCGACGACTTCCAACGTAGCTGAGGATTGCAGGGGTAGACGGCCCAGCTCGTCGGCTAACGTCTCCTGGGTGGATGTGGAACTGGGCACCCACGGAGCTATCTCCTGTCGCACTACCTGGGTAAACTGTTCCATGGCCTGGCGCGCACAGGAGTAGATAGCAGGAAAGACATCGAAGTCCGGGTCTGCCCTGGCGTACTCCTCCATCATCTGCCACGCGTCGATGATCTCCTTGCGTTGTTCGTTCAGGGTCGTAGTGATTGCCTGAAACGTACTCTGCATCTGGTGCATGCTGCGAGTCGGACGACCTCCCAGCGATCCTTCTGAAGTCCACATGACTTCACTCTGACAGGGAATGTGCTTCACCTTTAACTTCCCTGATGGCACGGTGTAAGTCGCATCTTTGCGAAGGACAGTGAGTTCCTTTCGCATCGTTTCGACTTCCTCGGTGAGCCTGGCTACGTCGCGCTCTGCCGTCGCTAGCTTTTCCTGTTGTTGAGTGCCGGTCGCGGTTAGACGACTCACTTCGCACTGCAACTCGCTCCGCTCCCGCACTGCATCGTCGCGCTCTTTGCGAAAAGCAAGGCACTCGGCCTTATACTTGGTCGCACGCGCTTGTTCCTTGTCGCGGTCCGCGACCAACAGTGACCGCCCACTTTCGTAGGAAGTCCTGTCCGCCGCGGCCCGTTTCTGCAACTCCAAATGCTGTCGTTTGATCACAGCGAGAGCATCCTCGGCCCGAGTGGCCCTGTCCTGCCATACCCGCTCACTTTCGCGCAGATTGTCAATCAATCTGGCAGTGCTTGTCTTCTGGCTCTTTGCGACCCGGATGGGAGCTGGACTGCTCGAATCAGAGCGATCTCGCTTCTGACTCGTCGTCGGAGTCCCACTGGCATCTCTTACTGGCGACTGTTTGGACTTTCGTCGCTTCCTCTTGCCACGGGTGCGATCCTGCGATCTGTTTATCGCGTGACGCGATAGACCGTCCGACTTCCTGCTGTGCGGCGGGACTAGGACTTAACTTCTTTAACCATGAACCGGATTCAAATGACGAGCCCCCATAAATGTGGCGGGGGAGAGACTTCCCTGTCGTGTCTGTAAGAGGAACAGCGGTTGGCAATGTAAAAAGACACAAATGCAACTGCCGGAGCATACTGCATTCGCGTCTTTTAAAGCCCGCTGATCCTCTCACAGTACTGGCAATACCAACACATCAATATTGCACAATACCACAGTTTTGACTCGCAATTATTATGTGGCAGACGGCCACATCTGCCCCCCTTTAAGAACGAAAGAAATGAATGATAAGGTGTGAACTCGATCATGATGATGACTAAGTGAACTTATCACAGACAAGAATTAAGAAAAAGCTTTTCATGAATATTAAAGACTCAATTCCATAATATTTAATATTTTTTTAAAGTCAAATGGCATTATTTGCTTATAAAAACATGTATTTATTGCCCAGAAAAATCCTATCACATTTGTATGTACCAGTTGTTGAGCTGTTAAAAACAAAACCCACATCCTTATAAACTTAAAAAAAGAAAATGGTTAGCCACCACCAGACAAAAGATGATGAACCATGACATTCTTCTTAGAAACCTAAATAAATAGCAAATATATTATATAAATCCTACAAAATAAAGCATACATTATCACACAATCAAAGTGGAATAACCAATCAATCAATATAGGCACATTACATAATGCAATCAATATATAATAAATAATGACCTATTTCACACCATTAGTGATTATAAAAATTATTGCATTCAAAATTTCTACATGCTGTAAAGGAAAATATTGTAAAATATCAATCAGTGCATTCACTTTAAGTTTCCAGTCCAAAGTCTG
>CM032660.1:30161241-30208741 GCA_019095985.1 Streblospio benedicti
TTAAAACTATATATATATAATCTTAATAAATTTTTGCTCGGATTATTATTATTTGGTTTGGCATTGGAATTAAGTAAAGTAGAATTTTTAAAACGATAATCCATCATAAGTTTTACTCTAATAACCTTGGTTAAATAGCAATATTGAAAAAAATAAAATTTGAATTAATTTGTTTATGTTAGGCTGCTTTGTCAGTTCTTAATTTTATAGACAATATTGGGTTGTATAGCTATAATAAAGAATTCCCGATCTTAAGATTATATGTTCTTTATTTATCTATAAACCATACATATAATTAATAATAAAGACAAAGAATTAGAGCTGTGTAAATGATATTTCTCAAAAAAAAAAATTTGAACATCACAATTTTTCAATATTTCAGAGGTTTGAAGTTGCCACCATTACAGGGTGGCGCAAAAAATATAACTGCAAATCAGTATCCATGTCTTTTTCAACCTACATGTATTAATTGTATTCCTTTCCAATGCTGCTATAAAATCAACTTAATTATAATGAAAAATCTGTTTGTCAGTTGCATATACTATTTCAAAAAAAGATACTGGCGTTTTACTGTAGAATAGTTAGTTGAGTTGATGGATTATAACATTTTGCTAATCCCCTGTGTTATGCTTGAGTGGCTCTGTCACCAGGCTAGCCACAAGAAATTATAATCCCTGCAGCACAATATTACTCAGTATCATTACTACAAACCGTACGCTGCTTTTCCTTTATTGTGTAAAATAGTCTGATTTGATTGTATACACCCACCTCCCATTATGTTTATTATGGCTTTCTGCAATCTATCTAAAATGTATCTTTTATTGATACCACCAATTGATGCTTTTTTAAAGTTACTTTTACTTCATAAAAGTGATGTTTTTGTATTTCAATGTCACCTAAGCTTTGCCCATATATATAATGTCTTAAGCTCTTTTTAAAAGTATTGATATATATTTAAAAGTATAGCCTAAGCGCAGTGGACAGAGAGTTCCACATGCTTGGAGCAATGTTTTTAAAATTCCTTTCTCTGTAGGTTTTTATCCGAAAGCGAGGTACCACTAAAGTATTTTTGTCATTCGATCATGCAGATCTAACAGAGTTTAATTTGAATTTTAAGAGTTCCTTAATATATAAGGGGGCTTCATCGTGCAAACATTTAAAAACAAATAGTAAAGTTTTGAATTTGATTCTGGCTTTGACTGGCAGCCAGTGTAATCCATACAGAATTTCTGTGATATGGCTATAATTTGGGAGACGGAGTACCATTCTGGCAGCAGCATTCTGTAGAATCTGAAGTCTCTGTATTTGAACATCTGGCAAACCTAGATACAGGCTGTTGTAAATATCAATGCGTGATGTAATAAATGCATGGATTAGAGACTTAGTGGATCTTTCATCCAAATACGATCTTATTTTACCAATGTTACGAAGCTGTAGCCAACCAATCTTGCATACTTTGTTTATTTGTGATTTGCAGTCTAATACACTATCAAAAATAAATCCTAGGTTTCTGACTTCAAATGCTGGAATTATATTAGTGCCACATATATCAATTTGATGTACATTGAACTTTGGCTGGTTTAATTTTGAAGATAAAAATAGAACCTCTGTTTTGTCATCGTTTAAACACAGAAAATTGTTGGTCATCCATGATTTTATGGTCCTAACAGCTACTTCAATTTTAGAAACAGCTGCTGATGATTGCTGAACACCGAATGTCACATATAATCATCTGCGTAACAGTGGTAAGATATATCAAGACTACAGAGTCCTTCCCAGAGGGGACAATCTTTTTACATCTATTATAACATAGTTTCAACACTTTTGGCCATGATTTTTTCCGCAGATAAAGACTATTTTTTTAATTTTCTGACATATAAAAATGTCATTATTGTTTTGAAAGTTATCAGTAATTGCTAATTGCTTTATTTTTATCATCAAATCTGAGGATCGAAATTAATTTTTTTCTGGTGTTCGCAATTTTGGGCGCTCTGCCAATCAAATTTTGTTTTCTAGAAGCGCTTTTATGACATTTTTAATGATATTCAATGCACTTAGTCAGCAAGAAAATAAATCAATACTAAGCAGCAAAGTTGATTATTGGATTTGAAACTGATATTGATTATTCAGTACTATTGTATGGCAACACAAATATCTTTTTGCTGGATATATTGATTCTGTTTGATTCTGATGTTTTCTCCTCAAATTCATAAATTTCTTGATTGAAAAGTATACATTATTTCAAGATATATCTTAATTGCCAATACGTCAACGTCGTTCTAGCGACGCAGTGTTCTTTGAACACTTTTGATCTAGTGTTCAATGCGCTGTGCACAAGAACTGAACGCAACATCAGCTAATAAATATGTAATGGTTCATGTAAACATGTGAGAAGAGTAGAAATCTTAGATACATATTATTGTCTTTTTGACCATTACGCACACCCAACTGGAATAAAGCTGTGACACATTATACATGTACAAAATTTTTTGAAAAAATAAAATCTCTTGAAACGTCATTGAATTTTATTTTTTACGTGAAATCCATGTGAACATTGAATAAATTTCGTATTTACAATGCCACAAAAAATAAACCATGATTTTTCCATATCAGTATGAGTTAATTTTGACTATTTATGGCCTGGACATTGATTTGTTTGCATCATAAACAAAGTAGCCATTCCCCTCGCCATCGCCGTAATGGGCTTTTGTTTATTCCTGAAAGCGGACCAAAGATCACGTAAGAACTGCATGTTGATGTTGTAAAGTTGATGCAAAACTTTCAAAAACTTATTGGAAATAGACAATTGTCTCAAAACACTTTTCTGGGTATCTATTCAATCACTGGCTAAAATCATCAATGTTAAACTTGTCATGATTATCCTTTAGGTGTACATGTATGTTTTTTCACATTGTTAGGCCATTCAAACTTGATTCTACGATGATGAAAATTTTCACTTCAAAATTTTCCGTTAGGTGGGTCCAAATAAAAAAAATTGAAGACGGAATTTGTCGTAAGGCAGCGGGAATATAAAAAAATAATTTGCGTAGAATTTAGGAGGGAAGGGGTAAAATAAAATTAAAAATATCCGAAAACTTCAAAGGCAGGGAGAATATTAAAAAATAATTTGCCTAGAATTTGGGAGAGGAAGGGGTAAAATAAAATTAAAATATCCTTGAACTTCAAAGGGAAGGGGTCCGCGTTAAAAAATTCATGAATAAATATAATGCTGGGGATTAAAGCTATATATACATGTACCTTTTTTCTTGCATGATTTTATGTTGCAATTTCTTGGCTTGCTTTTAATATACATTTGTAGCATTCCTTTAATTCACTGTCTTTGCTTTGTTGTACTATGGATGTAACAGTATCATATGTTATGGTCTGGTATTACCATATTCATATATGTAATTAGGTCACTGACCTGATATATAAGCAGCCATGATCAGATCTCAGCGCATTTGTGTGTGAGAATTTCATGGTGGATGTAGTAATAAAACCTTTTTTATTATATTATCAGGTTAGTGAAATTTATTTTATCTTTAAATAATTATTTTGTTAAGGTAACTTTTAATGGCATTTGTCTGTGAGAACTTCATGGTGGATGTTGATAATAAAACCTTTTTTATTATATATCAGGTGTTCGTCTCTATCTAATAAAAAGCCAACACCCTACACCCAACACCACCAAACACAGTTGTGAACTATAAATGCCGACCGGCTACATGGTTGTTTAACAATCTTTATTTTCTTTATGTAACCCACCCTGACATTTCATTCTGTCATTATGCTTTTTTACGTTGTCTGTTTCAATAAAATCACTTTACAACATATTTATTAAAGGATTGAAATGCCCTGACAGTCCAAAGTCTGCTGAGGAATGGCACACAGAATATAAAACAAACATGTGTGAAATATAAGTAGTAACTCTATAGTTTCTTTTCCTCCCTTTGAACACTTTGCTTTCATCAAAGTTTCTATACAATGTTGTCATATAACAATGATGTAACGTAAATACACTGCCAGCATGGTATCAATCAGCACCAGCCTTATAAATAACATCTAGTAACAAAATACTAGTATCAAAATGTAACTAGTCTATGTGGTGTTCCAAACAACATGCATGTTCAAAAAGTGTCAATGAAGCTACCGGTATGTCCATTTCAATCTATCAACTATCATCAAGTCTGGTTTCTTATACTCCATCTCTGTCTCTGTGCTTCAGTATTTCTCATGACCTTGCTTTCACAAAGAAATCTTTGCTATTCCTGAAGTCTTGTGTAAACCAGATATGTGGTTTTCAAGGTTCAACAAGACACTTCTATAATAATTTCAGCTCCAAGTTATGGTCATAGATAAAAGCACAGAAGAAATCCAAAAAGGAGGGGTGTAACCAAGTTCTGGATTCAAATTCAAACTTGTTAACACAGACTCTTGACGCTTTCCTTATGTACTTTTATAGTATGAACATGACCAGAAAGAGCTGAAATTGCCATGAAAACTTATGAACTTTGAAAATCCCACATCAGGGAATATCTCTCACACTTGCCACTAGCCAAAATCTAGTGCTTAATCCATTTGGCGAGTGGGCTTCAATTTGCACCTGCCACTTTGGTGATTGCCTTTTCTATCAAGTTCTTCTTTTATCAAATACATGTATGTGTTAAAGTTAACCGTAATAACGTTTAAAATCATTGAAAAACAAAGCATGATATAAATACCTCAATTTCATCAAAATAAAAAAAACTACTTTCTCAGAAAAGGAATGTACCAGAGAGCTTCTATACACATTCATTTCAAAAGATTTCTGAGGGAGCATGCCCCCAGAGCCCCCTAGCTATACTTAGCGCCTATGGCGCTCATAACCGTGCCTTCGGTGCTGCCCTTTTCAGCAACTAAGGATTTTGGCCAGTGCCCTTTCAACATCACCTGCCAAATTTTTGCAGGCGCCAATAATATTTGGCTAGTGCTCCTGTTATAGCACTGGCCACATTGGCTAGAGGTGTTTAAAATGGGAGATATTTCCTGCATATCCCGTTTGCACATTTCAGTTTTAACAATGAATTTTGTGTCTGTGAAAAGAAAGATCAGTGGAAAATACAAACGCACAGAAACAGAGATCAGTTATGATGAAACCAGAGATCTTAGTAACCTGTTCTTGCACCTATTCCTGGTGAATAAATCTAGCATTTATGTGTCAATTATCCTTGCAACTCCTTTTATTTACTAAAACTTTCAATGTAGGTGATAGCATGGAAACACTAGCACTAAGATGTCTGTCTATCCATTAGGTACTTTCTGCTCTCCTCTTAAGGAAATTGCCCCCCCCCCAACTGTGGCTTCCTTTCCCTTGTCACGAACCCCATTGCAAAATGGATGGTTGGTAGCATATTTGGATTGCATCATGGTGATGTATTCTTGGGTCACAGGAAGAGGGGGCCCCCACCACAATAGATACAACTATAACTGATCGCCTTATTATATCAATGTAATCCAAAAGGTTTTGCTATAATTCAGCCTTGCAAAACATATATTACGGACAATACATGTAGTATAAATAAATTTACTATATAAGGCATCTTTTGAAGTCTGCTCACACTGATGTCCCTAAAATATTATATCTAGTTAATGTCAGTGGCGGACATGGTAGAGTGTGGAGTTACAAAACTTGAAAAAAAAAACCTTAAACTCCATGCAGGGAAAGTACCAAATTGTTGTGGAATCCTCCTCTTACCAAAAAGCTAGCTCCGCTCTTGCATTTACACATTTTAATCACTTAGTGATGCATATATTATACTTGTTCATTAATTTAGAACTATAACTCTCTTCAGACAAAATGTAGTTTTAATATCAGGAAATTTCACCACATCCATTATCTGGTATCATTTTGAAAACTTTTTGAAAATATTTTTTCCTTTCATGAAAAATCCTTTCTTCTTTTCTTTTTTACTTTCGTCAAAATTAGTAACTGTGGAAAGAGTTAGAAGATCGGTTGAATCTGTGTCGTCTGTTAATGAAAAAGGCTTGCGACGTAGGCATGTTGGAGTGTTCTCTGGGCCAACACTGCCAGTCAGTGGTACATGAGGACCCAACGAGGACTTGGACTAGAAAAAAAAAAGATCAAAATATCACATCTGCTGGATAATTAGTTTTATATTTATATGAAAAAATGAGTCAAGAAAAATATGTCTTTCAATGTGTGGAACATGAGATATTTTTCTTCAATTTACACATGGTCTTATTCCATAATGTGAATATTTTCCCCAACAAACATGTTAATGTTGTCAACTGGCAGCTGCATGCTGCCACAACAGCAGGTCAAGAAAAATAGAAGTCACCATTACTACAATCATAATCGAGCCCAAATCTGGCAGGATCATTATTATTAATGAAATTGTACTCATCATGCTTGAAAACAATTTATCAAATTTATTTTAAAATTCAATAACAAGATCTATCTATTATCTAAAATTTGAAAAAAAAGCATCTAAAACAATACCAAATGTTATTAACAAGATTTTGTAAGCTTGACAACAATTAGCATCATTGTGCGAGGATTTTATCATCGTTATCAGTAATCACAATTGGTAAGAGAAATAAAGGATTCAAACCACACAGACAATTACTAATACAAACAAACATACCTTTTGATAGTAGAACAACAGATACGAGGGTCACTTTCCAGCAGCGGACAACAAAGGAAACACACTGGAGATGATGGGAATGCTACAATTCTACTATTCTTTAATTCCTTACTTATTGTTGTACACGCTTGTGTGATGTATATTCTAGAATAGTAAAATTGTAAAGGATTTTGTGTAATACAACTTTAGGTTTGTGTAAATCAGATGGTGTTAGAAATACTTTGGATATAAACAGGATAGTTGGTGCAATAATAGTATTAGTTATGCAAACAGAAAAATGTATAGAGCAGGGATGCGGTTGGAATGTTAGTTTTAAGACTTGAGCTTTAATCATCTAATGTAGAGCATTTTGCATGCAAACAACAAAACAAAAAAATCATCAATAACAAGCAATTTCTTTCTTGGAAATGTATCACAAATCTCATAACAATTTACAAACTACTGTACTGATAAAAACCTCAATCCTTCTCATGAGGACAAACTCGCACTGTCATGACAGATTTATAAAAGCAGAACTACTGGTTAACTATAACCTGGACTTCTATAACCTGGACTTCTGCAAAGTATCAATTATGCCCACTGTTTAAACACATTTAATATTGTAGAAAAATATTTATGGAAGACAAACTGTTATCAAAATACTATAAAAATATCATACAAAGATCAAATCTTAAATCAACAAGTAGTCATCGGAAATGCCGTAAATCTTCCCTTCCTAGATCAGCCCCTTTTAGGTCAATCAATTCAATTTTAAAATTAGTAATTCAAATATATATATATATATATATATATATATATATATATATATATATATATATATATATATATATATATATATATATATATATATATATATATATATATATATATATATATATATAATACACAGAATACATCAACACATCTTATCAAAATGAAAATAAAAACGCATCATATTTAAACTTCATCAAAAGTGGGCTAAAGTATTACAAAATCTAAATTGTAAAATGTGAATTGGGGAAGGTTGGGGAGCTATATCGGACAGACAGACTAGCCGACATCTCCACACCCGCTTCAGAGAGTACTCCAGGAATACAGGTCCAATGAAGAGCCATTTGGCACAGTGCAATACCACACTCACAGAAGAGCATGTGGAGATCCTGAAAAGCACTTCACGGGAGGAAGCACATCTACTGACTCTGGAGGCACTGTACATTGAGGAAATTAAACCAATGATCAACCCCAAGGAGGAATACAAGTTTGTTAAAAGTAGGACAAAATACACCAACGTCAATTCAACTGTATAGTGACCAAAATTTTAAAGTTTAATGACCATAGGTGAAATACTTTTCCGATTACAGTGGTAACAATAGTTTCATTCGAATATTCCGTTAATTTTTCAAAAGTAGGCCAAAGTACTCAAACATCAAATCACGTGAGAAGAGTGATATAGACATACCAAATGTCAAGTTTGGTGATTATAAGTCATAAACTGTTCCCAGGAGACAGATAAACACAAATTAGTAATAATTTGTTTTTAAAATCACATCGTAACCTTATCAAAAGTAGGCCAAAGTATACCAAAATCTAGTCAGCTCTGGAGAGTAGTACAATGAAGCTAAATATGAAGATTGGTGACCATAGGTCAAATACTTCTCCCTGTAGAGTGGTAGCAAAGTTTATTACGTAACGCTCATAAGTTCATCAAAACTAGGCCAAAGAACGCCAACGTCAATTCAACTGTGGAGACTAGTATAGTGAACAAAATTGTAAAGTTTAACGACCATAGGTGAAATTCTTTTCCCAGTACAGTGGTAACAGTAGTTTTATTCGAATATTCCGCAAATTTTTCAAAAGTAGGCCAAAGTACTCAAACATCAAATCACATGAAAAAAGTGATACAGACATACCAAATGTCAAGTTTGGTGATGATATTTAGTCATAAACTGTTCCCAGGAGACAGATAAACACAATTACATAATAATTTGTTTTTAAAAACACATCATAACTTCATCAAAAATAGGCCAAAGTACACCAATATCTAATCAGCTCTGGAGAGTATTACACAGAGGCTAAATATGAAGTTTGGTGACTCTAGGTCAAACACTTCTCCCTGTAGAGTTGTAACAAGGTTTATTACGTAACGCTCATAAGTTCGTCAAAAGTAGGCCAAAGTACAAAGAAAAATTTTTGAGAGGTACTTTTTCCCTCAAACAAGGCATATTCAATTTACAAAGCAATAGCTCAAGTAGCCTTTGAGTTATCAGCCTTTTCATTTCGGACTCACGGACGGACACACAGACAGAAGCAATGCTAGAAATCTCCCTCCGTACTTTGTCCGGGGAGATTTAATAATTACAATAACTAGTCAGTAACTTGATACAAAATAAATAAGGCCAATGTACTTCACCTTATACACAAAGCTTTTACACAATAACTCTTACTCAAATAACATCACATTTGGAACAAACACACATACATGTATCACATTTCAACTAGTCAATTAGCAACAGGTTGCCATAGAAACACACAACACACCAGGATCATGCATCTGTAAGTTTTGGCACATGCAGGAAAATTTCCCCAAACTGAATTCGACTGTAAGTTTAATACAAGTATTTAGTTTGGTAGTGTAAATATTAACATATTTCATCAGATAGTACAACAAATTTAAATTGAATGTTACAATCAATTTAAACAGCAAGTGCTCTGCGAGTTAGTGCCTGCTCTGCCCGGCCTTGTGCCTGTCCTTTCTAACCTGGTGGTGCTCTGAGTCTGTGGGTGGCGTTCCTCCTTCTGACACTGAGCCACCTATCGAACTGGCGCTGTGGCGGCGGTGCTGGTGCCCACTGTTGCTGTGTGGCGAGGCTCCACGGGCGCTGTGCGGTGACCCCTGCTGCTCCACGGCGCGGGGTGGTGGCGGGGCGCCCGGGTGGCCGCCATTGCGTGAGCGTGGCGTGCCAGGCGTGCTGCGGGCAGGAGACGCGGCGGAGTCGTGGCGGTGCGGCCGGTCCGCGCCGGTGCCCGGCGAGTACTCGGCAGCGCCGCCCATGTAGCCACCGGCCGGCACCGGGCTGGTGGACATGGCACTGGAGCCGCGCCCACTGCCACCATTGTGCAGCATCTGGCGGGTGAGGTGCGCATTGGGGCTCTCCCGCAGGTGATACGGGTCGGCGCCTGCAGTCAGCGGTGCGTCCTGCAGGAAGTTGGACGGCACAAGGCCGCGCTGACCGCGCAGCTCCCCGTAAAAAAAACCATCCTCATCCATCGAACCGTAGATCATAATGATGTCACCCGTGCGGAATGAGAGCTCCACCTAGTGCCACAAACATGTTTATACATTACTGGGTCAAAATTTCGTGAATAGAAGTTTTTTTCATATAGATTATACTTGTAGGATTCAAATATGCTTGTGTGGTATTTACAGGTACTCCAAGGTGTTACATGACATTATTTGTGGCTTGAAATGTTTTTTTTTCTAATATTTGTAGCGGTTAAATTTTTTCCCAATGTCAACAAAATAGACTACTGACCTCTGCATCCACATTAGGTGAAAGCTCTTGTGGATCATAGTCATAGAGTGCAACCATGCGGCGCTGAGGTCCGTCTGAGCCCGGAGAAAAACACAGCTCACTACTCGCCCGCGAACCTGTCACTAAAATGTAAAGCACAGCTCACTACTGGCCAACAAATTAGTCACTAAAACAGTGTTCATCCATTAGCAACATTAGTTGCAGGTCCATTGGGCCTGCTGATCTGAAACGTTGCAGGCTCAACCAAAATGTTGCAGGTCCGATGATTCGAACACCGCAGCTGCGAAGCTAATCTAGGTGGGTCCGCTGCATACTCAAATAGAATGTTTTTTAAAGATTTGTATATTAACGTTGCATTCTGGTCCATTATCTTGATAAAAAAGCACACATTTTTATATAGACACTATATACAGTGGAAACTATCGATGTGGACACCTCCGTATAGTGGACACCTGTCTATGTGGACACTTCACTTCTCCCGTTTCAGATTCCATATATATAAAGTGAATCTCTGTATAGTGGACACCTGCGTTATGTAAACCAGGGACACTACATTTGCTCCCATAAGATGTCCAATGTGCAGTTCAAATTCCCCACTGTATTTTTTACCAAGGAAGACCCCTAAGCCAAATAAAACGGCTTTTTGCCTTAACCAACAGGCGGTATTGTTCTCTTTGTTCAACAGTTGTGGCATGTTTGGCTGGAGTAATGTTCTTACTAGATCCCCTGTTGGTTAGCTTGCAATTGTAGACTACATTTTTTCCCAAAACTCCCAAAACCTTTTGTCCCTTCAAATTTTCCCGCCATATTACAACCCAGCGATATATACCCAGAAAGCCTCTCTAATTATTTAAACAATGAAAGCCTTGAACTTCAGTTACTTAACTGGTGGTAATAGCCATTGCTTTGTTCGCTTATTGCTTTCGCTTACCAGTTATGGCACAGGGTTAGATACATTTATGTATAGTTAGTATAACATTTGTTTGTAAAGCCTTGACATGGGTACAATTTTTACCAGCATCTGATTGGAAGTATTATACGGATACCACTGTTGGTGCGTACAGTTAGCGGAGTGTGTGCGTCCGTTGTTCAGCGATGTGTGGGACAAGTCGTCGCCGCGGCTAGGTCCGCGACTGCTGCGGCTGCTCGTCGCACGGTTACTTTCCTTCAGCAGCTGTGCAGCGATCTCAGGGTCGTCAACCTGCAAGTCATTCATCTATGTGAGATCCTATTCTGTTTTCGACAGCAATGCAGTTTTCATCTTCATGCAAGAAAGAGGTTTCCACCAACACAACATTTAACGAAGAAAAATAGACAACATAATACCAGTAAAAAATGTCAAGTATAACTGTACCTGAACTTCTGACACCATATTACAGGGTACAAATCCTCTTTGGCCGTTACTTTCACCAAGGAAAAACCCATCCGGATCTTTGTCACCAAAAATCTGCACAGACAATATTTACATTATAATTTAGCAAATCATTATACTTTAAATGAGATGTGAGAGGTTAGAAATGAATTTATTAAATAGGAAAAACAAAATACTTTAGGCGGAATGTTTGTCACTGCAACCAAAAATATCTACCTTTATTAGCTGTCCCTCTTTGAAAGGTAATTCCTCCTCAATAGCATCAGGGTTCGGAGACATGGTGATTGGATCATAATCAAACAGTGCTATGAAGATTCTAATTTTGTTTTCATCATACTCTAATTCTGGGACACTTTCAGCTAGTGAATCACCTCCATCATCTTCATAATCAATCAAGTCTGAATCAGGAATATCATCGCGAATCTTTTTAGACGTAAGTGCATTGTTATCTTCAAGTGCACTATAACTACTATATGTAGACTCTTCATCATCATATCGATGACATTCAAAGTAATCACGTTTCTTGGCCTCATATTGTTGATCTTTGCTGTCGTGGCCTTTACTCCGCGGTCTGTCTCTTGCCACGGGACCGGGGCCACCCCGGTGTTCAAAGGCACTGTCAGCTTTCTTAGTGTTCAATGTTTGGTTGTTATTTGGTTCATTTACATTACATGTATTTTGGTTTCCCATTTTTGAATTTTCGTTGATATCCATCACAGCGTCCTTGGTGATTTCTGTGAACATGGATTAACAATATTACTTCTTTATTTACAGAAATTCTCATTTACTTGTAAACAGAATACAGTTTCATACATCATTTTATCTTTTAGTCTTATGACACTGTGTTTTGTGAGGGAGACTGACCTATGTGAGATAGCTTGGTGATTTCTGTGAACATGGATTAACAATATTACTTCTTTATTTACAGAAATTCTCATTTACTTGTAAACAGAATACAGTTTCATACATCATTTTATCTTTTTAGTCTTATGACACTGTGTTTTGTGAGGGAGACTGACCTATGTGAGATAGCTTGGTGATTTCTGTGAACATGGATTAACAATATTACTTCTTTATTTACAGAAATTCTCATTTACTTGTAAACAGAATACAGTTTCATACATCATTTTATCTTTTAGTCTTATGACACTGTGTTTTGTGAGGGAGACTGACCTATGTGAGGTAGCTGCTGGTGCTGGGAGGGACTGTGACCAGGGCCACCTGGTGCACCGTCCTGCTACAACATGCAATGTCACACACTGTATTGCATTTGTCACTTGTTCTCATAAATATATACTGGTTAGAGCATAACTAGTTTAGAAAATCTGTGCAATTATAATATTCCACACTTACTTGTATAGGTCTAAATCCCACGGATGCTGGGGTTGTGGCCACTGTATCTACTGTGCGTGCGGCTACAAACTTGGGAGAACTTTTTGGAGAAGCATGAGTGACCTGCCATGTAAAGTAAAATATACAGGGTTACAAATAATAATCATAACAGTACAATTTTCATACTTGTTTTCATTCAGCAAGCATAAATATAGATTATTTCTTCCATAAACTCAACATCTGCGGAAATGGTATTGTCAAATACCGTGGTTCAAACATTCTAAATCCTTTACACATGCATATTCTACATGCATCTGTAATCTATTACGATATATCATACTGACTGCCAGTTCATGTTGTTCTTATACCAATGTGCGAAAGCGATTTACGTAACTCTCAAAACGACTACCGTAACTCAGCAAAAATGGCCACGTCAACAGTCCCCGATTCAGTTTAGAAACTCCACTATTGTGCTTATTCTGTGTACTAATGCCATGATATCACATGGTACAGGTGTAGAGTTTAGTGTATTGATTCTAGAGAGGATGTAGTTTTAATGTATAACAAATGTATTTTGACATATTTCTGTTGAAAACAGCGACGTTAGTGACTACCGTAACTCACACAAATGATTACTGTAACTCACACACGTGACTACCGTAACTCCGACCACATCTGACGATAAGTTAAACGTCATTAATGCTTCAAACCAACAATATAGTGTGACCTATATCTGTCTGCTTTGTCTTAGAGCTCAAAATTTTACTAGAATCCTAAGTGCGTTATCATAACAAATATGCAAGCATATGACTTGGTCCTTGCAGATGTAGCTGGCTTGTATTGCATTAATGGCAGTTGACCAGTCACTGCACCATTTTAATGTTATTTGTGAAAAATTACACAGAAATTGTCAAAATGCTACAAGATTATAAGTTTTAAAAGAAGTGATGATCGTTCAGATGTAGCTAACACCTTCATTGGACATGGATACAGTAATGGACAAAACTCAATGAAACTCAATCAAACTATCCTCCTATGTTGCATTAAATTAATATGTACGTCGTTGTTTGTTTAGGTGATGAATCTCTATGACTTACAATAAATTTCATTTATATGAGCCATATAATTAGAAATAAACTGCTTCTGACAGACAGAGAATATATTTTATTTTAATCGCAGAGGCATTTGTAGTTGTACTACATTGAATGGGGCTTTTAAAAAGTTTTGAGCCTTGCATACGTGTTGTGCTTGAAGCTAATTACATTCCACAATTATTTGGTCATTCCACACTGATAGGTTTAAGCCCTACGAGTAATTATCTAACACTTACCAGATGTCAGATATATAGAACTTAAGATCTTAAGATCCACCAGATTCACCAGGCTCATAATGTTTGGGGAGATAATACAAGACTTTTACTATATATCATAGAATCACATTATAAATGTTGTTTCTCAATTCAATAAACATGAGTAAAATCAATATCCGTCAATTGGTGAGGTAGATATGCTATTCACCATAATATAAGGGGAAATGTGAAATTAGAATGAAAAGGTACTTTTTAGTGACCACACTATATGCAATGTCCAATGCAATTATAGTTTGTATTTTAATGATCCTCACTCATCTTTTGTCACATCATTTGCTTTAACCAAAGCGGATTTCTTTAAAAGTAACACAATTTGTTGCAGAATTGGCTATGCTAAATAGAATTTACGGCAAAATAACTCAAATGGTTGTATGTATTGCAAAATACTGAAGTGTTTGTGTATTTTCTGTAAACTTTCCAGAGTCCCGTACTTTAGTGTCATAGTATTATGTCATACATGTGTTACCCACAATTTCTTACTTGCTAATATTTTCTAAAGGAGTCAAAGTACATAGTGTCAATATCATGTATATTTTGACCCCCAGCGTACAAGTTCACACGTTCTGAAAACTTCAATTTTTATCGTGTAAATAATAAAGAGACAGACTATAATAAGGAAGCATGTTTTCACAAGGTCTAAGCGCAAGGTGCAATAGTAATGTTGTATGCTTTAGTTTAAACTTATATCTAAATGTATATCTAATCATAGATCAATATGGGTCAATTATAATTGTAATTGGTGTAATTGTAATTAATTACACTTTCCCCATAATTATAATTGTAATTGTAATTGACCATTTCACATCTGCCGTAATTGTAATTGTAATTGTAATTGACCATTTCAGATATGCCATAATTGTAATTGTAATTGTAATTGACCATTTCACATATGCTGTAATGGAAATTGTAAATGTATTTGACCTTCAGTTCAAACTCGATTTCGTCAAGATTGATTAATTTGTGTACTGGTCACATCTCACTTTGCTTACAAAGTTGGTTCAAAGTTAAGTTAACACTCCAAGAACAATGCCTGTTAGGTAACTTGCATTGTCAGCTTTCTTTAATGTTTTGTTCACTTTATACAGTGCACACTGAATGAACATTTGTAAATCACTATGAAATTTCTTTGACTGTAAGTTAAACTTGAAATTCTTATCTAAATATATTTCTTTATAATTTGGCATTCATATACCTTGTACTAAAAGATGCAGAATTAAAGCAGTAATATCAAACATAAATTTACCTGAATATCTCAACAAGGTTGTCTTTAAAGGACAATAGTGACCAGTTGATAGTTTCTGTTAAATGCTTGCAAGTGTTAGACATTAGAACAATGACCACAATGTGTGTTCCAACTTCTAACACCTGCATGAATGTCTTAACTGTAACTGCTCTGTAAACAATAAGTGGTCAAGTACACTGGAGTTGTTTCTTGCCTATTGTTTGCTGGCCTTCCTTAAACACTCCTTAACCACAGGCTAGCATGCAATTACAAGTATTATGTAAGTATGGAATTAACAAGTGTTGTGTCAACTTTCATGCCAATTGCTTTCCTATATAAGCAGATGTCAGGTTTTTCTGATAATCAGATTTTCATGTTCTAGTGTGGATAAACATTGCCATCGAAATAATACATGGGATATTGATATTATTATATATATGCATAACAAAATGCATTTTAAATTATAATAAAATATCACACATTATTTGAAAAAAAAAAATTGTATTTGAAATTGTAATTGACAATTCAAATCGTAATTATAATTGTAATTATAATTAGCAAACATAATCGTAATTGTAATTGCAATTGTAATTGACACTGAAATAAAATTTGTAATTGCAATTGTAATTGTAATTGACACTGAAATAAAATTTGTAATTATAATTGTAATTGTAATTGAAAATCGTTCTGTGGTGTAAGGCCCCAGGATGGCGTGAGCTCTGACTGCCTCCTAGAAAAAGCTTGGTATAAAGGACATCGAAGCTGTGCTTCGTGCGAACAGGATGAGATGGCTAGGCCATGTAGAGCGAAGCACCGGCTGGATAGCCAGAGTGAGGGAGTATAAGATCGTGAGACAGAAAGCTCCAGGCAGACCAAAGTTGACCTGGGATGAGCTGGTGAAACGCGACCGAGTATTACTTGGCATGGAAGGAATGGACCCCGAGGACCGTCAAGCATGGAGGGGATTCTACGGTCACAACTAGGCAGCCAGGCCATACCCTCTGCAGAGGATTAATTCAGGCCTGCCCGAACAAACGATGATGATGATGACGACAACGACGACGACGACGACGACGACGACGATGATGAATCTTAGCCTACATCTTATTATCATTACATATACGTTCCATCCTTCTTGCGAACATAATGCTTTGCCTCTACGTTTAAAAGTGCACCACGATGGTCATTTATAGCGTGTTGAACAACCTCTTCTGTTGTAATTTCATCATTTTTAAATGGTAGCACATATAATCTCCTTCCAAAGTTACAAACTGCAATAAAAATCTGAAAGTGACCCCTAATTCAACAGAATAGACGCTAAGTTACTATAATCAATGATTTTTTCGATGCAAAGTTACGGTAGTCAGGCCCAAAAGTTACGATAGTCACCAGGCAAATGTTAAATCCATTTCATACTATCATCAGGAAAACTTTAAATGAAATTATGCAGCATGTAGATAACACGTGCAAAGTACTGTCTCTCTAACAAAAAATATAAAGCGATTAAGAACTTAACCTCATATAATCAAAGTACTTAACGTACTGAAAAAGCCAGCAAAGTATGAAATGAGATATCTAAATCTACTGTGGTAGATTTAATTACCGAACCTAGGAGTGAACGAACACAATGCAACTACCAAAACGGCGGTTGCTGAGCATTACTTCTCTAATTTGTATAATATATTTAGACATTGTCATAAAAATGTAAACTTAAAAAACCTGACATGGTGAGTGCATAGTGATTTAGACTCGACCAGCCAGCCTCACTTTGACGGGGCCACGTGGTGGAGCTAGCTGTGGGTTGGTCTGTGTTGCGCGAGACTAATAGTGATTCAATATTCAAAAGAAAAATAATATTTCCAGATAAACTTTAATGCAACATATACTGTTATCATTCTCTTATGGCTGTCGATTATTTTGTACGTAAGAGTGACTGTCATCGGGAGTCACAGTTGTTTAGAGGGGGTATATAGCCTTGATGAAAATCCATTCACCAACATTTTTTGCCTAAATCACCAGTCACCAATACATTTCATTGTCTTTCACCAATCAGAGGAATTGTAATTGAATAGGTTTCATCACATTTCACACACTTAAATACAGGCTATTCACGCCCAAGATTTAGGGCAAATCACCAATCAACACCCTTGTAATGAGCAGATCACCAGTCACCAACGGTACGTTCCATCACATGTCACGCACTTAAATACAGGCAATTCACAAATCACGCTCAAGATATAGGGCAAATCACCAATCGCATTTTTGCTATAAGACCCCCTCTTGTTTGTGGGTTTGGCGACCCTGGATATTCCAAATTTAGAACACGACCTATGAAACGTGCAAATCCAATGTTGCTGGTTTTAAGACGTTAGTCTGAACTGCGTGGGAGTGAATTTGAACTCCAATGCAATGGAAAAGAAAACGGCGATGTTTACGTTGATTCATAGCCTCGTTTAACCAGACTCTGTATTGCATACAGAGCCTGGTCCAGTTGACACATTTGGTTTGTAATCCGAGATGGCGGCCAGTTTATGTAAAACGTTCAGAGATATGCGGGGCACGTTATTGTTTGGAGGGTTGACGTTTTAAGGAACACGTTGAACGCACTGTGTCCTACTTGAACGCTGCACGTTTTACACTAGTCGCTCTGTATTCTCGTAAACATGCCGCCATTAACATTATTGTAAACAAGCTCGATATTTTATTGGTGATCTGAATTTCGGGCATTTTAGTATATACGTGTATTGTTAGTACGTATACAATGTGTCGAATAAAATATATTGTAATCAAAATATCATGGGATCATACATAACACCTAGTTATGGAACCCAATTGACGTTATTAGGAAGGAAAGAATCGAATCGGCAGTCTGTTGTCAACATCAAGCTGTCAATCACACGTCACGTACAAAATAGCCTCGTTCAACCAGACTCTCTATTGCATGAAATGAGTGCCGCCATTACAGAGTCTGGTTGATCGAGACTATGTACAAAAGGGACTAGTCCGTGAGACACATTCTCTTATAGTTACTTTGGAGGAAGTGGGCGTGGCATCATGAAATAATAACGCTCTTTTCTGAAAATATTTCCGGGATTTTGCGGGAGTGAACTCTACATTAAAGGCCGTGCCTGCCGGCCCGTATTGATAATGATTCACACATGTGCATAAGGCCGATTACTACAGACCCTTGAAACCAGTGAAGTTTGATGACGTTTTGTTTGATAATGCTGGGCGTATTACTATATCCATAACATTTATCTCGAAAGCATTTGAACGACGATTCCAGTGTTTTTTTCTAGCTCTAATATTACAAAAGTTTTTACCAGAAAACCGACTACTCTACAGGCTCACGGGCCGCCCCAACAAGCAGCTAGGGTTCAGGGGGGGGGGGTTGTTTTTATAAATCATGTATTATATAGAAGTCTAATATATATATCTCGTATATAATATCTCATATATAATATAGAAATAAAATATTTGAGCAAAAAAGCGAGGAGGCGAAATCTAAAAGTGAGGAGGCAACTAAACGATTTTTCTTTGAAGTAATAGAGAGAGGGGAGGTGTGAGCTGGCATGGATGACACGGGCCCCATAGGGCAAGCAGGTGTTGGGGAATCCTCACGGACTCCCACGCCTGTGGATCAACGAGAGGCCATCGCTAGTCGCAGTAGCGATAGGGATAGGTTCTCTCCATTGGATTTTGAAGATGTGGTGGTGCAGCCAGAGGAGAATAGGGACTCGGCGTTGCCAGGATTTCCATTCGAGGAAATGGACACCACCCCTGCCCCAGAGTTAGCGACCCCGTGGTCGAGGAGGAAGCGCAGTCAGAGATGGCCTTGCTGTCTGGCACTGCAAGTAATTACGAGGAAGACCGGGTCTTCCAGGCTTCCATCTGGAGTGGAGGGCTTTTGCGCCACTGCTCGCGTGAGGAGGGGGTCGCACAGGCTGGTCACGCACCATCGTCGAGTTGCAAGCCCACAGATGAAGCATACGCCAGCTTTTTCAGGGAACCATAAACCCACAAAGTGCAATACCCGGACGTTATGTCAGTGAAAACCCGGCTGACGGTGTGCAGTACCTCACAGATCACATCACCGGGAAGCCTCAACATACATATGCAATGTCGAGGTACCCGGGGTATGGGGGCACGACCAACCCTTCCTGGTTGGCCCAGTCGACTCAGCAGCCGCTGGCCAACCCCGACAAGAACCCACCAAAGAGATGGGATACCTTGTCCAGTGTGGCATCCATGTCAGGGAATATTAATACGGCCTTTCCACAACTGCACCTGGAAGTGACAGTGCCGGCAACTCCCTTACCCGTCAATCAGATGGGAAGGGAAGTCACCCAGATGCTGTACGTCGCGTGGTTGGAGAGTGGGATACAGTGTCCAGTCATTGGATGCAAGCCTTGGGTCGCAGATGACCGTCAGCCACTCCGCCGGCCTAGGGCGATGATCCTGCACGACCGCGCACATCTCGCCCGGAGCGTCAAGGATCGCTCTAAGATGGAGCCGCCAGTCGTTTGAGGTCCCCGTTCCAGGTCAGCGCGGGAGCACATGTACGTGGTGTTTGAGTGTGTGCTCAAGCACTAGGCCCGCTTTCACATGAAAGGAGGGAAGTGCTTCACCGCCCCGTGCTGCAGTGCTACCAAGATCGAGGAGCTGCCAGAGACCTGCCATCACCAGATGTTTCCATCTGTGAGTGATGCCATGAACCACATGGTTCAAGAGCATCGTGCCAAGGTGGAGGATTTTCAAGCAAAATTGTTGGCAATGCGTCCAAGAGGGAAGACGAAGCAGGACAACCATCCCCTGACCGATCCCCATGGTGGGTTCCGTGGACCAGCAGATGGACGTAGAGTTTATGAGACTCTAGGCGTCCAAAGTTGCTATTGCAGGAGTCGTCGACAGGCGGAAGTGGTTTCCGGACATTGTTCTTGGCCGTGTAATCGTAGTCCACTTCCTCAGGGACAAGGCCGTCGCACCCCGCTCCGACACTTGTCGGACCACTTTTTATCAAGAATTTATTACATAATAAGTACTAGATAAACTACAACAGCGACTTCCCGGCAAGGGTTCTGCAATTTAGCCCAGTTGCGTAATTTCCCTACAAAAGACTTACAGTCTGACTAAGTGGTCAGTGACCTTAAATGACCTTAAATGACCAGTCTTAGTCTGTTGTCTTTTATTACGGTCACGTGATAATAATTTGTTTGTAATGGGGTTCATTTGAATATACACAAAATGTCGGATTCGTGCTAGTTATGTTTCATACATCGAACAATGCTACAAGACCAAATCACATTTCATGACTGTTAGAGTTCAAATATGTTCGTGTTAAGACTCATCACTTCTACAATAATGCATTGATGAGTTTGAAGGCAGGATGGACTTTAATTTGACACACAGGTAGTATTATTTCTCACTTATAAAAGGCGAAGTAACCGAAAAAAACGTACGATACCTACATTATTGCCCATGTTGGAGTGGTCATAGAGAAGTAATTTATTTTTAAAAAAATAGCCCTCAAATTGCACCATTTGTGTTATGACGGCCCTGTCAGGGAGGTGGACAAAACACAGAAAGGATGGGACCGGGACCACCAATGGCTGCACACCTGTCGTCAGGAGTATACAAAGTGGATAGCTCCCGCTTCCGGCCCTACGGCAACACCACAGGTGGCCACTGGAACGAACCGCGACGTGGCGCCGCTGAGGAATTCGAGTTCTACTGCACCCTCATCACACCAGCTGTTCCGCAAGCAAGTGTCCGCCATCACGAGTGCGATCTCTTCTAAGATGGCACCGATTCAGAAGTCCCTGCCTCCAGCGACAGGGATTATGATGGCGCTATTCAAGACCGTGGGCATCAACCGGTCTGAGACTACCTCTGTAGTGCCAGCTGGCTTTACAGAGCGCTAAGCCATAACGACCTGCTGTCGCCACCATCACCAGTTCCTACGAGTACCCATCTCTCTCTGAGGCAACCAAGAAGTCGCCGCAGACAACTTCCCATATTGTGCAAGCAAGCAGAGCGGCACTAAATCCACCAGCCTGGTGGTCAGTCGTGGACCTGCTTCCCAACACGCTTGTAGACCACCTCAAAATGACCAGTCGCAACTGGCATGAGAGCTACACCGAGCTGGACGCCCAGTATGTTCAGCTGCAGGAGGAACATCGTGACCTGCAATAAGAACTCAAGATCAACGCCAAGCACGACAACGCGACAGTGCAGCTTGATCAGCAACTGCGAACACAGATCACACGGGGGGATTGCTAAAAGGCCGACTCTGACTGTTACCCCAAGGAACACGATGATGCTCGGTCTGCACGCGACGCCCTTGTGAAAGATGTCGCCACCCTGACTGCGAGTGTGACACGATGGCCGCTGTGCAAGCCAAGGTTGCCCAGCTGCAAGATTATATGCGCGATGACCAGCAGGAGCTACGCGAGCTGCACCTCACGGCACCTACAAGGTTCTGTCCGGGGGCCAGCTCCACCTTGAGCATCAAGCTGCAAAATCAGTGGTCCTGTCGTCGTCTGAGGGGTCTTTGGACAACTGTCAACCCCTGCGGAAGACGCACATGAAGGCGACATGGGAATCTCTACATTACTTGCTAGTAGATCAACGCAGCGCAGTCTTGGAAGCCCGCAAGTTCCTGGATAGTCATGTCGCCGACAATCCCGAAGTGGATCCCTACTCGCGGATCTACGCCTGTGTGCGGCAGATGAACCAGGAGCTCGAGGACTTCGGCAGCAGTGGCTTGCACGGAAGCTGCCTAGTCCAGGAGACCTCGCGACCACTCTCACAGAGCAACTGCCACGACACCCCGCTAAACCGGCGGTGTCGCCTTGTGGTGGATCAGCTCGTTGTGCGAGAAGCCCCAGAAGCCGCTGCCCTCAGCCACGCCAAGCAGGATGTTGAGATGTACAAGGATCTCGCTGACCAGAGAACCCGCAACATGGACAAGCTGTTTGCCCATGACAAGCAGAATATCACAAAGACCTGCGCAATTGCGTCCGTGCTCTGCACCTTTGTAGACAAGTTTCGTGACCTCAATCTGGAGTGAAACAAAGGTCCACAAACCCGTATCTGCATCGCGAGCAGGAGGTATTAGAGCATGAGGCAGAGGATCTCTACGACATCCTACGAGAGGTGGTAGAGACCAGCAACCCCCCTCAGATGCGGAAGAGAGACGAGCCGCCGACTAGGGAATTGAGCCACAAGAGGGACACTGAGCCCCTCGTGACCCAACCCCCGTCCATGAAGTCGGTCGCCAGCAGCAACCCGAGTTACTCAAGCTCCAATATGAGTTTGAGTGACGTTTCGGCGGGTTTCGCGTCCACACACTAGTAGATTCAGAGACGGAGAATCGCCTTCTAGGCAGCCCCTTCCGCCCTCACTTGCAGGAGGCGCAGGGACTGTGCCAAAGGCCTAGAAGACCTCCACCTTGTTGAGGAGATCGACTGCGTCTGCCAAAGCCACGAAGCCTACCAGCAAGGGAGCAACAGCCACGAAGATGAAGGGTCCTTCACAGCCAGCCAAGAAGCCACGTTGGCGCGGATTGGGTAGTATTTCTTCCCTAGGGAAGAAGGGGACTGATCCTGGCAAATAGGCGGCCAGGTGGGGATGGGGGCTACGTCTTACATGGATTGAAGAGTCCATTTGAAATGTAGTCCGTGAGATTGTCAGTGCTCGATGGCGAGCAGAGCCCAGCGACTCCGGACATGGCGCAGCAAAAACCTGGTAGCTGGGATACCAGGGTCATCAGGATCTTCCTAGCGGGTGTCCGATCAGTTGCCAGAAAGGCCCCGTAGGTGTTGAGCTTGTCAGCTCAAGGGTGGTCTGCTCTACAGTGGTCTGTCACGCTGCTGGCTATCTGTGCTCTACACGGCACACCCCAACTCGTAGCGGGCAACATTTTCATCCTTCCATTTCCCGTCCCTTTCTTTAAACGTTAAGGTGGTAGATTGCCACCTCCGCCCCGCTTTTTGTATTTAATTCATATCCAGTTCTAAGTCGTGGGAAAAACATTTCTGCACCTTGTTTCTAACGGAGGCACGCGATTACCCCTTTACTCACAAAAATGATTACAGGTGTTGTGCAACAACTTAACACGAGGTGGAAGGTGGAGCAGAGCCGTTGAAATATTTTCAGGTGCTCCGGCAACGCAACTTCTGCGGGGGTGATTTTCATCAGTGGACCTCTACGTGCCTCCCACCCGTCTCGTCGGTCGCGGACCTGCCGCAGGATCCTCGGGGCGAAAGATACTCATCTGTTCTGGACGTAACCGTGGGACAGTTGAGGCAGATGCCGCGAGAGTGTCGTCAGCTCGCGACTTCCCGCATAGCAGTCAAGGCAAGCCGTTACGTCCAGGTGCATGCCATGCACATGCCGCGAAGCTAAACCCGTCACGGCTTGTGCCGCCCGCGCAGTCAGCTCACTTTGGATATTGTTTATTGTTTTAATGTTTTGTCATGTAAGTTACCATGTGAATGTGTCACCCCCTAAAAGGCGGAGTGATGCAGTCTCATGTGATCTGGAGGAGTGTGTAACAAAACTAAGTTAAGAACGCAAATCATCCAGTGTACAGGAATTGTAGCATTCTTGTCAGTTTAAAGTAGGCAATAAAAAGTTGCACTGGATTAGGTTCAGTCTCTGTTACACACACCATGTTAAGTTGTTCATATTCATTAGTAAGGCCACTGTAGGATTAGGGAACCAGTGCACTTCAGAACTGTATAAGAGCTATTAGGGCTCACTTCTACCTTATTAACTGGTCGGGCAGTAGGGCTGGCAACCTTTTCTCCGAAAGAAAAGGCCCTCAATAACTATCATCTCCGAGTCTAACCTGTGGTTAGCCTCTAATAACGTAGCAACCATGGTTCAGGTGTGTGGCAGTTGTCTTCGCTGGACACTCGTGGCACCGTGCATGTCAGCATCAGTGCGAAGTCCCTGTACAGAACAGGGCCCTTCGTGAAACCTGGTGATTGCAGGCCGTTTTATCTAACGTAAGCAGACACTGTAGGATTGAATCAGTCAACTAACAATATGAGGAGTACAAGGGGGTTGGTGACAAGCCCTGGTTTCAATGAGGCGGGTCCACCTGCAAGGGTGGCACGTGCAGGTGCTGGGCTGTTCACAATACCCAATATTCAAATATTTATTTATTCTTAAACAGGACAATAAAAGTTCACATTTTGAGCTTTCGGCAAACGCTTTTGCCTTGTTCACAACAATTGATGACGTCATAGGTCGTCACTGTTGATGCAGGAAAAAAATGCCCAGCTGCGCCCCCCCTCCCGCCGCCCCCCCATTGAGGGGTCAACACGTTCCAGATGGCGGAAAGGGTGTGTCTGCCTCCATCTCTGTTGAGAGAAGGTCTCAGTCTCCTTATCTGGATCGCTTCCTTCACTCCACGTTCAAAGTACTTTGGTTCAACATATAACACTTTTGTATCCTCTATGGAGATGCCATGTCCCTTGGCCGTCGATGTTCCATGAACCTTGCTTTTAGGGAACGTTCTGTCTCACCAACATATGAGGCATCACATTCAATCTTGTACACTGGTCCAATCACTCTCTCCTAATCTAAGGGATCCTTTGGTCTCACTAACAAATGTCTAATGGTGTTGACTGGCTTAAAGAATGCCTCGACATGGTAACTATGTAACACCCTCCTTATATGCTCAGAAACACCCTTGACATAGGGTATTACTACTGGGGGAGTCCTCTTCTGTTCTGTCTGGGCATTATCCTTAGAAACAGTTGTTTTATCCCTGTTCACTTTATTACACAACAAGTTCTCAGGGTATCCGTTTATCTTCAATACCTTGCCTAAGTGTCTTTTCTCACTTTCACACTCCAACGGATCACTCACAACACAATCAGCCCTGTGCATCAGAGTACGTACAACTCCTACTTTGTGTTCAACGGGGTGGTTGCTAATGAAGTTCAAGTACTGGTCAGTGTGTGTACTTTTCCTGAACACTCTTGAGCGTAGTGACCCATCTTCATTCACCAAGAGGAGAGTATCTAGGAATGGTAGAGATCTCTGACCATCAACTAAGCTTTCTGTATGTATATAGATTGTATTAAATTAAATAAGCTTCTGCTTTTTATCTGAAGTCATTGTTTTAATTAAGCTATTTACAGTACTTAAGAGTTCTGTTCTATTTTATAGCTCTTTTTTAACGTCTTGTCAACTTTTAAAGCTGTGATGTAATATGTTCCATTTGAACTAATAATGTCTTTTTTATTATGTATTTCTATTCACATTGTTAAGTATCAAGAGCGTGAATTTACGAATGTGATACTCTAAAAATAAACTATTATTATCATTATTATTATTCTCCCTCTGTGGTCCATTTGATAAAATTATCCATCGAGTTCAGGTGGTCTTGAAACTCATCTGTATATTGTCTTTTCTGGATCACCACTGTGTCATCCACGTATCTCTTCCAGAGTCTGGATGGATGGGGAGTCGAACCTAAGGTCTTCCTCTCAAAATCCTCCATGTAAGGGTTACAGATGATAGGGGATACTGGGGATCCCATGGCTACCATGAATTTGTAAATAATATTCACTTTGGAATGTGAAGTAGGTACATGTTAGGCATAGTTCCAGTAACTTCATCACCTCATCTGCTGATAGAGATGTCCGGCTCGCTAAGGTCATATCAGCGCTCAGTTTATCCTTCACCACAATTAATGCTTCATTCACTGGGACACTCGTGAACAAGGCACTCACGTCGAACGATCTAAGTTCCTCATCATCTTTTAGGGTGTATCTCCTGATCTCTTCCGAAAACTCCTTTGAGTTTTTTCACATGGTGGACCGTCTTACCAACCAATGGGGCAAGAATGGTAGAACTCACGATCGGCCTCATAGGCACATTTGCCTTGTGTACCTTTGGTAAGCCATAAAACCGAGGCGGTTGATCAATAGTCGGGTATAATTTCCGGTGTAATTGCACATCAATTGAGCCATTTTGTTTGAAAACACGCAGAGCGTCCACAAACTGTTTCTTGTAACGGTTTGTAGGGTCACCTTTCAACTTCTGGTAAGTCTTGTCATCAGTCAGCAAGGCCTGGCACTTCTGAATGTAGTCCTTCTTGTTCATCACTACTGTTATTCGGCCCTTATCTGCTGGTAGTATTAATATACCATCATCACGTTTGAGAGCATCAATGGCAAGTCTTTCCTCCTTCCGTATGTTCTGGAGTTTTACTCTGGTTCTTTCTGATTATATCAGCTATGCGCCCCCTGAGTTCACTCGCATCACCCTGGTTCAGATTCCTACACGCTGATCCAGTAGCAGTTACAAATTCACTGGCAATTTCTGAGATGTTACTGCGAAGTTCAAACCTTTCCTTAAGATTGACAACTCGGGGTCTGATAAGATACGCGCAGCTGGGGATTTTCCCGCGTCAACAGTGACGACCTATGACGTCATCACTTGTTGTGAACAAGGCAAAAGCGTTTGCCAAAAGCTCAAAATGTGAACTTTTATTGTCCTGTTTAAGAATAAATAAATATTTGACTATCAGATCCAGGATAAATGAACTTCTATCATACTAGTACCCAATATATTTGGCTATTGTCATACGCACATGAAAATTACCAATTGCTATCATTTCACCACGAGCAAATTCCTGTAGATGAGTAACTGTATATTAGTATGTGGACGGTTAACCGGTTAACCGGCTACGCTCGATTTTCTATACATAACCGGTTCTTAGATTGACTAACCAGTTATTAATTTTGATGATTATTTTCATTACCAATCGATGGCAGACCACAGAGTGAGGTTCAGGTGGGACCCGACAAGTTGGAGGTCGTAGCTTCCTTTTGTTACCTGGGAGACATGCTCTCGGCTACCGGTGGCTGTGACACTGCAACGACAACACGGGTGAAGACAGCCTGGAAGAAGTTTAAGGAGCTACTGCCTGTTCTCTCATCTCGCCACCTCTCACACAAGACGCGGGGACATGTGTACAGTACTTGTGTACGGAGTGCAATGCTCCATGCTAGTGAAACATGGCCCCTAACCAAGCCAAACTTTCAACGTTTGCAACGCAATGACAGGGCAATGATCAAACAGATCTGCAAAGTGAAGCCGGAGAACGTCGCCACCACCAGTTCAAGTGAGCTTTTGAAGCTTCTCGGCCTTGAGGACCTTGACCTCATTCTAAAGGAGAGAAGACTTCGTTGGTATGGCCACGTGGTACGGTCAAGCGGAGCAATCAAGACAGCATGGGACATGCAAGTGGCTGGTATACGTGGAACCGGTAGACCCAAGACTTCATGGAAGCAGGTGACTAAGAGGGATATGAGGGACTGGGGACTCTCAAAAACCGATCCTCATGAGAAAAACACATGGAGATCCGGTGTACGAACAGCCATGCGTGCAGCTAGCCAGCTACCTGGAAGGGGGTCCACTGATGTGGACGTTACCCCAGCACCTGCACGTTAATCAAAACACCGATGATGATGATGATGATGATGGTGATGGTGATGGTGATGGTGATGGTGATGGTGATGGTGATGATGATGATGATGATGATGATGATGATGATGATGATGATGATGATGATGATGATGATGATGATGATGATGATGATGATGATGATGATGATGATGATGATGATGATGATGATGATGATGATGATGATGACCAAGCTATATATTGCACACATTTCACTAATTCTGCTTGATATGATATGTCACGTTCAATAATTTTCCTCCTTGCCAGTGAACGCTAAAACACAAAACGCATAAACTGCTAATTTTTTAGATACAGGATACTAATCAATATATCGTTTCGCTCGACGTTTCTGAACATGAGAGTAGATTTACTCCATACACATATAACACATTCCTTTTGACTAGTAGATCTACTCACACATGTAACATATTTGCAGTACTACGTGTAAAGTTATCCTTTGATCATGCACCATGCATGTATTTCCTGAAAATGAAATGAAATACTTTGGTGAGTGATAATTTGCGGTTAACCGGTTACAGTTCGGTTTTGCAGTGCCGATTGACCGGTCTCAATTTTTTTGAACCGTCCACATACTACTGTATATTGAGAGGTGTATCTACTAAAAATTACTCAAGGCTGATTTACAGGTGAAAAGATGTTGATACTTTTCAAGGACAAATTCCAGCAATGTTTTCACTGACACAAGCAAGTGGGGCTTAGCTCAACAAGGCTAATTCATGCTAGAGAAACCTTGTCTGGGATGAAACTAGTCAAATCCTGGAAATTTGAGTGAATAGTTCTTACGTTACATATTTTTTTATCAAAAGTATATTTACTAAAGTGAGAAATCATTATTGATTGTGATCACCAATTGAATTGGCATTAATAATCTGTTTTCATCGTACATGGTTGAAAAGATGATTGTTTAAAGTTGATAATATGCTGAGAATGTCACTCTGAGCACTAGCTCATTACCCCTTATCTTATTCCTGGTATAATTTAAGGGTAAGCGTTATTGACTGCAAAACAGGTCGGGGGTGACAGGCTACACATTTTAACCATCACCATTCTTTCTAGATGCAGTATTTCATGAAATATATTTTTTTTCTAGCATAAATATAATACAAGAGGCTCTATGAGAGCATAAATCGCTCACCTGTATCTATGTTCATTTTTTAGAAGAAAAAAACAGACAAAGTTTCACTAATTTCTAGCCACACGAAACTTTAATTTAAAAAAATCAGTTGGCATTATGACTAAAAAACTGACTGTACAGAAGACAAAGTTGCACTATGACTTCTATCCATCTTCCGAATATTGGAAAACTTTAAAAGTTTGTATTATGACAAAACAGACTGACCACATTGTGTGGTAGTGTTACACTAAAAAAGTTTGATAATCCCCTGGGGCGGGGTCAATTTTACCCCCAGGGACATGTATCAAGTATGGAATGATGATCATATAGAAATACAACTTCTGTGAAAAAATGATGAAATTTGAATGAAAAATAAATAAACTATAGTGCAAATATGCATTGTTGACGGACGGTCGACTGACGCCGGATGAAAGGTGATCACAAATGCTCACCATGTCTACGACAGGTGAGCTAACAATGTACATGGATGTATGTTGAATCATATTAACCACAACAGTGAAGTGTGTTCAGCATGAACCGGAATTTTTACTACACAAGTCCACTATATTATGCACCAAATACAGTAACCGTGTCTCATTGTATTCTTAAAAGTGATTTAGCCAATAATGCTGATTTTTGTGCATTTATAACACACATAGGCTCAATAGCATCACCAAAAAATGACATTCTTGTTTTGAGCTATAATGCACTATGGGAACATCTAGTGTATAAACTATTCTACAGATGATGAACGATGTTGACACCAATTTTGCATTGTTTACAGTGAGTAGAAACTGTTGTGCAAATGATTTTCAGAATTTAATTGACATGGACTTGAATAGCGCGAATAAAAAGGTGTTTCATGAGCACAATGTGCTGTTAATTTGAACGAAAATATCAACTACTTGCATCAATTCTCTTTGATAGCATTCGAAGATGACGACAATTAGTATTACCTGCACATTACTTGGGGGAGTGGGCATCTGTCTAGGGGAACGGGGAACATGCGTCTGAAAACACCCAATCAAGGAAATAGCAAGATGTTAAAGATTCAGCAGATGCCTGTCACATAGCAGTTATAGACTATTACCATTTACACATACAAATTATTACTCTTTATATAAGAAACATTTAACAGGAAGACAGCAGGATATGATGCAACAAAATGCAGCGCATTTGAATAACGTAAGCAAAAATTAAACAAAGACAAAGCAAACAAGACAAACATCCTATCATATTATCCAGCATGGTGTGTCTACTGACGTCATTAACACATTAGAGAGTTAGTTATCCCAGGAAGAACCTTATGAAAAAAGTGTAGTTAGTTCTAAAATGCTTCAAGTTCTAATTCATATATGGACATGGCAATGTTAAAGAATACACTGATTGTTGCACTGATTTTCAGTCATTGGTGCTGTAGGTTGCCATGGTTACCTTGGCGCCGGCAGCCGTGCCGTGTGGTGAGCGCGTGAGGTCATCCAGCTCCTCGTCCACCTCGGGAATGTCTGACAGTTCACTGTCGTCTGCCAGTTCCTCGAGCTACGACACACAACACACGCACTGACAGCTGCTCTTGGCCACACGCTTTATGTTCTCTTTTTTAAGCTAATATGTATTTTTTCTTATGTACATGCACTCGTGATACTTTCAAAATTACATGCACCAATTGACACGCAAAAAAAGCAAAAAGCAAAAGGTCTATAGCTACACAATATTCAATAATTATCTTAGCAATCTTTTTGTCTAATGCAAATTTTCTACTTTACCAGAAACGTTGATGTACAAAATATTATCATATTGTCTTACTTATTGTTATGTTAATAGTAGATTAGTTTAGAATCAATTACTAATGTATCAGGTGTTAATATTCTGATTAAGAGGAAAGCATTCAAAAGCATTCAAAATCAAATGTAAATGTTACAAAATAACACAAAGGCTACATGAATCACACTTGGAAATCTAATACAGTGTTGTTTGAAATAAAAGCGTGTAAAATTAAAAATTCCCCTAATTTAATCAACAAAACCAACCTCTTTGGCCACATCAGCAGAGCTAGAGTCTTGGGTGGCAAGAGTTTCCTCCGCGCCGCCGCGGAAACCCCCTGGAGGGGCCTCCCCTTCAGTGGGGGAGACGCCCAGGGTTAAATCTAGTGACAGCTTCGGAAACAAAATGGAGTATGAGCGTGAGAGTGAAACATGCACAGGACAGAGTTTAGTGGTGGTGGCGACACTTTGTCTGATAAGGGATTTTACCGTTATTGTCATTGTGAGAAGCTTTTAGTGAATCATGTGCTCCAACCATTCGAAATCCACACAAATGAATGTTAAAGCCCTAAATTGGAACTTCAATATTAACTTTGTTGAATTTAATGCATGGAAAAAAAACATCAAAAAAGCAACTGCTGCACATGTTTGCTTTAAAACTTTAATATCTATAATGTGATTGGTGATACGTGTGTAGAAAACTATCTGGGGGGCTGGGGGGGTTTATAAGGAAGTGGGACAAGGGAAAAAAGGCTGAAAAAAGAGGGATAAGGGAAAGAGGGCCAAAAAAAGAGGGATGAGCGATCTCCAATTAGTGGGATATGGGAAAAAGGCCCCCCAAAAGAGGGATAAGGGAAAAAAGGTCCCAAAAAGAGGGATAATGGAAAAAAGGCCCAAAAAGAGGGCTATGGGATTTCTAAACCCCTTATAAGCCCCCACCCCCCTTGGAGAGATTGCAATGGATGATGAGGTGAAGAAGTTAGACCCTGCAGAAGGACCCCCTCAACTGCTTAATAACAGTAGTAAAAGGCCATATACCATCTGACTGGGATGAAAGTTTCATAGTAAACCTGCAGAAAGGTGAAGGTGATGCTCTGGTGAGAGGGAATTTTCGTGGTCTAAAACTTCTTGACCAGGTCATGAAGATACTGGGCCCACTTTCATCAACCAATATGCAATTAATTTTGTATCACAAACTAAAATCGAACGCAAACTAATCCCGCCGCATATTTCAGTTTCACCAAAAATAATCACACCAGTTATGTCGCAAAACAACGCGCATAGGTGCGATGAGAATAGGTGGCATGAACGGGGTCGCAGACGATATTTTCCATCATATTCATGCAATTATTGTAAACAGTGTTGCGTTCTACCTTTCACACGTATCAATAACACTAGTGCTATTGTGTTAGGCATAATAAAAACTTACACATTCGTAGTAGTGCCAACAATTATTAAAAGGCTTAACAGTATATGAAATGTAAAGATTTATTCACCGCAACGCACAACCTCTACATGTCTACAGTTTGAGTTTTGATGGGGTTAGGGTTAGGGTTAGTACTATATTGTGTGATAAATGCCTAACTTTCTTGGTATCTTCAACCTCTACCAATACCGACACTATATGTGACTTAGCCATATGGTCATACAATGTTTTCTGAATACATCCACACAGGGGGCCACTCTCAAATGAATGCTAATTTATTCCTCCGATAGTCCTAATAGTCCTAAGACTGTTTAATGTAGATTGAACACAGTTAATGTGTCATCATTGATACAACATGCTTTGGCAAAAAATAAACCATTGGGGGAAGACGCTCGAGGGAAGACACCAGGGGCGGGGGCACTTCCACAGTCAGGATGGGTATATACGCTCAGCAGAAATCGCTCAGCAGAAATACCCCTGATTTTGAGATGACAAAATATCTAAGACCCCCTGTTTCCTGGCAGCCAAAACCCAAAGACCCCCTAATTTATCTAAATCTTGATGCGAAGAGCCACACTTCTGCAAAAAAGGAAATTGAAGCATGACGATGTTTTGTTATTTATTATTAAATTTCATATATTGGTAGATTCAATGTATTGTTTTGAACATCAATATTTAAGACCCCCTATTCTGGCATAAACCATATTTAAGCACCCCCCCGACATCACCCGTGAAGTCCTCCTGACATTGTTAAATACATGCACATAAGAAAGGAGGAAACAATATTGAGAAGATCTAATAACATTAGTATGTTCTTTGCAATAAGTACATGTGCTTACTTTTTCACTATTAATAAGTCACCGTGTTAAACGACCAGGGAACTTATCAACAAGCGAGACCTAACGATGTCTGGACCTGCGTCGCGTGCACATCTACATATATACGTATATGAAGTTCTTGTTATAAACCAAGTTTCATTGCTGTATGATGAGTAGTTTAAGAGGAGTAGCAGAGTCAAGCTATTAGTATAGGAGGCAAAATGTTCCTCAGTTCAAAGAGGTATAACTACTATGAAAATTGTAGAACATAATATCCCGGCTAAAAAGAAGCACTAAATTTCTAAGGTCAAAGAGGCATAACTACCATAGATAGATAAATGCATATGTTAGCTACTCACTGCTTAAGGTCTCCAAAAATCACCCCTTCAATAGACGAGATACAGTAATCAAAAGAAATATGATATTTGTACATAATGTACACTGCTTGTAGTCACAAATTGGGAATAGGGGAATTTCTAAGTTCAAAGAGCCATAACTCCCATAAAAATTTGAGAATCAAAAATGTAAATATGCACATCTACATATAATGTTCTTGCTGTATACCAAGTTTCATTGCTGTATATTGAGTCTTTTAGGAGGAGTAGCGGAGACAAGCTATTAGTATAAGATGCACACATTTTCTAAGTTCAAATAGGCATAACTCCCATAAAAATTTGAGAATCAAAAAACCCTGTTAATATGCACATTATATACATAGGATGTACTTGCCATAATACCAAGTTTCATTACTGTATGTTGAGTCGTTTAGGAGGAGTAGCGGAGACAAGCTATTAGTATGAGGCACAAAATTTCTAAGTTCAAAGAGGCATAACTCCCATAAAAATTTGAGAATCAAAAATCCCCGTTAATATGCACATCTACATATGATGTTCTTGCTATATACCAAGTTTCATTGCTGTATGTTGAGCCGTTTAGGAGGAGTAGCGGAGACAAACTTTTACTACGGAAGTACCGACGGAAGGACGGAGTGACCCGACTCCTAGACCTGCTCCGCCGTTGGCAACGCAGGTAAAAATGGGATGGACACATTTATTCGGAAACTTTAACAGTAGCAATTCCTAGTTAGTTTCTGTTAAGGACGCGATAATTCAATAGTATATAATCAACATATTAAGTAACCTATGTTATACTTATGCAAAATTAGCCATATCTCTATAGTAATATCAATTCTCATTATGAATCTACAAACGTCAAACCTGATCATAACATTTCCGGGCGGTAGCGATGTTTATATGTGACAGAACGGCCGTCTATGCTGCACTATACAATCAGCTACGTGGTTGGTGAAACGGACTCTACAACAAGTTTGCGATTGTCGCATAATTGGTATCGCATCGCAAATGATACGTAATGCGACGATTTTGGTGAAAGTGGCCCCTGGAGAGAATTGCTGCAAAGTTCATCCGAGGGATGGTCAACATAAATGACATGCAGTTTGGCTTCATGCCAGGTAAAGGCACAGTAGTAGGAAGGGTGTAGGGAGTAAGTCCCTTATGTGTCATGGCTCCTTCTTGTGGGTGTCTCCCTTATGTGTCATGGCTCTTTCTTGTAGGTGCATAAATGCTGCAGTGGCATCAAGGGAAGGTTAAAAGAAAGATCCAATGTAGGGTAACGTAACCAGAAATCGTTTCTCTCATACATCAGCCCCTGTAGTGAAAAATACAATTGTTTTCCATTCACATAGTGTGGATCTCTACAGAAAATTGAATTACAATCTATAAATAACAGTCCTTCACAATGATACTAACATATTTTTTGTATAGACTTTTCCTTAAGGCCACTACACAAGAATTACGTAGATTCTGTAAGATCCGTATCCTGCAGAGCTAAAAATGCCTTTCAGATTTCGGCCCTCATAGGTTTTGGTTTATGGCCATTCTACATCCTACTAAAATCTATATGATTTCTGAATATTTTGTTCTCAATGAATGTGCAAAGCGAAGAGTTCGGAGTTGTTCGTGTTTGATTCTGAGAATTGGAAGACTTTATTTAAAAATTTGTGTTTTTAATGAGTCTATGTACAGGGGCCGATTACTGGAAGATGGGGGGGCCGGAATCTGAAATCACGCTTCAAATTGTTTTTGTCAATAAGTCCTCTATGTGATCTCCTTTACTCATAACATAACTACATATCGATTTTAGTAGTCTCTTCAAACACACAAAAGGATTTTTACGATTTCGTTTGCATTTTGGTTCTATGACATAATTTCTGTTTCTGGCCCAAAGGGGGCCTGAAACTGGTTACGTTACCCTACAGGTGTCCACGTTGTCTTAGTACAGCTAGACGTTTTGTTGATGGAAGACCTATGAAGGAAGTCCATGTCGATGATCATCTGCTCGAGATAGTAGATACCTTCTGTTATCTTGGCGACACAATCTGTGTTGCAGAAGGTTGTACATCCAGTATAATCACAAGGTGCCGATGTGCTTGGGCCAAGTTGAGAGAATGGCTACCTATCCTTTCAAACAGGAGTCTGTCTTTGCCAACCCGTGGAAGTATTTATGCTGCATGTTCAAGAAGTGTCATATTGTACAGTAGTGAATGCTGGGCCCTACGGAAAAAGGATCGCTCTCGTTTGATTCACAATGACATGGCTAATCCATTGGATCTGTGGTGGGAAAGTCAATGATGATTCAGCTTAACTTCACTGTATGAAAGACTGGGGATTTGTGACTTGGAGTCTGTCTCAAGGTTTCACAGATTGCGTTGGGCTGGTCACTTGCATAGGAGCAGTGCCTCGAAAAACAGACGCGAAGAGATCAAGATTGCTGGTAACAAACCAAAAGAAAGACCTTGAAAATCTTGGCGGAGCACGATTGCTGAAGACTTCAAGGCACAGAACTTAAATATTGAGATGGCAAATGATAGAGACATGTGGAGAGAAAAATTATGAGCAGCTATAAGCCAGGCAAATACTGTAAAGGGTAAAATAGGGACTTAAAAAGCTTTTGCTGCTGCTGCTGCTGCTGCTGCTGCTGCTGCTGCTGCTGCTGCTGCTGCTTTTTTGCATCTTGCTTGTATTTTTGTAACTATGACTATAGACAGACGTGTGCTTTCCGAGGCCGAATGGTTACGGAGTTGGACTCGTGACCAGAAGGTCATGGGTTTGATTCCCGGTCGGGTCGGATGGTAAGTGTTGAGCAAACTTACCCCTAACAGGTTGCACACTGCTCTGTGCTACCTACACGTTAAATAGGTACAGGTCATTGGGTTGGAAGAGTGTGCGAGTGAGTGTGTGAGTGATTAGCATTGTGCGCTGAATGTGCTGCAGATGCAAGTATGTGAGAACTGATCAAATGATGATCACTACGTGTGCCAATGACCTGGTGTAAATTGTAAAGTCATGAGAGCCAGACTGGGATCAGGACTATAAACCACCACATTTACATTTACATTAGACATGAATCACTTATAACAAAATGTTTGCAAAAAAAATTCTGGTATTACAATCAGCATGCAATATTTACTACTTGGTAGGTCAAGGTTATGATTATCAGAGCTATGTCATAGATTTACTTCACGCATACCTTTAAACTATGCTACATATTCATCTAAATGATATACGATCTCTTGTAAAACAGTAAATATTTGTGATACAAATTTTAATCGAATGCAAGCTTAAATGTCTATATATTCAGGCTCTGGTCAGAACATCACTTTTCAGATCATTGGTCTGTTTTTCCTAATGGATACTCAAATAATTCATGCAAATATGTCAAGTTTTCTGAAATTATTAATATTAAATATTCTGTATATTTGGCCTACAGAACTAGGTCTCATTGTCAATAGTGTCTAGCTTTCTTTTCTACGGCTGTATTATTACTAATATGAAACGTTTTTGTTCTAAAGTTTAATTTTGATCTTAATTATTATTTAATGTTTTCGAGCTCCTGAAGGCTCCTTTTCAAAATAAAACACCAAAAGAAATGAAGAACAGGTAAAATTGTTACATTGTTACATTGTATATTGTTATTATTGTTAAACTGATGATCTTACACTGTAAAATTTTACCTGTTCTTCATTTCTTTTGGTGTTTTATTTTGAAAAGGAGCTCGAATATGTTAAATAATAATTAAGATCAAAATTAAAGTTTAGAACAAAAACGTTTCATATTAGTAATAATACAGCCGTAGAAAAGAAAGCTAGACACTATTGACAATGAAATTATTAAAAGTATTAAACTAAGCAAGAATGTAATTAAGTAAGAATAAACAATCTTTACAAAGTTTGGTCATTTCTTTTCTCGATGCAACCCATGTATGAAAGCTGTGCTGCAGGCCATAAGGGTCGCTTCTCATATTCTAACATTGGGACATTTTAGTTATTCACAAATCACAAATATTTAGTATTCTGTGCTAGTATGAAGAATATTGACAAAATAAAACCTCTTCCTCTCATCAACATGCTTCCTATTTGAAATCTTACGAGAGCAAATGCGACAGTTTTCGACACCTTTAGTGCATATGTGCAATCACGGATTTATTTTATTTTTATTTACATTTATTATTTACATTTTATATTTACATTTTATTTATATTTAAATGTAGTTTCATAAAATGCAATGCTGGTTTAAAAAGACATCACCCATTGTTCTTTTCTAAAGCCGGTCACAGTTTTCGTCATAGGTGCGACAGTTTCCGACGACAAAGAAGCTGATCAAACTAATATTTAGACAAAGAGCTTATCCAATTCAGGCAGGGCATTGTTATATGTATGTTCTACGCACACTCAAGATTACATTTTAATTTGTGAGCAATTAAATGGAGTAAACCCCACAGTTTATATGACTGTCCAGTGTCCACAGAGCTCAGTAGCACTGGAAAATTGTTCGTTATACAAGATGTTATGTTCTGAAATTTCAGTATCCCGGGGCCAAAATATAAATATCTTACTTTTAATATGTAGATGTAGTTTTAACTTATATTTAAATAAGACTATTTTATAACACCATTCTGTGTTTAGAATAGTCAATGGAGAACTTCCGTGGCCGAGTGGTTAGGGAGTTGGACTCATGACCAGAAGGTCGTGGGTTCGATTCCCAGTTGGGTCTGGTTGTGGGTGTTGAGCAAACTTACCCCTAGCAGGTTGCACACTGCTCTGTGGCACCTACACGTTAATTAGGTACAGGTCATTGGATTGAAAGAGTGAGTGAGTGATTGTGTGAGTGATTAGCATTGTGCACTGAATGTGCTGCCGATGCAAGTATGTGAGTGTTTTTCAATATGAACCATTTTGTTTTACCTATATTACCCAGTACACAGTTTTGAAAGTCATGAAAAAAAGATCTGTTTTATGTCTTTCAAGTACCCAATTTTGCTGTAAATAATACATTGCACTGCAGAAAAATGCATCACATTTTCAAATAGGGATACCCCCTAAAATCCCTAGCGCGAAAAAGGGGGTATCTACCCTGTCGCACTCTCCCCCCACTGCACCTACGGCACCGCTTGCTTGGCTTCGCCGAGTCTATTGACATCCAAAATTATCGTCATACATATAGATTAGGAAGAGCACAAGGCTGAGCATGCGCGTCAGTTCGTTTTATCGCCCATGGCTAAAGATTCTAAAGATTGAAAAAAGTTTTTGCTTACTCTTTTGCCAATGTGGCGAATCATTTTCATTCAAGAAATATTCGTAAAAAAATAAATTTGTCCGCTAAATCGAGACTAAATGATAGAACGCCGTTCGCCATCTATCATTCTAGTTGACATCATTTCGGAATGCCGTTCGTGCAATGACAACAAAGATGGCTGCCCCCATACATGTGAAAATGTGAGGAATTCACTTGAATAAAACCTATATTTTGCATATTCATATATTATCATTTGTATCGTGAAAGTATCGTGCCATTGACTGCCATATCCACACTTTCATCGTGAGTAAATAAAACGTGATTCAACGATGCATTGGTTTATAGTTTCACATCTAGCAACCGGCGAGCATATATTTTTAGAACGATCTCAATATTATTGCAAATTCCATGGATTCAACGTTCGTTGGTGTTTCTAATAATAAAGAATTAAGGCTGGTAGGCTAGGTTAGTTTTTAATAATAAATGCAGCCGTTTGAATCTCACAATGTAATGATAAAATATGAACGAAAGTGGAAGTATATCACCCCCCCCCCCCCCCCCCCCGGCATGACACCTGTCAACACGGGCAGCCTGACGGCGGAGCGCCGAGAGGTTACGAAAGGAGACGTGTCCAGTCCCACCGGGCCACCCTCAGAAAAAATTGCTTTAAAATTAAGAAAATATAGTGTATATGTGTTATCAAAAGTTTGTATCCATTATTGGCCAATGTACTTCATTGGTTGATGCAAAGCAGTCATCAGCAGGGTCTTTTCCTTAAGTTTTGAAAGTTATATAACCTTCAGCGTTCTAGCCGGAGCGTCGGAAAATAAAACAAAATTTGATCAGATGTCATTAAGATATTTAAAGTAGAAATATTGTCAAAGTAACTAAAAGTAATGATGTTTGTGTTATCATTACCATGTTAATTAATTTACATAGGTTTTTGCTTGGCTAAAAAGAAATTCAATTGTCTAAAGAATAATTTAGTTCTTTAGCCAAGTGGCTAAAAAAAACTAGATATGAAGTTTGGTGACCATAGGTCAAATACTTCTCCCTGTAGAGTGGTAACAAGGTTTATTATGTAACGCTCGTAAGTTCAAAAGTAGGCCAAATTACACCAATATCAAATCACGGGAGGAGAGTGATATGGACATACCAAATGTCAAGTTTGGTGATGATAAGTCATAAACTGTTCCCACAAGACAGATAAACACAATTACGTAATAATTAAATCATCGTAACTTCATCAAAAGTAGGCCAAAGTACACCAAAATCTAATCAGCTCTGGAGAGTAGTACAACGAAGCTAAATATGAAGTTTGGTGACCATAGCTCAAATACTTTTCCCTGTAGAGTGTTAACAAGGTTTATTACGTAACGCTCGTAAGTTCAAAAGTAGGCCAAAGTACACCAATATCAAATCACGTGAGGAGAGTGATATAGACATACCAAATGTCAAGTTTGGTGATGATAAGTCATAAACTGTTCCCAGGAGACAGATAAACACAATTACGTAATAATTAAATCATCGTAACTTCATCAAAAGTAGGCCAAAGTACACCAAAATCTAATCAGCTCTGGAGTAGTACAACGAAGCTAAATATGAAGTTTGGTGACCATAGCTCAAATACCTTTCCCTGTAGAGTGTTAACAATTTTGTAATCAGCTCTGTAAGTTCAAAAGTAGGCCAAAAGTACACCAATATCAAATCAAGTGAGGAGAGTGATATAGACATACCAAATGTCAAGTTTGGTGATGATAAGTCATAAACTGTTCCCAGGAGACAGATAAACACAATTACGTAATAATATTTTTTTTAAAACACATCGTAACTTCATCAAAAGTAGGCCAAAGTACACCAAAATCTAATCAGATCTGGAGAGTAGTACATCGAAGCTACATATGAAGTTTGGCGACAATCGGCCAAATACTTCTCCCTAAAGTGTGGTAACAAGATAAGATCAAAGTAGGCCAAAGTACAAAAAAATTTTTGAGACATACGATTGTCCTCAAACTAAACATATTTAATTTTTCAAAGCAAGGCCTTATGGTGTTCAAAAAATTTTTTAAGCATTGGGCCGCGGACAGACAGACAGATTGACAGACATACAACACGGAAACACTAAGCTAGAAATTTTTCGGAAAGCAATCCGGGGAGATTTAATTCAATTGGCAAAAAAAATGTCACCGTTTAGCCAATTGGCTAAATTTGAGATGGGTCTAGCGCTAGCCCAGCAAGGGATATGCAGAATGCACATTACCTCGAAAATTCAGTCATGTACAACAATACAGTGAAAATCCTCAACAAAGGAACCGTATTTGCAGTCACAAATCCTTCCTTTGTAGAGGGTTTCCTTTGATTACTACATTATTTACTTACATTATTATAAGCTAATGCATGGAAAAAGTTTCCTTTATTCAGAGTTTCCTTTGTTTACTCTTCCTTTGTTGAGGATATTCACTGTACTAATGCGCTTTGTGCCTTGTGTGCACCACGAATTTTCACCACATCCATGTGTTCTTTTGATTTCCAATGCTCCACAATGACAATGATCTATGTTTGACACTAAAATCACCTGACATCGGGCGTGATACACATTATTCTTTGGTGCAATGATATCATTGCATTATTTTGAATACTCATCTCTGCATTTTTGAACCATTATGTTAGTGGAGAACACAAAAATTCATTTATTTTCAATAATTAAATCTCCCCCGGACAAGGAGGGGAGATTTCTAGCTTTGCTTCTGTCCGCGTCAGTTCGTTTGTTTGTCCGAAATAAACAGGCTGATAACTTGAAGACTACTTGAGCTATTGCTTTGCAAATTGAATGTCTTGTTTGAGGAAAAAAGTACCACTCAAAAATTTTTTGTTTGTACTTTGGCCTACTTTTGATGAACTTATGAGGGTAACGTAATAAAGTTTATTATCACTCTACAGGAAGAATTATTTGACCTATTATCACAAAACTTCATATATCGCTTTATTGTACTACTCTCCAGAGCTGATTAGATGTTGGTGTACTTTGGCCTACTTTTGACAAAGTCAATGTGTTTATAAAAAAATTATTACAATTTGTGTTTATCTGTCTCCTGGGAAGACATTTTATGACCTATCATCACCAAAGTTGTCATTTGGTATGTCTATCACTCTCCTCACGTGATTTGATGTTTGAGCACTTTGGCCTACTTTTGAAAAAGTTATGGAATATTCTAAATTGTTACCATTGTACTTGGAAATGTATTTCACCTATGGTCATTAAAGTTTACAATTTTGTTCACCATACTAGTGTCCACAGTTGATTTGATGTTGGTGTACTTTGGCCTACTTTTGATGAACTTATGAGCAATACATGTTAACACCTCGTTACCACTCTACAGGGAGAAGTATTTGACCTATTATCACCAGATTTCATATTTAGCTTCCTTGCACTACTCTCCAAAACTGATTAGATATTGGTGTAATTTGGCCTACTTTTGATGAGATTACGATGTGTTTTAATAAAAATTATTATGCAATTTGTGTTTATTTCTTTCCTGGGAACAGTTTATGGCGAATCATCACCAAACTTGACATTTTATACGACTGTATTACTCTCCTCACGTGATTTGATGTTTGAGTACTTTGGCCTACTTTTTACAAATTTATGGAATATTTACTATTTGAATGCACAATTACAGACCAATAATTCTATCAGACTCATTGGAGCCTTTTGCTATTTACTGCTATAATAATCAATAATCAATAATAAGCATAACAAAGCCAATATATAGACAGTGGCATAGCAGAGTATTAAACACTGGTTTGCCCCACTGAGGGCACTTTTCATGATTAGATGTGTTGCCTTTCTGCGATATTCTTCATACATGTATGTACAATGTATTTGAATTACTAATTTTAAAATTGATTGACCTAAAAGGGCCTGATCTAGGAGGGAGAGATTTATGGCGTTCCCAAGACTACTTGTTCTTATTAGTTTCACTTTCACATATCGTTGACACGTCTTATGGTGCAGGTGCTTTGTGCATTTCACGACAAAAAGCAGAATTTGTTACTCTCATTCATCGAGGCTGTATACTGCATAAATGACAGCACGCACAAACTGGGCTTCGCTGATCGAGACTACAGCTGTTACAACACGTCATTTAAATCAAGTGCATTTTTTGCATGGTGAAAGCATGTTTACACAATGAGTAGTTCAATCAAGTATATTCAATAATGGCTGCGCCCATATGCCAGCAAAACCATCGGTAAAAGTACCATTTTTTTAAATATTTGGTTATTTCCACTGGATTTTGGAATAAACATGGTTCCGTCAGAAGCTTCAAATCACAGTCAAATTTCGGAAGAATTCCGAAATTTCGGAATAGCTATCAATACTTTCAAGACTTCTCATTCTTGGAATCTTTAATCACTCGCCAAATCTTCGATACTTTGTAATTATATAGTTTTCCCTTTATTAAATTTTATTGACAAAACTAAAGGCTAAAGGTTTGTATTTGAAATATATTCTGTTGAAAATAGCTTTCTATTTGTGTCTTGTAGTAATCTTACCCTGTCGAAAACTGTCTCCATCTGCATTTTCAGGGATATATTGTATTTGGCAAAAAACAAGAATGTGGTAAACTTGGGTGTATAATGGTTAAAGTCAATCATTATTATATTAATACGGAGAGCGGGAGGAGTGGGCGTGTCACGCATGGTTGTTTTTTTATTCTGAGGCAAATCTGTGCCTTTAGGCCTCTTGGCGCCGATTCCACTGTTGGTGGCCCGCCAAAAGCTTAATTTGAACTTCTACGGTATTTTGAAAGGTGCCTATGCCGTTATAAAGTGCGTATTTAGTTTTATATTTGAGGAGATAGCTTTAGAAAATCATTGTTTTTATGGGTGAAATGGGGTGCCGGTCTGCCCCATTGTCGGAAGAACCAACGTTGTTGAGTCTATGAATTCTGCTACAATTAGCCGTGTGGTCGGGTGCCATTTGGTTAGATATGTTTAAAACTGCTTATTACCACAATGATCCACAATCTATTTGGAAACAAAGTACACCTTGTTTATTACTATTTATTGATGCCCTTTCTATCGGTATAAAAAGTTAAATGAATTGAATTGTTTTTAAATTTTCTTAGAATTTTACACCGAACTCATAAAAGCCTAATACACGTCAGAGCCCTAGGCAATCAACAATGCATCATACCCCCCCTCTCGGCAGTAATTGGCGTATCCTATATCAACACGCTCGATCACGCCATCGCCGCAGCAATACGATGTTATAGAGACTAGACGGCTTGGCGTCTCCCACGGCCATCTTGATTTTTTTTTAAATAGAGACTGTATATTTAAGGAGCTGGATATTTTCGGACTTTTCTATTCATAAGAGACTAAATCATTTCACAATAAGTGCCGGTGTGAACATAAATAGTTGGAGAAGCAAGAACGAAAATTTGGAGGATGCACGAGTAGTTAGAAGGCGTGTGCTATACATTGCCTGTTTTGACAGTCAAAGTGGAAAAAACGGGCCACACGCACAGGCAATATGCAAATTCTTTTTATCGCTTCAAAAAATTCATCTTTGCAGTCAATTCCAGATCTAATGAATGAGAATATAGAAGAAAATATAGACTACACACAATTTCACAAATATCTGTATTCTGAGACTGATGGACTAGATCTGGGATATACCTGTGACCATGTGTAATGTGATTGACGTGAAAACATTTAGTCAAGGAAATAATTGGCATGACCGTCAAGTAGGATAAGAATGAAATTTTATTGCAGAATATTGTAGTAAAATATGTATATTCCAAGAATCTGATGGGTGCCACCTTGTCACCCGCCAGGCAATTTTTTTTTTTATTGACGCCGCAAGCCACACCCATGTTTTAGCAACCCCATGAGTATAATTAGCTTTGTAAATGATATAGATATATCGTGTTTGGTATCACATTAAACGTATGCCACGGGGAATTTAATGATATATGTAAATGATCATAAAAAACAAGTAGATATTTGTTTCATTCCATTTATTTTCATAAAATGTGAAACTTTAATTTTGAAACACCTGTAACGTCAGCTGTCTGTATTACAGTCTTACTATTGCTTACTGTACTACATGTACTTCCTCCCCAATTTGAAAATGATTATCAATTTGCTTTGTATGGGAATAAGCACATTGAGTATTGACCTCACACTTGCAGTAAGATGTGCACGACGAGCCAGCTGACTGGCACCTACAGTTAGGTGGGGAACATGGTGTTACTGTTTTACATTCCGATTTGTCAGTAGGAGGGAAGCTGCTTATCATCACTGTTTAGGGGATCTTTCGTTTTGCTAAACGAAGTAACCTGTAAATCATGCAAGAACTCACTTTGCTTTCCGTAGTAAACAGCATGAGTGAAATCAATACCTGTTCTCATCCAGTCCTTCTCGTCAAAATCAAGCTCGGTAAAGACATTTAAATTAAGATTCATTTTAAGCAATAAATCGATGGTTGTTTACCGTTTGGTATCCCCATCTGATAGGGCATGCGCAGCCAACAGATCAAAGAATTTGTTCGCTACTTTGGAAGCGTTAATGTCTATCCCTTTTCCATCATATCTCTTCATGGAGACTGAAGTAATTGGCTTGTACAGCCAAACAAAGTAAACACATAGCATGAGAATGAATGTCTGTGTCATCAGCACAGACTTTAACGTGTTGTTTTTGTGGCATAATTTGAATATGATTGTGGACGATTTTCACATCCCCATCTTCATGATGGTACTCACAGTCAGCACCTATCAGTTGCAGATCAGGACAAGTTCCACTATTATCACATATGAACTGAATCCGTTTAGATTTGTTTATGTCACTATTCGTGTTATAGTGGAGAGTGATATATAATACACAAATATACAGTTTATTACTTTAAACCAGCAGATACTTATTTACAGAAAACTTACATTCATCCATTCATGATAGGGCTTCATCAGACTGCCAATATCAAACATACTAGTCTGAATAATACTACAGTATTAACAAGCCGTTGTTTGCCCCTCCCCCTTCTACTGCTTACATTTGAAGAGAGCAAGTTCTTCCAGGCACTAGGGAAGTTATATCGTTCACCATCCCTATTGAGAGAGGTTCAATGTTCTAATAAAATGGCTTCATTCACACCTCTCTGAAACCATCGGTTGTCCACTGCGAGGACTTTCGCTCCATCTGGGTTTATACTATGACCAGAGGAATCAGTGTGAATATGTCAGGAAACTTATGACAATGTGCTACTTGGTCGCCATCTCAGAGAGCGTTCTGTTTCACCAACATCAGGTGAACATCACACAGACTACATCGGGGGCATACTCGTCCTACAGACTACTATGGTTGATATTGTCAATCTGATAAAGCTCTATGTATGGGTGAAAGCTTACAGGTATTGTGAAAATAAATATCCATTGGTTTAAAGTAATAAACTGTAGATTTTTGTATCACTTTTCATGATCAAATCTTTAGGTGGAAGTATAGTGTCAACATGTACTCCTGAATTTTGCAGCCATTAGCCCTGCTGTGACGTTCATGAGTGTTTTTATACTGATCAAATACCATGTAAAACGTTATCTATGGAGTTCTCAACTACACTTTGATATTGGGACTACACTGATAGAAGAAATGAGTAAATCACTGTACAGTAAAAGGAACATAAAAAACATCATATTGCATTAGCAACATCTGAGGAGCATTGACTTTAAATATATGCCTGTAAGCAATCGAAACTTGCAGTTTATTATTCTTTACATATGTTACTAGCTTCCGTAGACAATATGCTTCAATTTGATACCAAACATGATATGTTTATATCATCTACATCATACTCAAAGGGTACGTCTCAAACAGGGTGCTGCTTACGACGTCAATAACAAAAATAGCTCAAGGGTGCCAAGGTGGCACCCATCAGATTCAAAGCAAATATATCATATTACCATAATCTGGAAAAAAATTACGTTCTTATTCTACTTGACTGTCATACCTTGATTTTAAAAGCAAAGTTCCTTGACTAATTGGATTATTCATTAAAACGTATCTGTCAGCTTGGAATGGATTATTTGGCAGTTGTTTGTTGTGTGATGTTTTTGCACTGTTTGGGCCCGATGGAGACTATCTACCACAGACCATAAATTAATTTTCGTGCATTAAATTCATTTTTGTAATTTTGTTTGTCTTTTGTTTATATTATTTATTACTTAAATTAGTAGTGTGTAAATTTGAAAATGAATATATGAATATTGTTTTATAAAGGACAATCACTGATGGACTTTTCTAATATTAGATAAAGCTAAATAACTATTTTCTAGAGTCAACCATCTACAATCTGTACTACTATTACCATGCTCAAGCAAAACACAGTCGTGGTCAGGTACCGTTTTGTTAAACATGTTAAAAACTGTTTTTCTGCTTTTGAACAAAATATATTTGGAAACAAAATACACTTTTGTTTTTATTTCTTTTATTTTTTTATAAAATGTAATCTCATGTTGGGATGAATTTTTGAAAATTTTCTGCTATGAATTTCTCAAATGAATAAATATGACACATAAAATAGGCTCTGTAGGAGGCAGGCCAGCTAGTATATATTATAAGCATGATAAAACTGTTCTTGAATGTGTTCATTGTGTTGGTATGAAATATATTGGTTCATCTTTCTTTATTCACAACACTAGATATTTTTGATACATTAACAGTTTCGCCAAACAACTCTTGGCATCTTCAGAATGCTCTTCCCGCGTAATGTCAAAGGTCAAATATTCCGATCCTGAACGAGGATAGAATCATAAACTCGCGAGAGTTGGTG
>CM032660.1:30213741-30302884 GCA_019095985.1 Streblospio benedicti
GGTTGTCACTGCTTGAGAAAAATGCTGTAGAAACTGCAGACCTCAAAACGCCCGCATGGTCAAATGTGTACCTCGCCTTAGTGTACACTATTGCATAATAAAATATAAACAAAACATCTCACATAATATGATGAAAAATAAGACATTCTTAAAATTGTATCAATGACTAGCATGGACTTGTTTTTTCTCAGTGCCCAGCCCACAGACTGTTACCTGCATAAGTTCTGGGTCGATGGTGACGTGGGGCTGCGAGTCGTGGCTCTCCAAGCCACCATGGGCCTGTGTCCGCAGGGTGAGCGTCTGTGGGGGTGCTGGCAGGTGACTCAGGTCCTTGGCCTCGATCAGCATGTGGTCACCTGCACAGTGCAGCATAAACAAACTGTCAATATAGTAACACAATTACCATCAGTGACATAGGAAGTGTGTGTGTGTGGGGGGGAGGGAAGGGGGCCAACATTTCATTTGCCCCCCCCCCCCCCACCCACACCCACACTTTTCAGGTGTAATTTTTTATCAAAGGATACATATTCCCCCTCCTCCCCATCCACCATCCACTTTTCAGGGATATGTTTTTACTACCCATCCCCACCCCCCTCCTTTTTTTTCCGGTAGAGTAAAGCATATATCAAAACAATTTCTAGCTTTGTCAATGCTGATGTCAAAAATGAATACTTTACACAAGGTGGCACAATGCATTGATAATGAAGATCAAAAACATGTGAGGTTATTTTAGGAGATTTGATAAAAGATGTACAGTAGAACCTCTCTATTAGGACCACTTTTGGGACTAGTGTTAGGTGGTCTTTATACAGAGGTTAGTTTTGGTAACTTTATGAAGGTTTAGGACCGTGGAAAGTGGTCTCATTATATAGGTGGTCTTAATGGAAGATTCTACTGTACCACCACCAGACTTAGAGGCATTGAAAAACAGTTTTTTTGAAGTAGATCAGTTAGCAAGTGCTTTGCTACCAAAGCAAAATGCAGATGTTTAATCCCACTAAAGACGTCAGGATTGGGGAACTGTCTATATAACGAAGTTTCAATGTGTTTATCAGGTAAATATGCTGACTTTTCAATCATTTGTTGTGGTTGATCTACCTTGTGTTTTGAACTTGAAAGGTTTTCAACATTTTGAAATGACACTTTGGCAATGGATTATTTAAAAAAAACGTGGAATGTCAATTACAACAGCAATCATCAGAAGTGTAATTTATTACAATTGCACCAATTGCCTGCCATGATCATCTGTTGGGGGTGGAGTCTGACCCATAGGCCGTGAAGTCAGACTCATGGGTGGCTGGGTCTGACCCTTGGAATGGGTGGCGGAGTCTGACCTGTGGGTTGGGATCGTGGAGTCTGACCTGTGGGGTTGGGATCGTGGAGTCTGACCTGTGGGGTTGTGGAGTTCCTTGATCTTTGCGCCTGAGCCTGTGTAGAGTGTGTACCCAGTGACACATCCAGCGGCAGTGATGGTGACAGGCAGCCACGTAATGAGCAGTGTGGCGCGACGTGGGCCCGCCTCTGCCTGCACGTCCAGCGGCGCCGCCGGACGCAACCCTACCACAGCACAGGTCACACTCACTAACACCTTCAGCTTTAACTTATTATATATTGCCAGTGATTAATATAGATGCGAGTCTCGAGTCCTGGACCCCATAAAACATTGATAGCTTAATATGGTTATGTATGCCAAGATTCATTGTATTGGACCTATTGCTTCAAAATATGTGAGACCTTTATAGGGACTCATTGTTGCTGATTTCTAGATTAATTACTGCACTCTCCAGGTTTTTAATTATATAGATTTGTCAGGTTTTCATTTGTTGTTATATCAATGAGATTGTAAATGTCTTTTTTGAGAAATATTTGTTTTTATCGTGCACAAAAAGACATATCGTACACATATGTGGTGTTGGTGGCCTAGTGGTTAACATGCGCATCTACCAAACATCATTTGCCTCGAGACTCACAGTACCGATTGGGAATAGAGGACAGGGCACTCTCTACGAGGTCAACTTTTTTGTTTGAATTTATTTGTGTGAATAATACTTTGTATGATTGTATTTTATAATTTATTTTGATGGATGTGATGTATATTGGTTATGCTACAATGAACATATATTTAATATTATTTTTTTGGATGATGCTTTTTCCAACTGACCTCTACTAAAATCCGGTACTAGCAGGAGATTTGCGTTGCACAATTGCATCCTCACCGAAATACGCGTTCAAAGTTAACAGTTGTTACACATCATACCAGTCAAATAACGAAAAAGTGCGTCATATAAATATATAACAGCAATCCTCTTTCAATAGAAAAGAATGTTTATTGATGCATGTTGATTTCAATAATATAATTTTCAAATTTACATTATAAACATGCAGTCTTTAGGACATTATATATACGATTGTTCTGAAACAAGTCTTATAGCAAAGTGGTTATATCTATCTTTAGAATAGATTTAAACACAACGTTCTTATGTCAATTTTTATTTTCGTCATAACCAAACACGACGCTGAAACATTACTTGCTTTCCAAATATTTCATTTGGGAACGACCTCGATCACAGTTGATAACATCACGGAACAATATGGACTATTTTTTGTGAGTGTCAATCTCAGAGATTGATCATGCATGAGAACGTTATGATATAACTTATTTATTATAAAAACAAAGCAGACACTCGTTGAGTGTGAGGACAGGAAATATTCTGTAAATTCTCCTTCTCAAAATTCTATTCGCCTGCATTCAGTGCTTTCATTTTTCTACAGTAAATTCTGCTATCAAACCATGGATCCATTGACACAATTGGGAAAAAAAACGTACCTTTGAAATTTGTCTTTTTCAGTTCTACTTCTCAAAATTCACAAAATTCTTTCGTTTCAAAATCATTCATTTCAATGAGTTTCCCTATGATATTAACACTTTGAATCGGACAATTCCTAAAATTCGACATTGAACGTAACATAAATTTGTTTTATTTTCATTTTGCTCAACCACCCCATGGCAGTATAAAAGGGGCAGTTTGTTACCGTTCGTATTGCAAAATGCTATATATATTATAGTGCAGCAAATAAACTTGAAACAAATTCTAAATGAAACATAACCAAACGAAATGCGCAAAACAGTTCTGTTATGCCAGCATGAGGCCTAAAATGAATTTTGCAAAGAACACGAAAAATTCTCAGATTTACAGAATCAAGTATGAACGTTATTCTCAAAAATTGCATAATTCTCTCCTTTTCACAGAATTTGTGTACTGTAAGGCAATGACAACATATTGATTCCCATTTTTATCACAATTTACACGTATTTCGCGAATCATGAGAATTTTCAGAAGTTTAAACTTCGTTTCCTACATGAAATTTGCAATTTCACGTAATATAGCGAATTTGTAATAAGGTGAGTAAAACGAGGATTTAACATTTGCCTTTTTTTCATTAGCTCATTCATTTAGAATTCGAAATATTTGGCTAAACTCGGTATGGCCTAGAGATCTTTAGATTGACAAAAAAAAATTCATGAATATGTATTTAGTTAAAATTACTGTGACCACATATTGTCCTCTCTGTAGACCTGAACCTCATGAACAGTGAAATGTAACATAGGTCAGGATAGTTCTAACTGTTCTTTAAAACACCCACAGTTACAAGGTTCATACGATCCAACTTCGTAACGATGGAAACTACTGTCAACAAAGTGCTCTGGAAACACCAACAACTTTCCAGCGGCGGCGCTTCACCCATGGCCTGGCTCGGCCCGCGTGACTCCAGTGGATCGCGTACGTTTCTCTCCCTGACTACTCCTCGTTGTGTTTCCTAAATTCACATGTTCATTGTGCACCACTACCTGAACCACCGGCGATCCGATTGTCGCCGGTGTTATACCCGGGTTTCACGAGAGGCCTCCAAGCATGGAGGACTTCGCACTGGTGCTGACATGCTGTGATACGGGCGTCCCCTCTACACACGGCCACTCAGGACCAAGTCCACAACGGTGAGGGAGGAGGGCCACAGGCCAACCACGGTAGGAACAGTTAAAGAGGACCTATTCCCATCGAGAATAGGTTGCCAGCCCTACATACTGCTGTACCAGTGTCTAAGAGTAAACTGCCGCTATTCGGCTTACCCAGTACAAGAGAGTACTGGTTCTCTAATTCTACAGTGGCTATAGTAAAGAGAGAACAAGCTATCAAGGTATGTGTAACTGGGGATATTATACCTAGTCCAGAGCAACTTATTAAGAGGGAATTATACTCTGTGGTCATGCTGCAATGAACCCGAGCACTGGAGGCTCTAATCAATTAAGTTTTGTTACACTACATGTATTAGGGAGGGCAGGTCACAATTACACCTCACGTGTGCTGTCTGCAATGTGTTACCTGTGTCTGCGGTAGTGCCAGGTTGTGGTAGCGAGTGGAAGCTGACGAGTGCGGTGGTGCCGCTGGTGGTGCTGCCCGGTGGCTGCGCGCTCACACACACCTCGTGCTCTTGTCCCGGTGCGAGACCTACAACACAGCACCATGAGACATGACGGCACCACCACGGTACACTATAGGAGTCCCACGAGTGGCAAACACAAATACAGTTAATATTTAGTATATAACAGTATATAGTTGACTAGAATATTGGATTGGGAAATTATGTTGAAGTTTATGTCATTAATATCTTCTAAATGTTAATTAAGGAGGGTCTCCTGTATTGATAAATGGCTCTCTGCGCAAGTTGCTGCGCATGTTATTATTTGCAGTCTGCACTGGCTTTATCACTCACCTAGTGTCCGCATTTTGAGAGCAAACGGGAAATTTATCAAGAAATCACAATATTAAAAAATTATGCACATGTCCAATAAGTTCACTTTTAATCCCCTGTTATAGAACCCCTCAGCCTTTGAATTTTACGGACATTGGATTCCAGTGTCAAATACAAAGTGAAAATCAATACTAGATGAGTTTAGTAAAATTACACGAATCAGCCGGAAGTTGGGCAGCCCCATTTCAGTTTAAAATCGTAACGTCAAGCGTAACTCTAATGGCAGTTTTCAGCCGATTTTGACAGGTTTCCATTGTTTACAAATTTTGACGATTTTCGATTTTCCATCAAAATACAATGCATAGGCACAGTGACAGTATCGGAAATTATGACAGAATCACTAACCAACCTCTATTCTAGCATTCCATTACTCTTGCAAACTTAGAAATTTATTTACATGTGTTTTATTAGCAGATTTATCGGCGACCTTTCAAATTATAAAAAGGAGTTGGTTTAAAATTGATTTGGTTCTGTCAGACCATTGAATCTCGAATGGGAAAACCCGTGGACCAATTTTGTTAGAAATCAATCTTTATATATTTCAAGTTTCATATATGTCCCACTTTTAGTTTAGAAGATATTATCTGGCAAAGTTAGTGAAAAATGTAAACAATTTCGAAAGATCGTAAATTTCCGTGAGTGTGTACCTAGTCTTTCTCTGAAGCAGATTACTAGTTTTAACCGGTTCACTGGTTATGATGCAATCCACTTCTGGGTAAGCAGTACGTCATTCTCTGAATCTCGTATGGGTTTTATTGATTGGCAGGATTTTAACCTTACAATGGGAAGATATACACGGCTGGGAGAGTGTACAGAGTACCCGTACATGTAGTACTAGTATTTACATTAGCAGTGATACGACAGTTGAGTTTGGTAAATAAATATTCAAATATAATAATTGTGCAATGGTGTATATATGGATGATTATTTCATGACTCATGAGATATAGTTGTGGGCTTTGCTTAGATGTAATCACTGAATGATGATGGATGAATGGTAGAAACATTGATGTATTTGTGTTGGCAATTTGTGTCAATTTGTGAAGAGTGTCATAAATTTAGTAAAGACTAAAGTAATCTAGAAGTAAACATGTTATATACATGGTTGCTATATACATGTAGCTGTTCAAAATGAAGATAATTAGATCTAGACACAATTTCAATATTCCAACCAAGCAGCAAAATTGATTATTGGATTTGAAACTGATACTGATTATTATCTGTTATTCAATACTATTATATGGCAATAAAATATCTTTTTTGCTGAATATATTGATTCTGATTCATTCTGATGTGTTCTCCTCAAATTCATAAATTTCTTGATTGTAAAGTATACATTCTATCATTCCGTGCAAAAATCACCGCCAATAACCCACGCTGATTGGTCAATCTCCGTGCTCAATTTTGCGATGGAAAACACGCTCCCAAAAAAAACACGGCGCTAGTCTAATCTCCTCACAATATCAATACAGCCGCTGACGACAGCAAGGCGCGTAGCGTGTACGGAGCGCAACAGTTTAGACTAACGCCTCCGCACGCTCAAAACTGTAGGAATTGACGTCTCCGCGCTCTCAAAACAAACGAAATTGACTTGAATGTTGAATATTATGATATGATTTATTTTAAAATAAAATGGATTTTAGTCATGATAGAATGATGATTGACCACTCGATTGTCGTGTCAATCGCAAAATTGAGCATGCTGACGTCTGATTTACCCTCACTTTGTTCGGGTAAATCAGACGTCAGCATGCTCAATTTTGCTTAATATAATAACTTATTAGAAATTTAACTGTTCCAAACGTGAGAACAACATTCTAAGTAGCAGCATAGTAACCCATAACTTACAACTGACTTACAGAGGGCTGGTCCAGCTGACTTACAGAGGGCTGGTCGAAACATTGGTTAGACCATCTTTAAAGCAACCTCAACACAATCTATTGACCTGACTGAGGTAATTTAATCTATAAGGTCAGCCTTATCTGTTTAAAGTGTTAGTGCACTTGGGTTACCAATGCCAATGGGGGTTAGTAGCTTTAATTGTTTGGAGTAACAAACCATTTATCCGCAATGGACGATGGGAGCAACTTTTTCCAATTTTAAAAATTGTACCTATTACCTGACCTGGTAGGTCAAAAAAAAATTATGGTGGTTTTTCAAAAAGGTACGCATGTGTGTACTGCACGTATACTTATGCTACCTCCCTGAAACAAAGTGATTATCTGTAGCTGTCAAATTGCAGATGTATTGGATTTCACACTAACGAAATCAAAATCGTCATAGATTGGCAATATACCACTGTGTTCTGTACGATGATAAGATCATTGTTTGGCAGTTTATCTGCTGCTTTTAAGATACAATTAGATCGTTGTTTGGCACCGAAAGGGTTAAATTATGTCAGCAGAAGGCCAGATATGTAATTTGTTTAGCTGGGCTGTTTAGTCAACTTTGTAAATATATTATACCGTATCAGACTACACACAGTTTTTCCACCTATACTGATAAACATACTATCCTTATTATTTCCATACAATGGTGTACTGCAGGCGATTGAGAATGGGCAATTTTTATTGAGTAGGGTAACCAATAGTGGGATTACAAAATGAGCATGAAGAATAGAAACGTGATAAGCGTCTACGTTTGGACTGATATCGCATGATACAGAATATTGACATCTATTGTTACATTCAGAACTCAATGTCCTGTCTTTCGTATAGACCTGTACAATATGTTGTATTTAAATGTTACAATCTATATATAATCACGCAAAGGGGGCATGTCCCCTTGCCGGTCACATGTGGTGTGAAGTTTTGCCTCTCTGCGCTCACTGTTAGCTCTTTGTGACTTCAAACATAGCTTGTGTCAGGCACCACCAACGTATCAACCTATGGCATTGTACAGACCACTCCATTGAGTGTGTATCTATTCGCAAGTCTGCTCACAGTTTTTTTCCTCTACATATTTCTCCTACGAAACCCGTCGCCATTACGACATGTTCCACAGCCAACATACTGCAGAGTCCCGAAAGCAAACGCTTGACGTTCCAGGTGAACTTTGCAAATACAACCTCCAAACAGTTATCATAACGTCCTCTTTCAGTGACCCCTGATTGAAGTTTGAAACAAATACTGACTAGCAGGTGGTACCTTTTAAAAGTGTTTTCTTCTAATTTTCAAAATAACTTTCCTCACGAATAGTGAAATGTGACGATATTACTACATCATGCAAACATACATAACTCACCAGAAAACAATAACAAAATAGATGTCAACGCATGGATTAAGAAATATCTATAGGTGTTTTGTAGATCTATGTATATCTAGATATTTTCATTTCCATCACACACAAAATAGTATCCATAGGAGACGGGCCAGCTAGTAATTTCATAATTATTGAATTATGTATTTATGATACATGTATTATTTGTTTGATTTAATTTACCAGAAATAATGAATCTGTAAACTCCTGGTGGCGCCACTTTGGTTGTGTGTTTGTTGACGGCCACAACGTGCTCGTAGTTGCTGTTGCTCGGTAACCATGAGACCACAGCAGTCGTGGCTGTCACGTGGGACACTGACAGCTCAGTCGGCCCATAATCCACGTCTGAAATAAACATGTTGTAAGTGAAGAGTTTTCAAAGCAGGGTGAAAAAATGATCCATGAATTCCATTAAGAGTAAAGAAACTGACCTGGTCCCACACAGAGGGTGCACTGAGCGTCCTTGGACTGGCCTCTGTTGGTGACTGTGCGCACACACACACGGTGGATCTGAAGTACATAGTTCTCACTGCAGCGAGACACGTTTAAAATACGACTACCATTTGATAGTAGAGAATTTGAGAAAACAAGAAATCATAGATAGGTTGGTATCATACAACAAGAGGACCATATAGCTCACCTGCATTTGTAAATTGGGCTTTAAAATCAAGTTTGAGGTCCCCAGGTGAAAAATGAAACCATTTCAGTTCATAGAAAAATGTTTTAGATGCATGTAAGTGCATGTTGGGTGAAACAGTTTTATTTAATCTGTTTCACAGCAGATGATGATTTTACACCCAAGGGAATTGCATGGACCTCTAGGGAGGGGTTATGATACGATGATGATTTTACACCAAGGGGAATTTCCACACAGTGGCATGATTCAAATATAATATGATCATTACATAGGTATACAAGTTTCAATTATTGCAAGCATACAAGTTTCATTTATTCCATTTTTTTTTTTTTGGGGGGGGGTTGGGGGGGTCAATTTGCCACCCAGGGAAATGATGATGCAAATACAATTATGTGGTAACATGCTGTTTCACAGCTAAGCAAATGAAAATTGAAGAAATTATTAAGAAAATATGAGTTTGGTGAAACAGTTTCATTTAATCCAATTATTTAATATGGACCCTTGGGAAGGGGTCAATTTTACACCCAATGGAATGATATATCATGATCAGACAGCTAAAAATAAGTTGCGTGCAAGTGAAAATCAAGTGAAAAATGATTCAAATATATATGTAGTATTATCATTACATAGGCATATAAGTATCATGACTTCCATTTTTTTCTTTTTTTCTCTTTTTTTTTTTTTGGGGGGTGAGGGTGTCAATTTGCCGCCTAGGGGCACCATAATACAAATATAGTTCTGGGGTCACATGCTGTTTCACAGCTAATCAAATGAAAATTGAAAATAATATTTAGAAAATATGTTCAACAAGTTTGGTGAAATAGTTTCACTTAATCCATTTTTTCATATGGACCCCTGGAGAGGGGTCCATTTTACACCAAGGGGAATGATTCAAATATGATAACATGATGAGACAGCCAAATAAGTTGTGTGCAAGATTGGTGAAAATCAAATGAAAAATGAAGTTTAGAAAAATTTGAATTGTTGACGGCCGGTAAGACAGATATACAGATGACGGACGAAAGGTGGTCAGAAAAGCTCACATGCTGTTTCACAGCGGGTGAGCTAAAAAATGGTTGAGCTCATTGTAATTGAAGGATTGCTGTCATATACCGGTATGTGGTGTGAATTTGATTAATACATGGACGGTGGTGTCCCCATGGTTTGTCGGAAGCTGTATGGCAGGTTTAGTGGATACCTGTGTGGTGGGTACAGTACTGATTGGGAATAGAGGACAGTGAATCTAACAAAATATTTCAAGTTTTAAACAAATGGGCAAATCGAAATGAAGGAACTAATAAACGGCTAATGGTGAATTCTCATTTTACTCACCAAACTAGACATTGGTGATAATATGTGAAATTCACGAATTGATTGTAATTGAAACACTTTGTCATCACCTTTATAATATTACACAATTCTGAGAAAAAGAAAGAATTACACGAATTTTGAGAATGATGTTCACGGTCGCTTTTGTAAATTCGCAATTTTTTTCATGTTCTTCGTAAAATTCGATTTAGGCCTCATGCTGTTTGTGCATTTTTTTTTTGTTCTGTGTCATTTAGAATTTGTTTCCTGCATTATATCATATACAGCATTTTGCAACAGGTAACAAACTCCCCTTTATATACTGCCATGGGGTTGTTAAAAAGATAAATCCAAAATAAAACGAATTTGAGTTACGTTCAATTTTGAATTTGTGAATAAGACATCTGAATGTATGTTTGATTCATCCTGGGTTTCTTTATTCATGATTTAAAGAATTTATTGGATACCAATAGAAACCAAAGTTAACCATTTTTGGCGAGACTTTCGTTGTTATCGCAACAACTTCATCGGGCCAACTTGGTCGGCCAGTCTCCCCATCACATCAAGAACAGTGCTGATTTTGTTAAAAAAATCAAGGATTTAGAGGTACCGCCCGGCCAGAAACTGATATCGTATGACGTGTCCGCCCTCTTTACCAGTATCCCAGTTGACAGTGCTGTTGACTGCATTAAAAGGAGGTTGGAACAAGATGACACGCTTCATAAGAGGACCGAACTGAAGACCACGCAGATATTACAACTTTTGGAGTTTTGTCTGAATACTACTTATTTTGTGTATGATGGACAGTTTTTCAAACAAACTCATGGAGCGGCAATGGGTTCCCCAGTGTCACCAATAGTGGCGAATCTCTATATGGAAGATTTTGAGTCTCAGGCCCTGAGAACAGCACCCAATCCACCACACCTATGGTATAGGTATGTTGATGACACTTTTGTTCTCATCAATGAATATTTCATCTCGGAATTTACCACACATATCAACAGCATAGACCAGAACGTCAAATTCACCACTGAACCTGAGGTTGATTTCAAATTACCATTCTTGGACACATGCATAAAGATGAGTGAGGATGCATCAACAACTGTGGAAGTGTACCGTAAGGCGACCCACACGGACCAATATTTGAACTTTCAATCCAACCATCATCTGGAACACAAACATTCAGTGGTCCGCACTCTGTTAAACCGTGCCAACAACATAGTCACCACTCCTGAAGATCGAGCCAAAGAAACTGAACATGTGAAAGCAGTGCTCAAAGACAATGGTTACAAACCGTGGATATTTAAATTACCTAAGCCCAAGTCCAAGGAGAAGCCAGAGGACACTACCAGTGGGGCGGAGGCCAGTTTTCCAATTTGTTTGCCATACCAAAGAGGTCTGTCTGAAAAACTGACCCACATTTTTAGACAGCACGGAGTGAGCATATACCACAAGCCATTCAATACCATCAAAGCTCAGTTACCGTCTCCGAAGGACAAGTCACCGGATGCCTCCAAGTGTGGGGTAATCTACCAGGTTCAGTGCCCCCAGTGCCAGTACTCCTATGTAGGAGAAACTGGTAGGACCTTGGCAACACGCATCAAGGAACACTTGAAACCCAAACGGACCCCAACCGCCATCGAAGAACACATGACACAGGACACACAATTAGTGATAAGGACTTCAAGGTTGTGGCAAGGGAGGAAGAGGAGTTCCGCAGGAAAGTGAGGGAGGCCATTGAAATCCGCACGCGCCGACCCGAGCTGAACCTTGTCACCGGCTACGACTTGCCCCCCGTGTACTCGACACTGCTGTCACATGACTGCTGCCACCATGGTGGTCATGTGACCCTCTGAGATTTTGCACTCGGCCTGATGAAGTTGTTGCGATAACAACGAAAGTCTCGCCAAAAATGGTTAACTTTGGTTTCTATTGGTATCCAATAAATTCTTTAAAGAGTGTTCGCGTTTTACTCGAATTTATTTAACTATAAGTCTTCATAAAATGCTTAATATATGATGTACACTGATAAACCTTACATACACAGAAAGAAGAAAATCTATGCTTTCAACTGGTTTTAGTTCGATTTACTAACTGCCAGAAATGTAAAAGTTTGAACGATTTTAGAAAAAACGCAACGTACGTGAAGTGTAATCGGGAACTATTTACTCGTACTGCCGGGGCTAGCGCTAGACCCATCTCAATTTTAGCCAATTGGCTAAACAACGACATTTTTTTTAGCCAATTGAATTTTTTTTAGCCAATGGGCTAAAGAACTAAATTATTCTTTAGCCAATTGAATTTCTTTTTAGCCAAACAAAAACCTATGTAAATTAGTTAACAAGGTAATGATAACACAAACATTATTACTTTTAGTTACTTTGACAATATTTCTACTTTAAATATCTTAATGACAAAAATTTGTGTTTAATTTTCCGACGCTCCGGCGAGAACGATGAAGGTTATATAACTTTCAAAACTTGAGGAAAAGACCCTGCTGATGACTGCTTTGCATCAACCAATGAAGTACATTGGCCAATAATGGATACAAACTTTTGATAACACATATACACTATATTTTCTTAACCCTTTGGGTGCCAGACTCCATCGTCATATCTCACAACTATATACGCAGTATATAGCCGTGAATCCGTGATACCACCATATCCAATTCTGTGGAACTTACGCTCAGAAACCAACCAATCAGAAGACCCACTGCCAAAATGTCCAGCGAGGAATTCAAGCGCCAAACGTATGATCTCGCTATATAAGTAAGATGAAACCGAGTATTGATTTTGTCTTTGACGTAAGTCTAACGGAAAATAATTTTTCCACATAAAAGCTATAACTGGGCTCACGGGTTGGTATGAACAATTACTTTAAGGCAGTGTGAGTGATCAAGCCGTGAAAACCGATGATGGCCAGACTCCTATCAACTATCATTTGCCAAACCAATTTCCTGCTCAATTGCCAAACAAAAAAAAGTAGGCCAAAGTACAAACAAAATTTTTGAGACATACGATTGTCCTCAAACTAAACATATTTAATTTTCAACTTGGAAAATCAATTAATGTTTATATAATTTATACTAAAATCGTAAAAAACGTAAAATTTACTGAACCGGACATTTTACCTAACACACAAATTTGTGCACAGAAACCTTCTATATGGTCCCCTGAAGCTCCAAGAAAAATTCAACCAAATTCAACCTTGGGGAACTCCCTTCACGTGCGAAAATCCCAAATGGCCGCCAACGATATTATGAAAATCTAACTTTTTGTGTATTTGACTTACAAGCATGTATAGTACCTCAATTTTATGGTTTTCAGGTGTAAGGAATTCGATTTTCGTGCTTTGATAATGATTTGACCTCATTTTGACCTTCAAATCCAAGATGGCTGCCACTGTAGAGTAAAAATTTCGGTGGACGCGGACATTTTGCCTAACAAACAAATTTTTGCACAGAAACTTTCTATATGGTCCCCTAGAGCTCAAAAAAAATTTCAACCAAATTCAACTTCGAGGTACTCCTTCCACGTGCGAAAATCCAAAATGGCCGCCAACGATATGAAAATCTAACTTTTTGTGTATTTGACTTACAAGCATGTATAGTACCTCCATTTTATGGTTTTCAGGTGTAAGGAATTCAATTTTGGTGCTTTCAAATTGATTTGACCTCATTTTGACCTTCATATCCAAGATGGCTGCCACCATCTGTATAAAACCATAGGTTTAATCTTAAATCCTATGTATGGCCATTAACATGAAACGTTTTCATACCCAGTTATCCATTTGTGTATAATTCCTAAAACACAAGACATTTCAAAGAAAACTGTTATTCACTGTTATTCCCTTTATATCTATTTTATCTATAACGCTAATGTATAAGGCATGAAGTACATACTAATATGAATGTAAATAGCTGACCAATTGATATGCTTGATTCTCAGGAGAATGCAATGTCACGTGAAGTTTATAAAAGTCAAAAAAACATGCCAACTTCCTGAATGTGTTCAATGTGTTGGTATAAAATATTTTGGTTCATCATTCTTTATTCACAACACTATATTTTTTTACAAACATTAACAGTTTCCCCAAACAACTGTTGGCATCTTCAAAATGCTCTTCCCGCGCAATGTCAGGTGGTCAAATATTCCGATCCTTGACCTCTTAACATTGCGCGGGAATAGCATTCTGAAGATGCCAATAGTTGTTTGGTGAAACTGTTAATGTTTGTAAAAAAATATAGTGTTGTGAATATATAATGATGAACCAAAACATGCCAACTGGTTCACATTGAGAAGTCGCTTTTGAGTTCCAGTCCCTTAGTATGTCAGGTTTGTTCAAGCATCTGCCGCCACATTTGCAATGGATACTGCAGGGTAAACCTTTAGTTGCACAACCACATGACGCACAGAGCTTATTTGGAGTTTTGCAGCTACATCCAATGTCTTTCAGAATATCAGCTGGTGCAACAGGTTTGTCTGTTGTTATTGCCAAAACTGCTCTATCTTCCTTCTCCAACCCATATTTTTCCATGGGCATTACTGGTTCTAAATTCTTCGAGGTACTAATCTGGTAGTGAAGACACAGTGAATGGAAATGACAGGCCCTACTTGTTGGAGACATTCTTTTAAATGGTACATAGCTAGGAGAAATGACATTCAGATAACGTAGCTTGTCCAACCCAATGGAAGCTACATTCTGACCAGTTTATTAAGTCTCAACAAATTGCTCTCAAATTTCAGCTATTTTATCTTCTGAAGTGTTTATGTCACCAAATATAAGCACATTTGAACGGATCTTCTGGGATGATTGTATCGTCTAAAAAACTTTTAGCTTGCCCAATCGATATAGACGGCGAGCTAGCAGCACCTACCGTCAAAAATTAACCAAATCATGATTTCTTTCACTTTTTTTGTATTCCTCTATACTTAAAATGTAAGTTTAGCCTTTTAAATGACTTGAAAATGTTAAATAGGAGTAAAGATATTACGTAAATGGTATTTCGTATTATTCTCGAAAAAGTGCTGACGGCCATCTTGTTTTTATGCAAATGAGGTAGTTCATCCCAACTTATTGATGGAAACATTTTTAAAATGGAAGCGGGGGACATCAAGGATCATTTTGGTACCAATGTCGGAGGATCCTGGAGGGGTGCACGGTAGGTGCCGCTAGCTCGCCGTCTACAGGCACACAGCTCAACGTCACAGTGCTTGACCTGTCAAAAGCCTTCGACAAGGTCCCTGACCAGGCCCTGATGGGCAAACTGCAGCACTACGGTATCCAGGGAAATGTTCATTCATGGATCACAGACTTCCTCTCAGGCAGAACTCGGAGGGTGATTCTCGAGGGTGCACACTCTGAATGGGAGGATGTAGTCTCTGGAGTCCCCCAAGGCACAGTATTGGGGCCGTTGCTCTTTCTTCTGCACATAAACGATTTCCCGTCCATAGTCTCTTCTGAGGTGAGATTATTTGCAGATGACTGTCTTGTTTATATCAGATCACAGGAAGACCAGCATGAGCTCCAAAAAAAGATCTTGATAATCTCTACAGATGGGCAGAGACATGGGGTATGGAATACAACCCAACTAAGTGCAACGCCATGACTATAAAGAGAGGGAGGACAAAATTGAACCACATCTATAGTTTAAATGGTTACCCTCTGTTAGAAGTTCAGGAGGCCAAATATCTTGGCATAACGATTAGTAATAACCTCAAATGGACCTCACACATACAAAACACTGTTACCAAGGCACACCGAACCCTAGGATTCTTACATAGAAACCTAAGATCATGCCCAAAGAAACTTAAAGCCACAGCCTACATAACTCTGATACAACCACTGCTTGAGTATTCATGTGCAGCATGGGACCCATATCTGAAAGGGGACATCCAAGCCCTAGAGAAGATACAACGAAGAGGAGCGCGTTTTGTCTTGAACCAAAACAAACGCGACTACACGAGTATCTCTACTGCGATAAAGGATCTCAACTGGCCAGAACTCAGTGAGAGACGGAGGCAGCAGAGACTGACAATGATGTTTAAAGTCATGAATGGTCTGGTCTGGTGGCCATTCCAGCAAATGTGTATGTGAACCGGTCTACATCCAGGACTAGGTCAACAAATTCAGTGAGACTTGACCAACTCACAGTTCACACTGACATTTACAAATACATGTATTCATTTTTCCCTAGGACCATAGTTGATTGGAATTCACTTACTGATAACATAGTCACCAGCCCAACACTTGACACTTTTAAAAATAGATTAAAATCTTATCATTAACTGTACCTTGCACTCGCCGTGCAACGCAACCTCATCCTAATCATAGTCATTATTGAGTGCTAGGATTACTTAAAAGAAGAAGAAGAGACATGTGGGTAATTTGACATAGTCTGGTGTTCAAGTGGCTTATGTTATATATCTGTGGTGCAACATTTGTATTAGTAATAGAGTACACAGACTTTGTCATTTTTGTATATTGTTAGTAATTACTTGGACTGCTCGCCAACTGCTTTATGTTGCGATGCCATGATACTTTTTTATAGTTGAAACATTTCGGTTTTGGATTTTGTGGGTCTGACACCCCCGAATAAATGCTTGTATGTAGGATACTTTCACTTTTGTATTTGTTGTGAACTTTCAGTGGATCTGACATCCACTTGTGTACCTAGTTGTCGAATAATGCTAGTTTAGAGTACTTGCTTGTCTGTGTTCATTTATTGACTCTGCAAAGGCAGAGGCGAATCTCTAAACCATTCATAGTCAGTTCGATGAGAATATATTCGGCGATATAGAATTAGAAGATTAAACGAGGACTTACCGACTTGTGATCCTAATTCTATGAGCCGAAAATTTCGAGGAGAGGTGAATATGCCCTCTCATGCCTGTCCCATAGCCTACCTCTCCTCCCTTTCTCCTCTGGCCTTTGCTGGCTCTGAAATTATATCACGTGACCGACGCATCCGCCTATTCATATTCACCTCTCCTTGAAATATTCGGCTCATAGAATTAGGATCAAACTTCGGTAAGTCCTCGTTTAATCTTCTAATTATTTATCAACGTCGCCCCAGCCTTCTTTTTTCATTTTGTTGCCTTGTATTCAAGCAATTGATGAACATTTTCTAACATCCATATTTGGGAATGAGTTTTCTTTTGTCATGAACAATATTAGAATAGGTACAAGATTTTACCAAGTTTATGCCACAATCCAATGTTGTCAATCCATTTTTAAAGTGTTGACTCAACAAAGATGCTTATTCAATTGATTGGATTATAACTGTATCTACCACTTCTTATTATAGATGTTTATTCAACAGAAAACTATTTATGCAATTTCTTGAAATCTTCAAATATCATGAAATCAATAGGCAGTAATACTGTTGAAATGAGGTCCGATGTACAGTGAAACCTGTCTATGTAGGCACCTCTATATTTAGGTGACCGATATTGTATGGACACATTTCTCTTCTCCAATTACTTCAGTGTCATATTGAGAACCTCTCTGTTCAGGACATCTACCTTACATGGTTGATTTTCATTTTTAGCAAAGGTCTCCAGAAAGGATAGGTTCTACTGTATTTCCTTGTACTACTTAACTCTTTGACGGTCACCATATTTTGGACGTGTGACGTACAGTCACATCACACAAAGTCATTGATTTTAAGATTTTATTGTCGCAGATACTGTGAATTCTGCAGGTTTACTGAAGAGTACAAATAGTATTATATTTACACAGGAGATATGAAATGCGATGCAGATTCTTATTTTCACACTTCGAGCTCATAATATTTTGCATTTTTAATGAAATGGCCATCGAAGCCATCCGATGTTTTATCTCTCGATTCAAAACATTGTCATTTGACAGCCCGAGGTGATCCGATGTTATGGCATGAAAGCAAGGCGTTTTGTGACATGTAACCTATCCATCAACGTAGAAAGGCATGCTAGACTTTATGGAATAAAAGAAATTATTATCAGAACGAATTTTCACTTACAAATCTAAGGATTTCCTCGATGCTTCTTGCCAGCCTGCTAATTTTTCGTGTCGTACTTGACATTGTTTCAAATCTACCGCTGTGACGTAATGCACAGGCCAGACATGCTCCTGAGAAAGATAACGATGCTTCTACATCGTATCCGCCAAACAGTAGTGGGTTTTATAAATGCTTACATTTCATCATTATCGGTGAAATTTGACATTTTCCGGAGAAATATTTTCAGTACATCTTTTTTCGGCTTACCTCTATCAAAATGTGTCATTAGAGGAGCACATGTGCCCATCAGAAAAAAATGAACCTTGCAACAGCTCCTAACAATTACTGCGATATACCAAAAGATGCGGAATTCTGTCTAGTTTTAGGAACCAGCTGGTGCCCAAGTGGGAAGCGACAGGAATTTCTGCTATAAACTGGTTTCCATGGTAACGTCACCATAAAATAACGAAAAAGTAAAAATACTAAAATAGTGCATAACATGGTCGCTCTTTTAGCTATAGATGTGTATGCTCATATGAAAGGTTTTAAAATATACTATCTGGTGAATACAAAATTTATACTAATAGTCTAATTAACATATATCTAATTTGCATAAAAGTCACAAATTTGACGTTTTTCATCAAAGAGGGAAGATTGAAGTTTTGATACAAAGGGTGATATTGATCAATGAAGTACTCTCAGGGTAGTCACAGGATTTTCATTTCCATTTTCCCTGATTTTTCCCTGATTCAATTCTAATTTTCCCTGATTTTTACGAACCAAGAAAGAACACAAAAACCATTAATCTGCAGCTAAATATATACAGTATTCACAGCAAATATCATAAAATCAATAATGCCATCCTATTCCTTGAAAAATAGATTCTTGGAATGAATTCCTTGGAACAGTCAGTTAATCAGAACCATGCTTTTGATAAAAGCTTTATATACAGAATTATAATCACTGACAGATTATTTTACTCATATAAAATTCCCTGATTTCTCCCTGATTTTCCCCACCAAAATCAAATTCCCTGATTTTTCCCTGCAGGGAATTTTTTGGGGCAAATTTCCCTGTTTTCCCTGATCCGTGAATACCCTGTACTCTAATGATTTCATATCAGGAGCAAGACATGAGTATGTGCAAAAAAAATTTGAAGCGGATTATATAGTGTACGCCAACATGAAAATCGTATTTATATAAAAAAAGTGAAATTTTGAAATGTTCACCTATAGGAGCATTCATTTTGAAAATACAGATGCGTTTTACAGATCATTGGAAAACTGGTATAATAAGGTCTTACCTAAGCATAACATTTATGCAACTTCGTTTATTTGTATACATCTAATTTGCATAAATGTTATGATTTTGGCTTTATAGTATTGCAAAGGGTAGCTTTAAACTTCGTACAAAGATGGAAAATAACCGGTGACGGATTTCATTGGTTCCCATCAAGACCAAGACATTAGTTTTTGTCAACAGATTGAACATAAATGAAATATTAAGTAAAGTAGCATAATTGCATACATCCAATTTGCATAATTATGGTATTTACTTCCTATGTAAAAAAAGAATCTTGTGGCATAGCACAGTAACGTCTCTTTAATTCTATACGTAAATATATGGGCTACTTAATTCTACTTTACCTACTTAAAATTGCTTAAAGGTTATCATGAAAAGAACAACATTGATAAATTGAAATATATAAAATAACAACACATAACATTTGCTATGGAGTGATGATGGATGATTCAGGAACAGATACGTTGGTCAAACATAGTCCAAATTAGTAGACATTGCATTGCATAAATGGTAACAATACATTGATGATTTTCTATTAGATATGTTTCAATTCAATCAAGAAAATAATTATTGCCTCTCAAAATCAGGATCTTCAATTTCCTCAACAAAATCAGGACAGAACAATTCCAATGATTGGGATTTAGACAAACCGATTTGTTATCCGCATCACAATCATCCTGATAGCTAATGTAGCTCTACAAATACATTCGAAAGTGCATGTTTGATCATTTTTGAGACAACTGCAATTATCAATGCAATTTCAATTTTTGCAATCACAGATAACATCATTTAACAATTCAGGAACAGCACATGGTTGAGTCATTCTAATGGGTAAAATACCACTCTGGCATTTTTCCCAACCACATTCTGTAGGATCATAGAGCTCTTGTATTCCAATGATGGCTTGCTTCCATATTGAAAGTTGGAACATACACCTTTTCAAGTGCTGCAAAAAAGCATCATCCGTTGGGGGAAGTTTCTTGGCAGTTTTCTTACAGCACATGAATGCCCTCAATGCATTTAAAGACCTGCACCCCACGTTACCATATAAAGCACCAACAAAATAAGTACAACAGTCAATTATCTTTTGACTCAAGCGTTCACTTCAAGTAGGTTCATGTCAGCAATATTTTCAGCTATTTTTCTAAAAACATTAAATACTGTCTTTTTGCCAATACCATTAAAGCTGCTAACTGTATCACATCCTGTTATACAGTAAACTGGAAGTACAATATTCCTCTGAACAGGTGTTAAATTCTCAACAATTTTATGGACAGGGATAAGACGTATATTGTCAGTGTGTTTACCTTTCACACCAACTTGAAGGAATATTTGTGTAGCATTGATAGCAGAGAAATGATGGATCAAAAGAACAAGAACATCAGTGTCAGAGCTTCTGATAACTATGCCTTTAGCTTTGTTCTTAACTGCTTCAGCACAATGCAGTACCATTCTTGTATCAGCTTCTTCTTGGTTTGAAGCCAGACTGGAAATTTCCGCATGACCTTCCTTTGAAACTTTTAAACCAACATCATCGCATCCCCCACTGATATAGATGGAGACACCCTCTGGAATCGAGTCAAAAGACTTGCATGTACTCTGTGTACAGTTTAGCCAAAGAAGTTTTATTAGAGCTTTTCTGTAGAAAAGATTCCTTGGAAACTGAAACTGCAGTGTCTAGAGAAATGTGATATTCGCTACTTGTTATGTTTTCTTTTGACCTTTCTGATCTTGCTTGGCTTTTAATTGAATTATCAAAATATCTGTCAAATACTATGTGTATTTGCTTCACGTTGCCACCAACTTTGTCACTTGAGTTCAGGACGTACTGAAAAAACTTTGCAGCCATTTGACGATAAGTGATACCTTGGTAAAAGGGAAGTAACTGAATAACAAAATGCCCATCAACAACGAAACAATCTGTGTGCTGAGATTCAAGAGATGGACATGGCTGCGGAATAATCTGTTCAAGTTTAGTCATGAAGTCGGATTTGCAGCTTGGAAGTCGCATGGAACCATCTTCATTAAACAAGCTCAAAGGTACAGGAGAGTTTTCAAAAGACATTACTCTATCTAATGGTAATTTCTTTTTAGCATTTATGGCCATAATTCGCATGTATGTAACTTCACTATCTAGTGATATTGATCTGTTTTTTACAGTGACTTTAACTTTTAATTCTGACATTGTTTTCACTCCGCTTCTTTTCACAGGATCATAAAAACTTTTACCAATATTTCCGTCACTATTGTGACAGAGACGCTCTGATGTGAACTGTTCAGCTAGAGTTTTACCAGTTTCAATATAGTTTAACATTGAATGCTCTATGTCTGTTGGAGCGATAACACCAGATGCAATGTTGATAAGATGTTCAGGAGGATTGGAAAGATTGAATTGGTCTACTGCAGATGTTTCAAATAGATTATTCATCTTCTCTACACTTGAGTCCCACAATTTCTTACTAGCATCTCGTTCATGTGGAGATTTAGATGTGTTCGGTGTATTATTCTGTATTGAACTATGGAACATCATAGAGTATTGGGCTGTCACAGGTCTTGAGAGAAAATATCGGGCCAGGGCATTACCTCGCAACGTCAAACCAATGATACCCCCCTTCCCTTTAAGAGCCTTATTTTGTGTAACTTCTAAAGCATAGTCAGCCCACACGGAATTAAACCTGCCTTCACCCAATTTGGCAACAAATAAACCACTTTGGAAAGCATCTATAATTTCGCAGGGGATTCTTTGCATCTGTAGTTGAAGAACAGACATGTATTTTGCATAAATTGATCTATTTGAAACAAATAAAAAAGGCAGTAAATGTGACTTTGCATGTTGATACACAGACCAATTCCCACTTTTGGTAGCAGATTTGCCCATTGAATTTCTAAGGCTTTTGTCAAGAGTCCCATGTCAAAAAATAAAGGTATGTGTTGAAAACCAAGCTCCTTACCTACTTCTTGGACTCTGAGCATTGTTGTGTAAACGGTGCTGTAATCTGTTGGAGTAGCCATTATAATAGGATTGAATGCTACACCTGTAGTTGGCAAATTTGTATCACACAGAGCAGAATGGAAGACCATCCATTGAGGTATATTAGTGTTTTGAATGAAAACATCAGATCTGCATGAACCATAAATAAGCTCTCGTAAAACAGCTCTGTGAAGATCATCATATTCTACCAGTACAGCTTCTGCACGTGATGGACGTGGAACAATGATTGGTTGAGGCCTTTCATTGGGTTTATCATAGACAACCAGTGAAGATAGACTACCACCTGGTACATAATTTACGTCAAATACATAATCACGAGCTTTTGGAATCCTTGGTAAAGTGTATGTGCCATGTTTAGGTGCCATGAAAATGCTGGTCATAGCATGTGTTGTTCTTTTGCCGTCTACTGTAGCTTCATTGTGGTCCCAATTATCTGCACTTGCAATTGGTTGGTTGCCCCCTTCCCCTTTGCAGGCGATTTGCAATGGAACAATACCACCAGATGCATGCAAATACGATACTTAATAAGAAAATATGTTTAGGTAAGGCTCTATACCACAAGTGTTCAAATAATCTATAAACCACATATGTATTCTTAGAATAAATGCTCTTATGAATAAACGTTTCCACATTCAGATGTCCTACTAGGTGCTTATGCGAGTGCATAATATCGCATAGAATTTCATTAAAATGTTTAAATCTGCTTAAATTTTTTTGTGGACATGCTCAAATGTCTTGGGCTTGACGGGAACCACCACAGATATTTTACTAGTCAACATCAACATTTGCAGAAAACTTAAGGCTATGTCATTAGCTAAGAAAAACGCCAAAATCATAATATTTATGCAAATTAGATGTATGAAAATAAGTTAATTTGCATAAAAATATGTTTAGATAAGAGCGTATTCCACCAGCTTTCCAATGAGCTAGAACACGTGTTTCTCAAAATGAATTATGCTACGAGTGAACATCTCTCTATACGTATGCAGGTATGTTTTATTCAGACACGATTTTCATGTGGGTATACAATATGTCGTGTCATTTCTTTATTAATGATCTAATCAGCTTCCAATTTTTTTGGACATCCTCAAATGATGTATTCTTAATAAGAAACCATTGGAATACTTTTTCGATGAAAATAAGAATTTGTATTAAAACTTTAATTTTCAGTTTTTGCGAAAAAACATCAAAATTGTGACATATATGCAAATCAGATGTATGCTAATTAACATATCTGCATAACTAGGGTATTCATCAGATAGACAATTTCAATACCTTTCATATGAGCCATCATACATATTTATAACTGGAATAGTCACAGTGCTATACATTATTAAAGTTCATATACTTTCCCCCCATTTTATGGTGACGTTACCATGGAAACCAGTTTATATCAGAAATTCCTGTCGTTTCCCACTTGGGCACACGCTGGATCCTAAAACTAGACAAAATTCCGCATCATCTGTTGCAAGGTTACTCCCTCAATATGCATCGTAGGAGTCCATATGTGCAGCTCTACATATCGTCATCGGAAACGCTTCTGATTGGTCGAAACAGTAGCTGGTGCCACATCATGCATGTTTTTAAATGCTACTACGAATAATAGACCATGTTGACAGAGGCTACACCCTCGGAAATGTCGTAAACACACAAAATATAATGAAGGAATAAATCATTTTTGTGAGGTCAGGGTTCACCGCATGCTAATGAGATGTTTATAAGCAGATAGCACGTGGCCTTGTATCACGCCGTACAATCAAAACCCCCTCTACGTGAGCAAAGCATTACTTTTAGTTCTATGTGCGCTGGGCAACCCGCTCTACGTGACCAATTATGACATTTTTCTGACACGTGTTGTCACATTTTGAGCAACTGTTACAAATGCATTCTGGAGACCAAGATCTTTTTGGTCATAAAGAGGACATTTCCTTAAGTGAGGCACAAGATCGTTTTCAACAAGAGCTCACAATGTTGAGTGATTTGAAACGAATTGTGGCTGATTGTGCAAATCTTGAAGAGCTCCAGAAACCTAGCATCGTTGAACAGTTGAAAGACGTGATTAGCTGCCTTTCCTGCCGTATCCGTGATCTGCGCACTGTACAAACAAAACAAACAATGGCCCTAGAGAAATTTAGGAAAATTGCAGGCAAAGATTGGAGAAGTTCAAAGTATGTTTGGGCTATTTAATAGTTCTATCCAGGCTTCTTTACACGCACTGAAAGCAGCCGTGCAACAACTACTGTAAGTAATTGATAGCAAATTATAGCGCTAAAAATGTATAACCATTTCAAATACATATATAAATTTTATGTAGCAAATACATCATCACAAGTCACTTGATGAAGTTAAATGAACATTTATGATGGTATAAACGGCCCTGTTATGGCAATATTAGAAATATGTCTTTGAGAAAAAAAAATCGTTACACGTAAATAGATCTTTAGACTTGTGACTTGTGATGATGTATTCTTAAGTCCAAAACATCAACATAATTGTGGGGAAAAAATCTCATTTATGATTACTGGACATCATAGAGCGGTTTGCCCTTGTCATGTAGAGCAGTTTGCCCATGTTTTCTGAGGAAAACTGGAATAACTTTCTGTAAACATCATTTACCACACTAACATTCACTTATACAAAGCAGAGTATTCCATACTTCACTATAAACACTAACATCTATATGAATGGTAGAGAAAAAGCATTAAAATGCGTGATATAGAAGTTAACATTTGTGTTTAATTGGGGGGTGGTAAAAAGTGTCCAAAAGATCTCCAAATCTACAAGCCCTAAACCTATCCTCATTCAATCATATTGCTGGTAACATACGATTATTTTCCATGCAGCATACAATTTATTCATAAAATGTTATTCAAGCAGTGATATTGTCCGTGGTTGAACTGCCTTTGGTTTTCAATACCACTATTGCTCCCGTAGAGCGGGTTGCCCAGCTCACATAGAACTAAAAGTAATGCTTTGCTCACATAGAGGGGGTTTTGATTGTACGGCGTGTGTATGATGCATGTGACAAACGCTTTGATAGTTATGAGAGTTAGAAGAATATATGTTTTAGGCTCATTTTTCGGCATGCATTAAGGCATAAATGCCTTTCCGACCGGCAAAGGGTTAATGGCTTTCATAATCCCTTTCAATAGGGGAATGACTGTATTCCAAGAGATGCATTAATAAAGTCTAATGTGAGGCTACCAACATTTCACAGTATCACATATTCGTTCGTCTGATGATCTGTTTGGGTTTGATAATTATCATCCTCCAATTTTTTTATTGCTCTTCTTTACATACTAAACAAAGTTAAAGATATGTGCTTGTTCCTTGAATCAACTTTTCATGATGAATATAATTTTGTTATATTCTTTGATCAATGTGATGCGATGTTTTCTGGAGCCAAAAGTAGTCCAGAATCTCCTTCATGAATATTCACACACATAATGAACTACTAATGAGCTGTGGAAAGGCCATTTTGTAATATCTGTCATAAAAGCTGGAATCATATTTGAAATTACTATTTTTGCATTAAAAGGATATATTTAAAAATTCTAAGGCTGGGTCGATTTAAAGAAATATGTCCTGTATACAAGAGATGTGTTTCTATCTAATGACACACCATTAGTGGTTCAGTATTTGTACCTAAAGATGTGGTCATTATTTCACAAAAAATGCCTTTTAAAGAGATTTTTTTTTTAAATTTCACTTCTGAAAAATTTGAGAAAAAATCTTAAATCATGTTAAAATCATCTATATCAACTGAACTAAAATTAGAAAAGTAAAAAAATGTTCTAAGCTTCCCCCTTAATGCGGAACTCTACCTGTGACTTTTATTAAGTATAATGTCTTCACGTTCTTTGATACTTAAATATTTTCTCATGTCACAGCCGCAAACATAACTAGATCAGAAGTGTTCAAAGAACACGGCGTCGCTAGAACAACATTGACTTATTCAAGTTTAAAAGTACACAATAATCAAATTAGCCACAAATAATATCACAGTGTGATTGTACTGTGCATGTGTGCACGGTATTGATTTTATTAATTTGCAGCAGACATATTGATTTTATCACCCTGGCTTTGACTATGCTGCTTAGGTTAAATATGGATTTTTTTTCTTGCTTGCCAAGTGCATTGAATATCAGTAAAATTTCATAAATAGTCTTCTAGAAGACACAATTTAATTCCTAGAGTGCCCAAAATCGAATCACTTCGGTGTCGCCTCAAACCTCATAGTTGTGTAAAGTTTGAACGAAATCGGTTCATCGGTACGCCCGCTAGCTTGTCTACAGACATACATACATAGTTACATAGTTACATAGTTACATAGTTACATACAAACGAACCAAACACAATGCTTGCTTCAGCAGCTGAGCTGAAGCGACGCAACTATGAACACTTCACAATATAAATCAATAATATTCAGTACATTTCCAAGAAGCTGACTTTGATGCTCCCATGCCCCAGTGCTTAATGCTAACCCGGGTCATCGCATCAGGGCTCACATATTGTGTGATTATCAGCAAATTGTCAATGTGTGATGATATGAAACATTGCTTTGCGACTGCCAATCGAAACATTCGTGTATGATTGGTAAATATAAGGTACTATAATAATCTTAATAATCTTATGAGAATTTAAATAGTATCACATGATTAGCCATGTAACAAAAGTGGTCCAGGATACGGGAACCTCACTCTTGTGTCATACACGTCCACCTGACAGCTTAAGGAATATTCAGGGTCAAGGTAAAGACACACCTCGGTGGCACCACCAAGTAAACTGGACATGGCAGAGGATTAGTATCATATCAAATGCTGATGTACTTCTAAAACAAAGGGTCAATATTCATTTGGAAATCCATTGAAACTAATGATACAAGAAAATTTTGAGAATTTTGAGAAGTGGAACCGAAAAAGGCTAATTTCAAAGGAAGACTATGTATTTTTCCGAATTTGTCACTGGACTACGCTGTGGTAGCAGAATATTCACCGCATGAAGGCGAACAGAATTTTGGGAAGGAGAATTTACTGAATAATCTCAGTCCTCTATTCCCAATCAGTGCTGTACTTGTGTGGTGGGTCTGATGCCCTATGAGCATGGTTTGTGGGTACCTGTGTGGTGGGTTATGTGGGTACATGTGTGGCGAGTTTTCTGGGTAACTCTGTGGCGGGTTTTGAGGGAACCTGTGTGCCGGGTCGCATGCCCTATGAGCATATTTTGTGGAAAACTGTGTGGTGGGTTGAACGTCCTATGAACGTGGTATGTGGGTACCTGTGAGTGTGGTTTGTGAACATCTGTGTGGTGTGCTTTGTGGGTACCTGTGTGGCGGGTCTGACGCCCTCTATGAGCGCCTTGAGTCGCTCGGTTGCCTTGACGCTGGTGGAGAACACACCATCCGCGTAAACGTGGTATGACGCCTGTGGATGGGCGTTCGGCGACGGCAACCAGCTCACTAGCAGTGACTCGCTCAACTCGCGGTCCACCTGCAACTGCCGCGGGAACGGAACGTCTGCAGCGCCCAAACAAACGCAGCATTTAGTTGCCGGTAGGGAGTGCATTGTCATTTGTGACATTCAGAATGATACTTGTAATCAATATAATGAATATTAAGATGGTCAGTTTCTGCACCTGTGTGTTTTGGTTGTTCCACGGGACTGATTTGGATTCGTTCCACAGGGCTGATTTGGATGTTACTGTTTGTGCTGTTTTCCTCATTGTCTATTTCATCGCCACAATGCGATACAACGGCTTCTGAAACGTCGCCAACATCATCAGTTTTGGGTGCAACAACTATACATGCAGTGTTAACTAAGGTTTCAAGGCATATACAAGATACAAGTCAACATCCATATGCCGATTGATTTTTCACTTGTTTGCATCAGCAAAGGTGACAGAAGATGCCATCTTAAGAGCTGGTCAAACTGGCTTAAAGATCAAGTAACAGAGTCTGGGGTGATTTTCGGCAGTTCTATAACTTGGATTCTGTGAACATTATGCAATAACGTTTATGAAAGTTAATCCAATATTAAATGAGAAAGAAGAGGACCATAAGGGTCCTAATAGCGCTCACCTGCATGTGTAAATTTGGCTTCAAAATTAAGGTTCTTTAGAACATCCATGTGGTGCCCTCTAGTGGCAAGCACTGGCAAGCAATAAAACCACTGCCACACAGTGCTGCCACCTGTTAGCTTATTGATCATAACAGTGATATAATGCTGCCACCTGCTGGCTAAACATTGCATAAGTAGTAAAATTGACACAAATATTTTTTTATAATAAAATCTAGCCTGAAGATGTGTGTTAATATTATTTTTTCCATTATTATAAATTATTATCTATCAGTGAGCAAAGTTTTGTGATGATTCACAAAACTTTTTTTTACTAGAAACGCATCCATGGATAACACTTGGATTGACACTCTTTGTAAGTAATTTTATTCTATAGCACTTTATTTATGCATTTAATACCTAATTATAGTTTTATTATCTTACTAAAGGCACTGATTTAATGTTCAAATAACCATAATCAATATTTATTCTGGCATTATAACAATATAGTGTGTAAATCTAAGTGGATATACTTATTTACTGTAATATCACACGTTGAGGATATTAGATACCTTTCTTTTTGTGGGGGGCTGGGTCAATTTGCCACCCAGGGGTACGATGATTCAAATATAGTTTTGGGGTCACATGTTGTTTCAAAGCTAAATCTAGAAAATATGTGCAAGTTTTGGTGAAACAGTTTTATTTAATCAGATTCATCATTTATTGCAATTTTTCTTCTTTTTTTTTTCTTTTTTTTTTTTGGGGTTAATTTGCCACCCAGGGGCATGATGATTCAAATATATTTCTGGGATAACATGCTGTTTCACAGCTAAGCAAATAAAAAATAAAGAATAAAGAAATTATTTAGAAACAAGTAGTCGTTGGGAACACCGTAAATCTCCCCTTCCCCAATCAGGCCATTTCCCCGGTCAGGCCATTTTTGAAAAATAGGCCAAAGTACTCAAATATCAAATCACATGAGGAAAGTGATATAGTCATACAAAATGTCAAGTTTGGTGATGATAGGTGATAAAGTCTTCCCAGGAGACAGATAAACACAAATTCGTAATAATTTGTTTTTAAAACACATCGTAATTTCATCAAAAGTAGGTATGCCAAGGTATGCCAAAATCTAATCAGCTCTGGGGAGTGGTACAATGAAGCTAGATATGAATTTTGGTGACCATATACTTCTCCCTGTAGAGTGATAACAAGGTCTATTACGTAACGCTCATAAGTTCATAAAATTAAGCCAAAGTACACCAAAGTCAATTCAACTGTGGAGACTAGTATAGTGAACTTAACTGTAAAGTTTAATGACCATAGGTGAAATACTTATCCCAGTGCAGTGGTAACAATAGTTTTACTCGAATATTCCCAAATAATTCAAAAGTGAGCCAAAGTACACCAATATGGAATCACGTGAGGAGAGTGATATAGACGTACCAAATGTCAAGTTTGGTGATGATAAGTCATAAACTATTCCCAGGAGACAGATAAACACAATCACTTAATAATTTGTTTTTAAAAACACATCGTAACTTCATCAAAAGTAGGCCAAAGTACACCAAAATCTAATCAGCTCTGGAGAGTAGTACAAAAAAGCTGAATATGAAGTCTGGTGACCATTGGTCAAATACTTCTCCCTGTAGAGTGTTAACAAGGTTTATTACGTAACGCTCGTAAGTTCGTCAAAAGTAGGCCAAAGTACAAACAAAATATTTTGAGAGGTACTTTTTTCCTCAAACAAGACATATTCAATTTGCAAATCAATAGCTCAAGTAGTCTTTGAGTTATCAGCCTGTTTATTTTGAATGGAAGGACGGCCGGCCAGAAACAAAGCTAGAAATCTCCCTCCGGAGCAAGTGCAAGTTTGGTGAAACGGTTTCATTTAATCAGATTTTTTTAAATGGACCCCTGGGGAGCCAATTTTATACCCACAGGCATGATTCAAATATGATATCATGATAAGATAGGCAAATAAGTTGTGTGCAAGTTTGGTGAAAATCAAATGAAAAATGAAGAAGTTATTTAGAAAAATAGGAATTGTTGATGGACATTTTTTATATGGACCCCTGGAGAGCCAATTTTATGCCCAGAGGCATGATTCAAATATGATATCATGATGAGATAGGCAAATAAGTTGTGTGTAAGTTTGGTGAAAATCAAATGAAAAATGAAGTTATTTAGAAAAATAGGAATTGTTGACGGACAGAATTGTTGACGCAGAGAATTGTTGACGGACATTTTTTATATGGACCCCTGGAGAGCCAATTTTACACCCAGAGGCATGATTCAAATATGATATCATGATGAGATAGGCAAATAAGTTGTGTGTAAGTTTGGTGAAAATCAAATGAAAAATGAAGAAGTTATTTAGAAAAATAGGAATTGTTGACGGACAGAATTGTTGACTGAGAATTGTTGACGGACATTTTTATATGGACCCCTGGCTCCGCTTCCGCTAACGATTCGCCAGTCGCCATAGGCGAATGTTGATGCATTTTGACTAAAAAATATTTCCTACCTTTCGCCAAATTGGCTAAGATCAATCATCTGTAAGATTAACTATCAAATTACACAATATTTTCTAAAATAAAACAGACAGCATCACACGGAAATGACTTCATGGGCGCGGCCATTTTGTCAGGAGTCAAGTCTTCTATTCAGTCGGATGAAACACTGTGTGTGTTGGGTTGGGGGTTAAGTCTTCTATGTAGAGTCTAGTCTAGTCTGCTAATACGAGTTTCAATGAAGTAAAAGAGCATTCTATCTACATATGCCTGCATTGCTAGTCCAATGTCAGGAGGGTAAGGGGGATGGAGGGAAACTGAGTTCCATGTCTAGAGAGATTGGATTTTTGGATTTTTAAATTATTAATAAACAATTGAAAATTGACAAATACATGCAATTTAGATGGTCATTTCTGATGAATTTTTTATAAAACTAAATACTTTAAAAGTAACTTTTTGAAAATTATGTGCCACATGAAATTATCAATTACTTTCTCCCGATTGGGTGGTTATTAGCATAAAAAGTTTAGTAAATGTTGACCTTGATCAGCATATTTTTTTGCCTGCTTAATATATTTGGTTAGAAAACAAAAATGTGTCTGAAAGAGCAAACGTCATATCAACATTTATACATTCATGCTTAAAGAATATTAACTGGTATCAAAATTCCTGAAATTTAGATTTGGCTAAAAGGTTTTGCATTTGGCTAAAACTTTTGAGAGCCCTTTAGCCAAATTGGCTACATTGAAATTCGCGCTAGCGGAAGCGGAGCCTGGGGAGCCAATTTTATGCCCAGAGGCATGATTCAAATATGATATCATGATGAGATAGGCAAATAAGTTGTGTGCAAGTTTGGTGAAAATCAAATGAAAAATGAAGAAGTTATTTAGAAAAATAGGAATTGTTGATGGGCGAACAGACCGACGGATGGATGAAAGCCTGAAAGGTGATCACAAAAGCTCACGTGTTGTTTCACAGCAGGTGAGCTGAAAACTGTACTGGTGCTAGAGCAATGTTTACCCAACGAAACGGAACTGAACTGCCTGAACACGCAACCAGCCACACAAATCTCCCTGTATTAATTTATAAACCACCTAGTCTATACAACTTTTGAAGATTATTGATAATGTAACGCTTCATGCACATAAGCAATATTGAGAGATTAGGACTCTGTAACTCTGTGCGTGGGTTCCCCTGGTTAAAACTGTTTTTTGAAATATCATTAATCCAATTAAGAAATGTGTTATGTACCTAGTTGATTGTCATTCGAGCACGAATGCAAGGTACTTAATATGTAAATAAGCTATTGTTAGTTGTTATTGTTGGCCCTGTGTACACGTATATCGTTAACACTAATTATAGACTCAGGTGTATGTTTATATGAGTATATATATGTATGTGTAGACCTCTATATGTATGTTACTGATTATAAGTATTTCTTTAATGCAATGAAAGTACATTATATATAACTATGGATAGATGTATATGAAGATGAGTTGGTTACATACACATACATGCACATGTGTAAATATTGTCTTTATGTATATTTTTGAGATCTTGTAAGTAAAATGTAAATGCACGTGATACCTCAGGGGAGACGTTATCAAACATCACTTCTGCCGTAATTTGCAGGCTTAGTCTCCTGTTGTATATATCTACGTTTTTATAATGTTCCTGGTCACAGTTAAGTTAGTTTACCTTGTGTATGTCTCTATTGGATATTCTATCACAATTCACATTGTTTCCCCATGTTGAAATACATACATGTATGTTTTCAAATGGCAATCTCAGATGTAGTTTATGAAATAGCTAATGAGTTTTTTCCTAATCGTAAAATCGGGTACAGTTATACAGACCATGGATAATGGTAAGTTATTAAATGTTTTCTCACTTAATACAAAAGGACTGGCTGGCTAAACGGAGATGTGTTTTCAACTGGCTAAAGAGTTTTCAAAAAGGTATATTTTGTCTCCAAGAAACACATAGTGTAAAGGAAAATGAGTTAACTTGGCAAAAAAGAATGGGGTTGGTCTATTTATTTTAGTCATGGTACTAGCAGATCTAGAGGCGTTGCAATCTTATTCTGTAAAGGAATTGATTTCGTAGTCAATGAGCAAATACTAGACTCTAGTGGTCGGTTATTAATGTTAGACATTGATGTGAACAATGAAAATTTCCTGCTTACAAATGTTTATGCCCCTACCAATGACAACCCACATGACCAGGTCGAATTCCTCAAACATTTGGAAACTCTTCTCCTAAATAAGGTAAACAATAACATCATACTCTGTGGTGATTTCAATACCTATCTTAATATTACTCTAGATAAATGAGGGGGAAATATCCCTGAATCGTTGACCGAGTATAGTCAGACTCTAAGCAATATGGCGGAGGAAATGAGCCTAACCCTTTGCCAGTCGGAAAGGCATTTATGCCTTAATGCATGGCTTAAAATAAGCCTAAAACACACGTTCTTCAAACCCTCGTATCTATCAAAGTGTTTGCAACATGCATCGTACAAGACCACGTGGTGAATCAAAATCGCCCACTCCATTCATTAGCCATCACCTTATTACGATATAAACCAATTTTTATAGTAAATAATATATTTTTTTCAAAGAAGACATACTTAGAGATGAAATACCAGTTTTCGGTACTCAACTTTGACCACTAAATCTAATTATTTGTCGTCAGAAACCCCCATCGGCTTTGATGTCAAAAGAATGAGCATCCATTTTCCTATCTGTTTGTAAACATCTCATTAGCATGCGGTGAACCCTGACCTCACAAAAATAATTTATTCCTTAATTATATTTCGTGTATTTACGACCATCTCCGAGGCTGTAGCCTCTGCCAACAGCGTTTAACAAGCATAGCAGCATTGCAAAACACGCATGCTGGGGTAAGGCTACTGTTTCCGCCAATCAGAAGCGTTTCCGATGACAAAATGACAGCCAATTCATGTAAGTAAGCGAAAAGGAGCATGGACTGAAAATATTTCTCTGTAAAATGTCGATTTTAACTATAATGATGAAATGGAAGCATTTATTAAGTCCACCAGTGTTTGGCGGATACGATATATACGTAAAGTTTCTGGAATGTTTGATTAGTCTACATGTAGCAATAGCGGGAGATTTGGCAGCAAGTACACCAGCACTCGACAATAGACACGCCGACAAAGCAACAGGACTGAAATTGCTCATTTTGTGAATGAAACGTATGTCCAATATTGATATTAACAATTTCACCGCATGTAGAATGCTCTTCTGCAGAGAATGGTAGGTTACATGTCACAAAACACCTTGCTGTCATACCATAACATGGGATCACCTCGGCCTGTCAAATGTCAATGTTTTGAATCGAGAGATGAAACTTCTGGTGGCTTCTATGGCCATTTCTTTAAAAATGCAACATATTATGAGCTCTAAGTGTGAAAATAAGAATCTGCATCGCATGTCATGTCTCCTGTGTAAGTATTATAATATTTGGACTCTTCAGTATACCTGTAGAACTCGCAGTATCTACGACAATAAAATCTTAAAATCAATGACATTGTGTGATGTGAATGTACGTCATACGTCCAAAATACGGTGACCGTCAAAGAGTTAATAGATATCTGGAGAATTCTTAATCCCGATGTTAAGCGCTATACATGGAGAGGTCATACAAGAAATGGATTTGTACAATCACGATTAGATTATTTCTTTATTTCATCGCATATGGTACATGTCACTGACATTGCTCCAAGTATAAAATCTGATCACAGCATATTAAAACTTATCTTCAAGATGGGACCTAGTCATTTGAGAGGTAGAGGCTTTTGAAGTTTAATAACCTCCCTGCTAACAGACAGTACGTACATTGCTAGAGTGAAACATATTATTGAAGAAAATGATAGAAAATATTGTGAACTTGAAAATAAATCATTACTCTGGGATGTGATAAAATGTGAAATACGTTCTTATACTATAAGCTAAACAAAAAAGATTGACAATAGACCGATTGCACCTGGAACTGAGCAGCTTAGAAAAAAATCTAAATACTTCAGACGCTATTCATAGATATAACAATGTTAAACGCCTTCTCGAATCCTACCTGCAAGATAAGACAGACGGTATTCACATAAGATCTCGTGCTATTCATATTGACCAAAACGAGATATGTAATAAATACTTCTTGAAACAAGAAGTATTAAACAGCAAAGCTAAACACATTAAATGTCTTACAACAGATGACAATAGAACTATCAGTGACCACAAAGAAATACTAAATGACCAAAAGAGGTACTACAAAAATTTGTACAGAGAAAGCAGCAAAAATAAAATAGATAAAAATTGTGAATTTCTTAATAATTTACCAAAGCTTAATGAAACAGACAAGAAATACTGTGAAAATATAATAACATTAGATGAATGCAGTAAAGCTCTAAAAGAGCTATCTAATGAAAAATCCCCAGGTTCTTGCGGATTTACAACAGAATTTTATAAGTTCTTCTGGATTAATATAAAAAATGCTGTTTACAACAGCTTTATGTATGCGTATGACAATGGTATTCTATCTACTGAGCAGCGCAGAGCTGTACTAACACTACTACCAAAAATAGGAAAAGATCATATCTAAAATACTGGAGACCATTATCTCTATTAAACACTGATTATAAAATCCTTACAAAAGTCTTAGCCTCTGAAATGCAGAAGGTTATTGGTACAATAGTCAGTGATGATCAGGTTGCATATATTAAAGGGAGATATATAGGTGAAAACGTTAGGACAATCTTTGATATCTTTGAATATTGTAAAAATAAAATTGACCCGGGCATAGCACTCTTTCTCGACTTCGAAAAAGCATTTGATACAATAAATTGGGGCTACCTATTTAAATGTTTAGATAGCTTTAACTTTGGTGAATATTTCATTAAGTGGATAAAAATCTTATATACATATCCAATGTGTTCAGTTATAAACTATGGTCATGCCACAGAGTTTTTTCCCATAACTAGAGGTATTCGACAAGGATGCCCCATTTCAGCCCTACTGTTTCTCCTCTTAGCAGAAACAATGGCTTGTAGAATTCGTAATAAGCAGGGAATTGACTTAATTCACATCAATGACTGCTCCATAGGCATCAAGCAAATGGCAGATGACACAACACTATTCCTAAAAGACCTATCTTCGGTAAAGAATGCGCTGATCTTACTAGAAAACTTTTCACATGTCGCCGGTCTAAACTTAAACAAGGATAAAACTGAAGCTATGTATCTGGGAATGTCAATTAAACACAGGGGTGAACATTATGGTATAAAATGGGTGAAAGGACCCATTAAGATGCTTGGCGTCTGGGTTGGTGATGATGAAGAACAAGTAGTCGTCGGGAAAGCCGTAAATCTCCCCTTCCCCGATCAGGCCATTTTCCCGATCAGGCCATTTTTGAAAAGTAGGCCAAAGTACTCAAATATCAAATCACACGAGGAGAGTGACATAGTCATACAAAATGTCAAGTTTGGTGATGATAGATAATAAAGTCTTCCCAGGAGACAGATAAACACAAATTTGTAATAATTTGTTTTTAAAACACATTGTAATGTCATCAAAACTAGGCCAAAGTACTTCAAAATCTAATCAGCTCTGGAGAGTGGTAGAACGAAGCTAGATATGAAGGTTGGTGACCATAGGTCAAATACTTCTCCCTGTAGAGTGGTAACAAGGTTTATTACGTAACGCTCGTAAGTTCAAAAGTAGGCCAAAGTACACCAATATCAAATCACGTGAGGAGAGTGATATAGACATAACAAATGTCAAGTTTGGTGATGATAAGTCATAAACTATTCCCAGGAGACAGATTAACACAATTACGTAATAATTTGTTTTTAAAAACACATCGTAACTTCATCAAAAGTAGGCCAAAGTATACCAAAATCTAATCAGCTCTGGAGAGTGGTACAACGAAGCTAAATATTAAGTTTGGTGACCATAGGTCAAATACTTCTCCCTGTAGAGTGGTAACAAGGTTTATTATGTAATGCTCATAAGTTCAAAAGTAGGCCAAAGTACACCAATATAAAATCACGTGAGGAGAGTGATATAGACATACCAAATGTCAAGTTTCGTGATGATAAGTCATAAACTGTTCCCAGAAGACCCATAAACACAATTACGTAATAATTTGTTTTTAAAAACACATAGTAACTTCATCAAAAGTAGGCCAAAGTACACCAAACTTTAATCAGCTCTGGAGAGTAGTACAACGAAGCTAAATATGAAGTTTGGTGACCATAGGTCAAATACTTCTCCCTGTAGAGTGTTAACAAGATTATTACGTAACACTCGTAAGTTCGTCAAAAGTAGGCCAAAGTACAAACAAAATATTTTGAGAGGTACTTTTTTTCCTCAAACAAGACATATTCAATTTGCAAATCAATAGCTCAAGTAGTCTTCGAGTTATCAGCCTGTTTATTTCGGATGGACGGGCGCATGCATGGACGGACAGAAGCAAAGCTAGAAACCTCCCTCTGGACTTCGTCCTGGGAGATTTAATTACTGTATGAAAAAAATATTATTGCCAAGATTGAGAAATAGAGAGAACGTGGTTCCCTCCCCATATGACTGTTGTCTATCGGACGAATCTGTGGGCGTATCAGATGAGCCTTTAGGCGAGTCTGATGCGCCCTTTTAGGAATTTGGAGATGTCGCGGCCTTTCTATAAAAGGAAAAAGAACAATTCTGAAATCATTAATAATGCCAAAATTACTATATCCTTTTTCAGTATTTACAGTCAAACACGAGTCCTTGACAATTATTGATAAAATGATATTTGATTTCATTTGGCCCTCAGGCAAACATCATGTTAAAAAGAATGTACTTATACAAAATATAAAAAATGGGGGGTTAAAAATGCCTGAAATATTTTCTATGCTCAAGGCCAATAGATTATCTTGGATTAATCGTCTCATTAAAGGAACATTATTTTCCAAATTCGCTGGGGCAATTTTGGGCATAAAGAATATGCCATTGTATTTTAAAGCTAAATGCAAAAATATTGTAAATAGTGCTCCAGAATTCTACAGGGAAATTATGTCTTTGGTCCGAAGTCTATCTTAAAGAGCCTAGTTCCTCTATTGAAGTAATTAATGAGTACTTACGGAATAATGAATTTATAAAGATAAATAATACTCCTATTCACTTCAAAGCATGGGAAATTAATGCATATCTCATATAAAAGATATTTGAATGTACTATTCTATCCAGACAAGAACTACAAGACAAGACCGGTTTAATAATTAATGTCATGCAATATAACTCCCTCATTAGTGCTATACCAAAATCGTAGATAAGAATCATTAACAAGATCTATTAAATAAAAATCAGAGAGACACCATCTTTGTCAAACTTGGCAATAAAATTAAATCATTAGAAAAACTTCATTCTAAAGAGTTCTACTCCCATTTCATCCTACAGAAAACCCAAATACCCTCTGCTGTTCATAAGTGGGAGTCCATATATCCGGAATACAACTTTGATTGGAAACTCATTTACACAAATCCATATTTGATCACCACTGATACAAACCTACAGAGAAGTAATCAATAGATTTATTGCATGCAATAGTCTACTATTTATTTGGAGGAAAAAGGAACACAGTAATTGTAATCATTGTGAGGAAATAGATAACATAGAACATCATTTATATAGATGCAACGAATTGCAACCTTTCTGGACCTCGCTCTTGGCCTGGTAGACATGCTACCCCTGTAAACATTAACTTAAATGTATGCAATATTATATTTGGCATACCAAACAATAATAATGACCTAATTTTAAATAGTATGAACTCTTTAGTGTGTGGACGGTTTGAGAAAATTGAGACCGGTTAATCGGCTCTATGTAACCGAACCGTAACCGATTAACCGTAACACCTGGTTTGTAGTACAAATGTGCCACGTGTGTGAGTCAAGAAACGTAAAGCGAAACGATACTGCACTGCGACTGGATATATTGATTGGACACTCTGTATCAATTAGCGTTTGAAAAAAAAATCGTGGTTTATGCATTTCGTGTTTTACGTTCACCTGAAAGGCAATTTGAACTGCCAAAAATGTTAAATCACGCAAAAATTATGAAATATATGGATATATATAGCTTGGGCATGAAAATAATCATCAAAATCAATAACCGGTTTGTCAATGTAGGGACCGGTTATGCTTAGAAAATCGACCGTAGCCGGTTATCCGGTTAACCCTCCACATACTAGAACTCTTTAATTCTTTTTTGCCAAGAAGTATATTTGTGACATGAAAATTAATCATTCCTTCACTTTAAAAATCTACTAAAGAAGAAATTGGATATCCTCAAAATGCTATCTCTCATTAATGACAGATATGAGACTTTTGTTGCAACTTGGTATTTAATATTAGATGACTTTTAAGCCAATTAACCATGCATCACCAGCCATACCTCTTGTTCTTAAAACAAAAAATAAATAATAATAAATTGAACTCATAAGCTTAACTACTAGACAAAACTTTTTGGGATTGCCATCTAGGAGATCCATATGATTATATTATGCTTAATCCTATTTTATATATTGTATATTGAATGGTGAATGTGTAATTGTGATTTAAAAATATTAAAAAAAACAAAAAAAAACAAAAAAAAAAAAAAAACTTGGTTCGTTTACAGCTGCACATTGTGATGTAACATTCAAGGCTAATTTAGTAATTCAGTATTTAAAGGGTTAAAACAAAGTTGACATTTGTTTCTGCGAATTTCATTGGGAAGTCAATAAAATTTGCCATTCACTGGTATCCAACATGTCAATACTTTGTCTTCAGATAGTGGTCAAACAGTACAACCAATTTCACTGTACACAAGCAGCTTTGTGTACATCGAATATCAAACGAGATTTAGCCATAATCCTGTTATTAAGCTAGGCACCCTCAGGAAATTTAACCGTATGAGAGATAAAACGGTTTGTAATCCATTAATCATTTGCTCATCTTAATCATTTAATGGTCTGGCTAAAGTAGGCCAAAGTACACCAAAATCTAATCAACTCTGGAGAGTGGTACAACGAAGCTAGATATGAAGTTTGGTGACCATAGGTCAAATACTTCTCCCTGAAGAGGGGTAACAAGGTTTATCATAAACTGTTCCCAGGAGACAGATAAACATAATTACGTAATATTTTGTTTTTAAAAACACATCGTAACTTCATCAAAAGTAGGCCAAAGTACACCAAAATCTAATCGGCTCTGGAGGGTAGTACAACGAAGCTAAATATGAAGTTTGGTGACCATAGGTCAAATACTTCTCCCTGTAGAGTGTTAATAAGGTTTATTATGTAACGCTCGTAAGTTCGTCAAAAGTAGGCCAAAGTACAAAAAAAAATTTTTGAGAGGTACTTTTTTCCTCAAACAAGACATATTCAATTTGCAAATCAATAGCTCAAGTAGTCTTCGAGTTATCAGCCTGTTTATTTCGGACGCACGCACGCACGCACGGATGGACAGACAGACAGACAGAAGCAAAGCAAGAAATCCCCCTTCGGACTTCGTCCGGGAAGATTTAATAATCAGGATGTTGGACATTGTCATTTAACTTACTACTTGCCAACATGAGTATAGAACAAAGATTATTAGGAAATAAATCAAAAGTTCATAATCCATCTAGTTATCGTACAACTATGACATACATTTGTTACTTTTTACTAGAAGTGGGACATTCGGTGGGTTTTAGCCTTCGAACCTTCGGGACACTTTACCGAACGAACCTTCGAACGTTTGTTGATAAATAGGTAAGCAAATAATGAACTTACAACACACAGTCGGCAATAAAAATGGAAATTGAAACGTTGCATAACTTACAATGTGAGTACTTGCCACCAACTACTTATCTATAGACAGAAAGAAGTGACCTATGTCCCTTAATTGCCGGCATCTCTTTGATCTATTGTTTTCTTCACCCGCTTGTGACCGAAATCTGCCGCTCTGCAAACTTGCGTTGCGTACTAAGAAAACTAAACTAAAGACTAAATAAAGATTTTATGACTTTATGATTTGTTTTTGCTATTTCACGTATGATGTATTGTTGTAAGAAGTAGAACTTATTATATTGTGATGCACATAATTAAAAAAAAAAACAATTATAGTAGTAGAAATGTTCTCCAGCTTAGCAATAACTTACTGTTATGCTGAAGGTGACATGGCATACAACTCACAACTGACCTTAACCCTCTCGAAGCCAGACGTAAATTCACTGTGATACCCCCTCAGTGCCAGACGCGCATTTTGCGTGACGTGTTATTCACAGTGGGGGGCTTCAATTGTCATAATTGAAATATGATCCTTTGTAGCTCTTACGTTTTTCATCAGAACATTTTCACATTTACAGTACACATTCAGGAGACGGTCTAGTTTCTTATTTTCACCATTATAAATAAAGATACATGCAGCATCAAGTTCAATTTTGACTATTTCGAGAGATCTCCGATTCATTTGACAGCTAGTGGACCAAATTTGAAGGCCGTAAAATCGATAGTTATTTTAAGTGCAGTGACGTTTTATCCAGGATACACACGATAAACAACATAAACCATCCATATTTCATAAGAAAATATTTTTACTTACAATATTCCGGACCAAAAACGTGGTCAAACTTTGATTTCTTCAGTCGTGAACTTTAACAGGCATCACACTTGATCATCCGGCAAAAACATCATCCGTTTTGATAGAAATACTAGACATCCGACGTCCACACTTATTGGGGAGTTTCCCAAACGCTTTATTTGTGATCCGGTATCCAAGATACAATAAGATAAGGCATGGATGACGAATAATATGATAATTCTTCTTCAAAAATTTCTATTTTGTCACTATCTTACCGATTTGGACCGATTTACCGGGATATCAGCCTTGCGCAGCGCGCGGCGCTGCAATATATTCGTAAGAGCGCTCTTGATAAAGGCTTATTGCATCATTTAGCAGTTGTCAAAATTGTTATGCCGGTGATTGAACCTAAGAATACCGCTTTTAAGGCTAATTTAACCAATAGACTGCTTTATTTAGCACTCTCAATCATCACTTTGACCATTTACAGAGTACTTTAAAGCCGAGGGCGGTGCTTAACAAAAAATCATGAAAAAAGACTAGGGTTTGACATTGGTCTCAAGGTCGGGCTGAGCCAATAAGAATTGGACATTAGGAGGTCTGTCAGAAGAGCACCCTCACACAGTGCATACCAGTCAAAAACAATCATATCCCCCAGGTTTCACCTGTGGGAAATAATAATAGGTATTCCAGTGTTTTATACACTGGCTTGTACCCAATTAATGGCGTCCGTCCATCCGGTTTGTTACCCCTCTACAGGCCGCATCGTTTGAGCTAGGATGCTCAAATTTGGCATGTCGTTTGGAAATGGTGACCACAAGAACCCTATTTCACATGGGCCCAAATGGTCCATATTTGGGCCCATTTGGGCCCATTATTAGGTCCATTTTACTAGTATTCAATATGCTTTAGCCATCATGGAAAAATCAATATCAAAAGGCAGCAACATTAGTCTAGCCTGGTGCTGTTAGCTGCTGAAATATGAATATTGATTTTTTGACAATATATAGACAGTGGCATTCCAGTGCTTTTCCAGGTATAAAACACTGGTTTGCCCTCACCGGGGGCGCTTTTCATTAGGAATGATAGTAGATCATTCCAGTGTTTTATACACTGGCTTGTACCCAATTAATTGCATCCGTCCTTCCTTCCGCCCATCCTTCCTTCGATCCTTCCGTCCGGTTTGTTACCCCTCTACAGGTCGCATCGTTTGAGCTAGGATGCTCAAATTTGGCATGTCAGTTGGAAATCGTCACCACAAGACCCCTATTTCACATGGGCCCAAACGGTCCATATTTGGGCCCATTTGGGCCCATTATTAGGTCCATTTTACTAGTATTCAATACGCTTTAGCCAGCATGGAAAAAAATCAATATCATAAGGCAGCAACATTAGTCTAGCCTGGTGCTGTTAGCTGCTGAAATATGAATATTGATTTTTTGCCAATATATAGACAGTGGCACACCAGTGTTTTTCCAGGTATAAAACACTGGTTTGCCCTCACTGGGGGCGCTTTTCATATATTTTACTGTTACTTTAATATTCTAAGCATATTAACAGAAGTTCCAACATATTGACATCTTATATTCCTACCTAAAAGTAGCCATATTGGCAAGTGTGCACCTGCTGCACATACTAGTTCCCTATGCAACATGCATTTATCACAACGCAAATACAGCAGTGTGCAAACACGTTTTCTCGCTATAGATAAATTACCTTTGTGAACCAGTTGAAATTATTTTGTTTCTTACAAATAAAGATTGCGTTATGAACGCTTAAATGGCGCCGATCAAGCTGTATTTTAAGTAACTGTCCATATTTCTCTGACACTAGTAAAATCCCATAATAAACCCATGTCCCGGACGTTATAAATTTTCAGGGGTCAAAAATCGTAAAAATACGGGAAAAACGTAAGTTCACATCTCTGCAATTGTATTAGAATAAAAATCCGGCCGGTTTCCAACAGTTTATGCTGTGTGTAGGCTGTTTTAATTGTCGGACTTCCATTATCTCCATGCTATACTCCCCTCAAAATAGACTCTCAAGGAGTCGGGCCAGCTAGTACAGTATAATGATGATATTTCAATTCTATTAGTATGAACAAATATTTACCCACCAAACACGCATTCTCTGCTTCAAACTTAAGGCCTCAAATACTCTAATTTACCCGCGAAAACCCATCGCTTGTCATACACCATTGGAACTGGCTTGTAATGAGACTTAAATAAAAATAAGAATCAGGTTGCTCACAGCATGAATTAATTAAAACAAAATAGCCTTGAAGCTTGTTGCTCTTCTTTTACTACATCGTAAAACCATTTGATAAACGCTATTATGCAATAAACCTCTGTTTGGTGAGCGCCGTTTTGAATCTGTCACAATGCAGCGTGCATGATAAAGGCTTGCACTAGATTTGAAAATTTGATGGCGCAATCATTTTCTTACAAAACGTATTACGCCAGCACCATGAATCAAATGATAAATCGAATAGCGGCACACCTGCTGGTAGGTTGCTCATGGCGCTGATGGATTGTAATATTTTGTTTGAAAATGTTATATTATTTGTCTCCCATGCCTCATCAGATTATATCTTGATTGCCGGATCACAAATAATGCATTTGGCAACCTACACAATAAATGTGAACGTCGTATATTTAGTAATTCATAGAAAACGATTGTTGTTTTTCCCACATGATGAGAGTTGGCTGTCAAGTCTACTCCGAGGAACGCATTGAAGTTTGTACACGATTTTGCTCATATTGTATCATATTGTATCTAAAAATATACTAGTATGAAATATGGTTGGATCATGCTGTGTTTCTTCAGTATCTCTGATAAAAACTAGCTACACATGTACGATTTAAATAACTACTGATTTTACGACATTTAAAATCGGTACACGAAGCTGTCAAATGAATCGACATTTACTCAAAATGGTCAAAATCGAACATGATCCTGTATGCCGGGAATATCTCACACTCGCCACTAGCCAAAACCCAGTGCTTAATCCATTTGGCGTCTGGGCTTCAATTTGCACCTGCCACTTTGGCGATTGCCTTTTCTATCAACTTTTTTTTATCAAGTACATGTATGTGTTAAAGTTAACCGTAATAGTACGTAAAATCATTGAAAAACAAAACATGATATAAATACCTCCATTTCATCAAAATAAAAATAATTTCTCAGAAAAGGAATGCACCAGAGAGCTTCTAGAGACACCCATTTCAAAAAGATATTTTTGGGGAGCATACCCCCAGACCCCCCTAGCTATACTTCGCGCCTACAGCGCTCGTAACCGTGCCTTCAGCGCTCATCTTTTCAGCAACTTCAGATTTTGGCCAGTGCCCTTTCCATATCACCTGCCACATTTTGGCAGGTGCCAATAATATTTGGCTAGTGCTCCTGTTATAGCACTGGCCAGATCGGCTAGAGTTGTTTGAAATGAGAGTTATTCCCTGTGTATGTATCTTTTTTTATAATGGTGAAAATAAGAAACTAGCCGTCTTCTGAATGTGTACTGTAAATGTGACAAAGTTCTGATGAATACCCCTAGAGCTACTAAGAATTATATTTCAATCTCCACAAGGAAACCTCCGACGGTAAATAACTTGTCAAGTGAAAAGCGGCAGTGGCCTGAAAAACCGTGAATTTTTCAATGCCAAAAAGAGGGTTAATAAAAGTTATTACATAATGTTCACGAAATCAATGTTATTGAACTGCCAAAAGTGACCCCTGACCATAGTACTAGCTCTTTAATTTTAGTCTAAAGACCAGCCCTTCAGATGGCACTTACTTGTAATGTTTAATTGCAGAGTTACCAAGTGCTGCCTTCACCCGACAGTTTGTTAGAGCCAAAACGAGATTACCCTGCACCATTTTCATGATTTTGGGGGGAGACTTTTTAATCCCAAGTTTGTGCATGACCATTATTATTATTACCTTGTATGTCTGCGAGTTTCTCCGATTCGTCTGAGCTGTTGAAGTCTAGGTTGCCAGCGCAGATGTCGCTGCTGCCCCCGGCACCGTCGTCGTGTGCGTGCAGACCGAGCGTGTTGTGGAACTCCTCGAGCTCCTCGTCCGGAACCTTCTCAATGAAGTTGGAGGGCACGAGGCCGCGACGCCCGTCCATCAGCTCACCTTCGTAAAAGCCATCCTGGAGGTACAAGGTCACATGTACATACGGGCACCAATTTCATGCACGTTTCTCATTTTACTTATATTTGATCTTATCTTTATCTTAACGGTTTTTCGTGTGGCATATTCGAAAAAAGAATGAAGATACTGCAATTGACATATAAAAATACACAGAAAACAGGAGATTTGTTGAGTTTAGTCTTAACATGTGAGCTTTGTGAAAATGGTGTCATGTTCAGTCACACAACCATCACTTGGACAATCGAACCACTTTAATTATGAACATTAGGAGTAGACAGAGAACTGATTTGTTCATACTAATCAAGCGTCGCAGTGTTTACCTCATCCATATCACCGTACACAAATATATAATCTCCAGCATTTAGCACCAATTCCGCATCTGGATTTTCATTAGGAGAGAATTGCTCGGGGTCGTAGCTGTACTTGGCCATGAACACCTGGGATGACAAACACATAACCAATGCTAAAAAACACTTGAAGTACAACACAATCAAAGTATTTAACCTTTTCACTGCCAGACTCCTATTTACAATCAATTGCCAAAACAATTCTCCTACTAAATTGCCAACAAAAATTAGCTGGAGCATAAAACGTTTTATGTGTTCAAACTTTTCATTCAAAAACTTCACAGCTATTACTTCAAACTATCATAAAATCCCTTAGAATTACTCTATTGGAACAAATTAAAAACTTTCTGAAAGTAAAATCTATTTTGCATCCTGTGTTGCATAAAAATATCCAAGACAACATTTTAGTTTCTAAAGTAACCAATGGTGTCGGGAGGTAGTTATGTACACATTTTTTGCAGTGTGTTTCACATGAAGAAAATTTCTTTGGAAGTAATTAATCGGTGTGATGTGGAAAATTAATTAAACTTCATATAATTTATACTATGATAATCCTTAGGCGAATCTCTTCATCGTCATGTCCTTTATTTGCAGAGTATAAATGCGTATTTCATTATACTATTGTACTATTATATTTTGTCTTTTATACCGCTATACTTTTATCCATTATAGTTTCTAGTTTTGGTCGCGTATGTTGTGTAATAAATGGTTCTTATAAAAGTTGTGAAAAAACCATATTCTATTTATTGACGTGGTAGCAGCGGTATTCTGAACCCACAGCCTGTCAATTATTATAGAGCTCAAACTTTGATTGTGATAAGACTGGTGATTTCTTCAAACAACAAGTGGAACCAAGCTATAACTCAACATGACTACCAAAGGACCTAAACCATGGACTCTAGGAGAAGAGGAAGACTTCTCATCATTTTGTAAGTGGCAGAATCACATGATGCATTGTTTACGCAAAGAGGCATCGTTTAAAGTTTTTTTGAAAGAGACTATGAAGTGGAATAAGGCACGAACCTCTGATCCTAAGAGAGGCCTTGATGATGAAGACAAGGTCAGTGTACTAAATGAAATGTTAGGTGTTATTGCACAGTGGGTCCCACACTACCTGAGCCATGAAATTATTAATGAAAGCACCAGCCTTGCAGGTGTATGGCAGGCAATTAGGAAATACTACGGCTTTCAACAGAGTGAAAGCCAATTTCTCTCCTTAACCAAAATTACATGGGAGGGCCCAGACAAGGAACGACCCGAACGCCTTTACAGACGAATTCTGGCCCACCTTCATGACAATCTCTTAGTCAAAGATTCCCCATTACATCATAATGACACCAAGGTCACCACTAATGAAGACATCAGTCCTACTGTGGAACGTTTGGCCGTTTTAAGGTGGTTAGAATTGATGGACTCCCGTCTACCTTCGTTGGTAGCAATTAGATACTCAGCGGATTTACAAATAAAGACGCTAAAGGATTTGCAGCCGCAAATTGTGTCTGGTTTGGATGCATTGCTAGAGGAGCTGAAGCGAGATGACGTTCAAGTGGCTCGCGTTGAAGCGTTGGAGAGGGAAGCAGTCGAAGCTGTTGAATCTCTGCAGGTATCCCGTTTCCGCTCACGTGATGATAAGCCCCGTCCTCGCTACTCATCATTCTCTCGAGGTCGAAGATTTACACCCAAACAACAGCAACGACATAAACCTAGTAAGGAATGCCGCTTGTGTAAATCTGAAGGCCGTCCATTCGCTGGGCATTCAGTTGGATCATGTCGATTCTTATCCTACGAAGACAAGGTTGATTTTATAAAATCTTGTAAGGTGGTATGTGATGAGGAAAATAGCGATCATGAGGATGGTTGTGAAGATGAATGACTAGATGGATCTACAAGTGTCATAGTCAATAGAGTTGCGACGTCAGCATCACCCGTAATGAACTGTTTCTACAAACACCACCCTATCAAAGTTACACTAGATACTGGGGCGACTTGTTCACTTATTAGCCTATCTGTGGCAAAGAAATTGGATATGAATATCTTACCATCTACTCACACTGGCGTCCAAGCCGATGGCGTCACCCAGCTGGACATTTGCGGTGAGGTGCATGAATTTATTACTAGAGACGCCTTTAAATTTTCACTAGAGGCTGTGGTCGTTAGCAACCTTGACTGCCAGATATTAGCAGGGACCGTTTTCATGGAACATAATGATGTTGTCCCTGATATCCCAAGGAAGCGTATCGTTATTAAAGGCCACCACTTCATACCATATTTACCCAAAATGTCACTGCCTCTGCAAGCTAGGAAGGCAACATCAGTTTTGATTAAAGCTTCTGGTAAACAAACCATTTTCCAGGTGAATTCATTGAAGTTGCATCACCTCCTACGCTCCGTGATGATATGGTAATTGCAATAGAACCTAGATGTGATACAGGCGATTGTTCATGGATTGAGCCAATCATAACTAAGAGTATTGCAGGACGGATTAGAATTCCCAACACATCACAGGAACCTGTGTTAGTTAGCAACAACCAGCATTTAGCCCAAGTACATTACACCACATTAGATTCAGAGCAACAAAATTGCTCCCAGAGCCATGATGATAATGTTAAACCACTTATTGCAACGTCTGTGTCAACACATTCTGAATGCATCAAACTTGACCCTGACAACAAGCTGTCTAAGTCAGAAAGGGACGCATTTATGAAACTTCATTCTAGATATGACAATGTTTTCAATGCAAAAATTGGAAGGTACAATAACGCCTCAGGTCCTGTTCAAGCTTACATCAATATGGGTCCTGTCGAGCCTCCAGTGCAAAAAGGCGAGACTCCCCCTTCTTATAGCTCTGACAAAATGAAATTACTTCAGGAGAAGATGGATGAATTAGAACATTTAGGCATCCTGGCCAAACCGGAAGATATAGGAGTCAATGTGGAATATGTATCCCCTAGTTTTTAGTAAAAAACTTGATGGATCACATAGACTAGTGACTGCTTTTAACACCATAGGAACATATGCCAAGCCGCCCCCATCCCAATCCACATCGACAGACCAAATCTTATCTTTTCTGGCTCGTTTTAACTACATTATCAAGACGGATATGACCAAACAATTTTTCCAACTGTCCATGGCCAGAACATCTATGAAGTATTTAGGTACACTCACTCCATTCAAAGGCATACGTGTATACACTAGGGCTGCCATGGGCATGCCCGGAAGCACAGAACATCTCAATGAGCTAATGACCAGAGTTCTCGGCGATATGATGGAAGAGGGCACTGTTGTGAAATTAGCTGACGACCTATATACAGGAGGCCAATCCATAGCCCAGCTTTTACACAACTGGGAGAGGATTCTGCAACGATTTGAAGCTAATAACTTGAGACTCAGTGCCTCGAAAACTGAAGTATGCCCAGTCACTACGAACATTTTGGGCTGGTTATGGTCTAGTGGCACTGTAACTGCGTCACAACATAAGATATCACCTTTAATGACTATCCAGGAGCCACAAACTGTGAAGGCGTTGCGCTCATGGCTTGGGGCATACAAACAACTAAAAAGTTGCCTACCAGGCCATTCCACTCTAGTATCAAGCCTAGAAGCTGCATCCGCTGGTAAAGAATCTCAAGCAAAGGTTGACTGGACTGATGATTTGCGTTCTTGTTTCAAGAGAGCACAAGGAGCTTTGGGTAACCTGAAATCCATCACAATTCCCCGACCTGAAGATACTTTGGTAATTTCTAGTGATGCAGCTGTCAAGCCAGGCGGAATCGGTTCTGTTCTGCATGTTATTCGACAGGGTAAAATGAGGATTGGAGGCTTCTTCTCTGCTAAGCTAAAACCTCACCAGAGAAAATGGCTTCCTTGTGAAGTCGAAGCATTGGCAATAGGAAGTGCAGTTAATCACTGGGCTCCATACATTCTGGAGAGCAATCAACCAGTCCAAATTTTAACAGATTCGAAACCATGTGTTCAGGCATTTCAAAAAATTGTGTAGGGGCGAATTTTCTCACAGTGCTAGAGTTTCAACATTTTTGTCTACACTGAGTAGGTTCCAGGTGTCCGTGCAATATATCCAGGGAAGTTCTAACCTTCCGGCAGATTATCAATCAAGAAACCCAGCAGAGTGTGCAGATAGGAACTGTCAAGTTTGCAAGTTTATTGATGCAAGTGAAGACATGTGTGTAAGAAAGCTTACAGTTGCTGAGGTGTTAGATGGCAAATCTCCTATGCCATATCTGTCTCCTGTTGCATGGAAAAGGTCACAGCAGGACTGTAGTGTGTTACGGAGAGTTTATGCTCATTTATACCAGGCCACCAGACCTGGAAGTAAGTTTACTAATATGAAAAATGTCAAGCGCTATCTTCGTGTCTGCACTATAGGTCGTGATGGAATATTAGTTGTGCGCAAGCCCATGCCATTTACAGCTGCAAGAGACCTCATCGTTGTACCCCATCAGTTATTAGCGGGGCTTCTATCTGCTATACATCTGTGTTTTGATCATCCTACTGCTAGTCAACTACGTAAAGTGTTCCACAGGTACTTTTATGCCCTAGATGCAGACTTACTCATCGATCAGGTCACATCTTCATGTTATCAATGTGCTGCACTTGCTCGGCTACCCACAGAGTTGCAAGAGTTTTCTACATCTGATCAACCATTAGTTTTGGGCACAACGTTTGCATGTGATGTTCTACGTAGGGCTAGGCAATGTATATTTATCATGCGTGACTGTTTTTCATCATTCACAGTTTGTAAGTTGCTGCCAAACGAGCAGAGTGAGACACTTAGGACTGCGCTCATAGAGACCACTGCACTACTGAAAGCACCTGGCGGCTGCATTGTAAGAGTTGATGGAGCTCCTGGGTTCACTAGTCTTGCCTCCGACAAACACCTTACAGCAGCTGGCATACAGCTTGAGATTGGCAGGATGAAAAACAGGAATAAGAACCCAGTGGGTGAAAAGGGAGTTCAGGAGCTGGAAAATGAGCTGAAGAGAGTACATCCCGATGGAAGTGCTGTCTCTGAGAGTACCTTAGCACAAGTCACTGCACTGCACACTAAATTCACGCATACGCAATAGGGGCCTCAGTGCAAAGGAGATAGTGTTTCAACGTGACAACATAACAGGGGAGCAGTTACACTTTTTTGGACGATCACTTGTCAAAACAGCAACAAGTATTTCGTCAGAATGCGCATGGACCTAGTGCCCGATCTCAGGCTAAAAATGGTCTTCCCTCACGAATATCATCTGTCGAGGTCGGAGATATTGTATTCATAAAAGGTGATGGTGATAAGCATCACAGCCGTGAACGGTATTTGGTTGTGAATAAGGATAAGCAGTTCATTTTTGCCAGGAAGCTGGCTGGCACCCAGTACAGGTCATACGTTTACAAGCTAAAATACAGTGAAGTTGTCGTCGTGCCATCGTTCTCCACGATTAGCCACAGTGAGAGAGGCTATGTTTCGGGGTCCGACTCTGATGATAGTGAAATAGCAGTCCCACAACAAGTGGAGGATGTACCCAGATCACCTACACCATCAGGACCGTCACTTCATTCTGATAGTACTGGCTCAGACGATAATCAATCTTCACCGCATGTTAATAACACTAGGCGTTCCACACGACAACGCAAGATTCCTGCATATTTAAACGATTATGTACTTGATTCAAGAAACACCAGTTCTGACTCGAGTGATTCTGATTAGAGTTCGCGTTTTTTTTTGTGTGTGTTTTTTTTAAAGCTGTGCAACGTGTGTTATATTCATATCTAAAATAGATGCTTTGCTCTTGACACTTCTGTATTTGTTCGGATAGAGGGAAGGAAAAGATGTTGCGCTATTATGACCTTTTATGTGTTTATTGGGTAATGTATAGCGTTTAGTTTTCACAATAATGCTGCATTATTTAATTGGGTTTCTACAAATGAGTATTGTCATCATATGAATCCAGGAATTGTATTTTCTTTTTATATCACCTGTTAATCGTCATGTTATAGTTGCATCATTTGTAGGATTAGCTTTTGTAGTGGGTAATATCCAATTTTGTAATTGAAAGTCATCAAGAAGAAAAAGGAGTTGCGTCATGTCCTTTATTTGCTGAGTATAAACACGTATTTCATTATACTATTGTACTATTATATTTTGTCTTTTATACCGCTATACTTTTATCCATTATAGTTTCTAGTTTTGGTCGCGTATGTTGTGTAATAAATGGTTCTTATAAAAGTTGTGAAAAAACCATATTCTATTTATTCTAGCTGTCAAATGGCAGATGTCTTGGATTTTACACGAACGAAATCATCGTCCGTCGGCAATACGACTGCATTCTGTACGACGATAAGATCGTTGTTTGGCAGTTTATCTGCTGCTTTTAAGATACGATTAGATCGTTATTTGGCAGTGAAGGGGTTAAATACACTACACATGTGAGTATAACATGGAATACAAATATTTTGTAAATGCATGTTTATAACGTCATGGAATCGATTTTTATTTCACTCTTAACTACTTCCAACTAGTTCTCGTGCTGAGTTTTCTTCTGCTCTGCTGTTTACTGCATCCAGACATGGCAAGTGATAGTGACATGTTTGTACATTGAGCGTGACAGTCTGGTTGTACCTGGAACGGGGTTTTTCGATGAAAATCGTCCTCTGGGCTCGCTGTGGCCGCCGCAGACATGGTCTCGACACCTTTCCGTCGGTTTGACTCAGGCTGCTGGAATTTTGGCATCGTAGAACTAGCACCTGATGAAAAAATATCACCTCTCGATAAATATGGGTACAATGGTACACTTGGTTTTGATCAAATACAATTTTATGTGCAACAGTTCTGAGGATAAATAAAAACAGAATTGATATTAAACAGCTTTAAAGAAAATTCACAATCCTTATATTGGAAATCGAATTAAATTCAAAATTAGACTGCCATATATATTGAAATTTGACAAAATAGCCTAGAATATACAAGACACAAGTAAAAATATGCAATAATAACATGGAAATTAAAACATTTATACCAGCGTTTAATGATACATTTTACCGTTATCAAGATGCAGAAGGATCATATACAAGAAATATGAGATATTAAGTTTTATTGTGACAAGAAAGTTACCTGACTAATTCTTCAATTCCCAATTGTGCAGAAAAGTTGCGCACTAGTCTTTTTTTATTTACTTTTGAGACACAAAAGTCCATGGGTACTCCCGGTATATGTTATAAGCCCATTTAAAATCACATTTAATGCTATATAATTCAAAGTGTGCATTTTACAATACATTGATGGCTGTTACACTGATATACGTTGGAAAATTAAGTAAATACATCTATTTGAAGCGTGCATTCTTCAATATAGTGAAGTTGTCAACTTTTTTTTTCACTGGCTGTCTGCAAAATTTTATGCTAACTAAAATCCGATTACATATTCATAATCCCCATTAAAAATACTATTAGGAATGCTATTTGAGGCATGCATTCTTCATAATAGTGAAGTTCAAACGTTTGTATCATTCACAACCTACACAGGTCGTCTGCATTTTTTTCATGAAGACTGGTATTCTGCCCATATCTTCGTCAATTTCAATGCTAACTAAAATCCGATTACAGATTCGTAATACTCAAAATTCTATTAGGAAAGTACTTTACATGAATGACATAGGATAAGTGATAGTTGAAAATTACCTTAGAATATCTAAAGTCGTGTTAGTTTACAATGACGCGAGCGACCGGAAGTAGTCAATGGACTGTTTGGTATGGATTAATTCTACTGCGCAACACGTCCCGCACAACTGGGAATTGAAGAATAGTGCTGCATATTGGTGACAATCTTAATATTGATTATCGGTGCAGGGCAAACGATAGGAAACCGATAGTATCAAAGATATTATAGAATGATAGTAATGTGAGTAAAACGTTAAACGTTACATGTTGCCACCTGAACATGACTTGAACATATTTTTACTACAACATGTACTTTTATTTTCCTGAAGTTACGTACACAAATCGCCCCTCAAATCGTCAAAATAACACTATGAATCCTACATTTGTAAGACTATTATATATCATTATTGTATCAATTTGTAGACAGACAACATTGACGGCATAACGACAAAAAAGCCATTCTCATTCCATAGCGAAATAAAAAGATAAAAAGATCAACCAATTATCATCTGCTAGTCCCTGAACGAGTGATTAACCGATAGTCCGATATATCTTTGCAGCACTACTGACAAATAAAAATGTTACACAGAAATAAAATACGTGAATATGGCATGTGTTAATATGATTCATAAACATTCACCATATGCATGTGAGAAGATGGAGCAATAACAAAGAGGAAGGAGGAAAAGCAAAAGTAAAAATTCACACATGACAGTGAGAAATCACAGCAATGACATCGATAATGCGCCGACACTGTACATTTAGCACCTTCCACCACTGTGTCCACTTTCTCTCCCACTAACGCCCCTGCCGCCGGCGCCGCCGCACCAACTGGTTTGATGGCTTCAAGACATGGAGAAATTAGGCCTTCATTATCCGAGTCTTCAGCTAATTCGGTCAGCTTGTTTCCTAACTGACTGAGCTCATCATCAGATAAAGGCTTTATCATTACACTCACGTCTACTCCCATTTCTGGTTCTTCTAGACTTCTGTTTCCTGATATATGTAAAATAGTAATTCTGAAGTTACACAAGTCAATATCACTAGAGATTATGATCTCTCACATGCTAAATTGATCCTACATCATAATCAAAACATTCAAAAAACAATTTACAGGAAATGAATCACAATAGTGCTATTTATATTTGGTAAGCTTTAACAAGCATTAGTACTTTACATTTTGAGCTTTAAATAAATAACCAGATGAAAATCTGGCAGCATCAGTAACACATACAAGATAGTTATTTTAGTCACACCAGGTCATTGGCATCCTTCAGTTATCTTCATTGCACTATTCATTTACTCCTATCACCTGGTGTGAACCTATTTTACAGGTAGCTAGCCTCAGCAATATGTAGCCTTAATCACTAGGTCAAACAAACTAAAACACTTATCTTAAATATTTAACGCTTATTTATAAGTATATACAGATTGCCAAAAAACGAGAAGCCAATAGCTCCAAATCACTGATAATCACATTGTTAGCACATGTACAAACACCTACCCTCCCCACCATCTGACACCTCGAGGGTTTCGTCCAATTCACACAGTGCCGCATCAGAACTGTCCCCTACTCCACCGCGGCTGTCATCATGTTTCTGTTCAACAGTTCCAACTTGTGAGTGAACTTTCTCTTCATGGAAGCTGCTATCCTCGTCTGCTGTCTGTTCTGTACTTTTCTCATGGTGGTTGCTGCTGCTGACTGCCGTCGCCGCTGCTGCCTCGCTGGTAACAGCACCAGGAGACCGGCAGAGAGCCGCAGGTGGCTCCAGCATCTCCCGGGACTCTCCCACCCCCGCCCCCACTGCAGGTCCCGCCGCCGCCACAGCAGCCACAGTAATGGCTTCACTCACTGGGGATGAGTCTTCTTCAGTTTCTGATCCATGAGATTCCTTGTCTATCATAAGTTGAGACAGCAGGGTTAGAGGATGCAACAAAAAGCTTATAACTGGTCATGACTTAAAATCAAGGTATTGGGGTCAGGGGTCCCTTTTGGCAGTTCAATAACTTATATTTCGGGATCATTATGCAATATCTTTTATGAAAGGTATTCTAATATTAAAGGAGAAAAAAGACATCTTAATAGAAAAATTGTCTGACTTTCATAAAGCTTCTTGAAACAGGTCAGATTTGTGACATATGTCCTCTGACGTCAGAATTGCAATAACAAAGGAATTTCGTGCAGAATCCTCTCTTAAATATGGCCAAAATATGTTGTCTTTGTACGATAACTAGATGAACCATGAACTTTTCCTTTATATACCAATAATCTTTATTCTATTACCATCATGCTGTCGTGTCGGAATTTAAATGGCATTGCCCAACAGTATAGTTATTTGTTGGTGAAAACACCCAGTTATTCGACCGATGGGGCCACGTGTTTTCAGTGTTGTTGAATAGCAGATGATAAGACATCTAACTACATCGATTATCACACAACGCGTTCTAGCTGAGAAATATTCTTCAATGACTAACTTACTACATATGAATATAATTGATCCAACACATGAATTCCTGATGGGTATGTATCTTATTATGGCGATGATTATTCCATTCGTTCAACAAATATTTGAGAACTGAATGATCCCCATTTGTTTTCTTTTGCCCAGCACATGCGCGCGTGTTAATGTTTCCAGGTTGGAAGCAGGTGCTGTAAGATAGACAGAAAGATGGACAAACGTGTCATGTGCAGAGGAGATTGATAAAATAAATGCTATTGTTCTATTAAACTGCCATATCCAATATATGAATCAGAAGCATATTAAAACAAGGATTTCGGTGGTGTATTTAATTCTTTTCAAGCTTAGATATTAACCAAGTTATTAGCAAAAAAACTAATACCAGCAAGGCGACGAAGCAGGCTGGGGATTCCCCATTACCCCGTGTAAGTGCAGAACGACATTTGCTGGACTTTGGCGGAGATTATTAGGGTAATTTATTTTGGCTAATAACCTGTTCAATTTTAAAGTGAGAAAAAAAATGAACCACAACAATGGAATCATCATTCAAATGCATTCCCAATATATGTAAAGAATATGCAAATGCGTACATTATTATACAAAATGTCATCGAACTTCACTGGTTTCAAGGGGCTGTAGTAATCGTTGTTATGTGCATCTACGAATAATTATCATAATGTATTATAGACTCTCGACCTAGCCTCGTTCAATAATACTCTTTATTGCATACTTAGTTAGCCTACGCCACCAAAGGGCCTGAATAATCGAGACTAAATGTCACAAATTTTTCTAATGCATTTTGCTCGTATTTTTGTTGACATCGTAAAAAACAAAGAAATTCTCAAATTAATTTCCAATATATATGAATACCATGAACTGGCGGTCAGTATGATATATCGTATTAGATTACTTGATATATGTAGACTATGCATATGTAAATGATATAGAATGTTTAAACCCCGACATTTGATCTTTAATACTACTTATCCCAGGTAATGGGAAGTAGTGCTACAATACCAAAGAGAATTACCAAGATACCTATCGTCCTATGTTTCCTATAGTGGACGTAAAATACTGAACAGGTGCGAGCAGGTGCGACGTCGGGGATGGTTTACATCGAGAAGTGACTAAGTATTCATACGTAGGTGAATGAAATGAAGATGACCAAAAAACTTATTATATGACTTTATGTGAAATATTATATTTATATATTATATTTATATTTATATATTAAATTATGAAATAGTACACATATGTATAAACAACAGTCGAGTAGTTTCTTGTTTTCATGAGATAAATAATATTGTCTTGATAGAAACTCAGCAAGATAACATTTATTGTAGGCCTAGACTAACCAGCTTGTCAAATCCACTTCGATATAATGCACATTTTACCTTCACAGTTTAGTAATAAAATATGCTACTAAATTTTTATAATTGATATGGTTGGAAACGCATACTTCTGTAGATTACATATGTATTAATTAAATGTTTCTAGCCATGGCAAGTGCTGAAATACTAAGCAAAATGTTCAGACACTTTTTCTTCCCTAATCACGTTTTTCACACCCCAGCACTTTGACATTGATTTATCAATGCCACAGCCAAAATACATAAAGTAACCGGTGTCTGCAGCCAATCAGAGCAAAGCTCATTTGCATACATGCCTTGAAAAATCATTGCACACATTCATGACCAAAAGAGTGCACCACTAGCTGATGTAAGCTTGCCACCATTTCGACCAATCATGCCTCTGGGATTCATTTGTTTACAAGTAGCACATTGTTCAAAGATGGCAGATTGCAAATAGCAGCTAGTTGTTTGTATTTTCATCAATCAAAGACACTTCATGGGTGTTAATATTAATGTGATCTATCCATGACCACAATAATAGTAGTACTAGTACTAGGTCAATTTGGTTTGAATAATTATGTGCCAGGATATGAAACTAAGTAGATCAACTGTTTTTCATTTATAAATAGAACTAAGGTGTTGTTTTCATATCCGTAAACAATAAAGTCTTGTAGTAATACTACAGTTATTATACTATGTATGATACTGAGGTATCCATAGATCAAAATTATCTTAAATATTTCTAGATGCACACATTATTTACTTTTGAAAATGAAAGTAGGTCACACAAAACTAGCCACAGATTGTATGACATCACTGGGTTTTCCCCATGTCATCTGGGATCACATCATTACATATTTTGGCACTTTTGGTGTTCAACCAATCAGTGGCATCAAAGGAATGTGATGGGATACCAGCAAATATTGAACTGAAAGTGTGTGCATTAATTTTTGTCTTATGTGTTGATAATTTTTAAGGGTCAACATTAAAAAAATGAAGCACTTTTGGTGTTCAACCCTCCAACTCCTTCATTGTGGCATGTTGTCAACATTAAAAATAAACAGTGGCATAAACAGTGACATGTGTTCAGACTGGCTGTAAACATATGATATGCGGTATTCATGAGTTATGGATTGACATTCATGGTAGTCTGATACAGTAAAATATATTTAAATGACAGTATGATAATATTACATAAAGTAAAACATATAAATAGTAAAATTGAAGCATGGGCATGTATACCTAGATACCTAAGACAATATGAAAAATCATAATCTCACTGTAAGATTAAGGTGACAGATAGCAGAGCTAAATGGGCAAGGGATTTTGATGGCATATGTTTTTGTCAAAGAAAGATGAGAGAATGGCTGTTTAAAGAAGACTCAAGTTACATGTTCCATAAAATCGTTCCAATCGTACAGATTATAGTATGTGTTATAAGGAAATTATTATATGATATTTTAAAAGATCACAATTCAAGTTTATTATAACATGCTCTTTAATATTCATTCACCAGGTTATTTCTTTGGTTGCACTGTAAATATTGAATTCTGAAACACTTGAGAAAACAGATTATATTAGGATTACAGCCAGAAGAGACTATCTACCATTGGCTTAGTAATTCCAGAACTTTACATCCTTCTGGTTGCAACAGCTCTGAAAATTCTAGTTTAGCAAAATTGTGGATGTAAAGCCAAAAGGGCTTAACTATTTCATAGTTTAAACTGATGTATCTCCCCTTTTTCCTTTAACATGATACAGAAAATGCTACTTATTACTTATTCATGATTAGGACATTTCATGTTTGTTGATTGGTCAGAGCCCCAAAAGTGCTAATCATGCATAGTAATGAGTGAGAAACTACTACTTATTAATAATTCATGATTGTCACATTCCATGTTCTTTGAATGGTCAAAACCAAAAGTGTGACAAAACCAACATTATTCAGTAGTTTGTTACTTTGGTACCCATCTATGGAGTGTACAACTTTGATTGGCTGAACATGCAAGGAGTTTGACCTTTCCTATCTATTGATATGCAAAAAAAAAAGTGTACAATGTATAATTTGATGGAAATAATGACTTGTGCAAGATGTTATTTGTGTTCGCAAAACCATGGCTTGTCATACATCACTGAAATCCTCGTGAACCCTGCTATTCATCGAGACCTTAAACAAATGTGAAACTAGACTCATCAACGTCATATACTAATATCTATTTTGAGCCTTGAAAGCGTGGTATTCTTAGGCTCAATCGCCACAAAACACGTTGACACTGCTAAGGAAACCCCAATTAGCCTTTATCAAGAGCGCTCTTAACGATTCTATATCAGCAACGCGCGCTGCGCAAGGCTGATTTTCAGGAAATACCGGTTTTTTGGTAAGCGTGACAAAGTTGAAGAATTTGAAGAAGAATTATCATATTATTCGTCATCCATGCCCCATCTTATTGTATCTTGGATACCGAATCACAAATAAACCGTTTGGCAAACTACCCAATAAGTGTGGACGTTGGAAATCTACTATTTCTATCAAAACGGATGATGTTTTTGTCGGGTGATCGAGTGGTGGCACTGGTGCCTGTCAAAACTTCAAGGCAATGAAGAAATAAAAAAGTTGAACACGTCTTTGGTCCGTAATATTGTAAGTAAAAAATATATTATTATGAAATAGGGATGGTTTATGGTGTTTTTGTGTCTATCCTGGATAAAAACTCGCTGCACTTAAAATTTCTACTGCTACTACGACATTTAAAATCAACCACGCAAGCTGTCAAATGAATGGACGATTACTCGAAATTGTCAAAATTTAACTTTATGCTGTATGTATCTTTATTTATAATGGTAAAAATAAGAAACTAGACCGTCTCCTGAATGTGTACTGTAAATGTGAAAATGTTCTGATGAAAAACGTAAGAGCTACAAATGATCATATTTCAACTATGACAACTGAAGCCCCCCCACTGTGAATAACACGTCACGAAAAATGCGTGTCTGGCACTGAGGGGGAGTATAGTGAATTTACGGCTGGCGTCAAGAGGGTTTTAACTAAATAGTTTATTTTGAACATGAATCACATGCATCGCCATATGTTTGACAATCACCGTTCGGCGATAATACCCATAGACTATGGCTAAACAACATGATTTGTAAATGTTCCTATACAGTTTTTTCGGAGATATCAGCGCCTAGAAATGGTCTGTATGTTCAGACCATAGTATATTGAATGACTTCTCATTCATAGCTATTTGTATTTCTAATCATAAACTGCAAATATATCACGTCAAAATCAACCAATTTTCTATTCATTTGTACAAGACAGCGTTTGTTGACCATCCTCTCCCGGGCACCTGCTCGCACCTGCTGGGAACGCAGATATGGACGTGTTGCGTATCTCATTAAACTATCTCTGACAATACATGCTCATGCCGGTTAGATTCCTTAAGAGATTTGAAACCTCTAAGCTATTATAATGTAATTAGTACAACAAAATGCAGGACTATTTTGTAAAGATTTGGTACATTAGCGTATTATTGATTAATCATCCCGCCATATAGGCCTCTATTTGACATTTGGTTTCACGTAAAATTGAACTTAGTCGCAAAAGTTACCATCGAAGGGTTACCGTCTGTTACCACGAATAGGTGGAGTTTTTTTTATTCCCAAATAACCCTTACAAACCTATTGTTTGACTTATAAGGGTGACATTAGTTTGGACGTGCACACTCAATTTGCTGTCATGACAAAGCATGACACAATCTTTGCGTGTCCTGTCGGACTCGTCGGATAAGATAAATGTGAGAGCCGTATATAAAAACTATGTTTTCAGCACAAATGTGGTATTTTATCTATCATACATTGTGTTTAGACAACAAATAAATTATCATTGGCATGGTATTTGATGAATAACTGCACAAATATATGTTTGTATAAACCATTTTTGTTCCGACAATTACAACAGTGCCTCCTTTCTAAATAACTTCGAAAACGTGAACGTGGAGTGTTGCCGCTTTTCCTAGAAATCAATGACAACATGACTGATACATAGAGTATCAAATTAGTCTGATACCATGTCCAGGTTACCAGGCAGTTATAGAGCATGATAACGTATGAAATTATGCGTCCATGTATAATAAAAACATGTATATACTTGTGTAAAAAATATTTCAAGAAAATTGCAAATTCAAATTTTCAAACAATAATTCTTAACAAGTCTTTATTCTGTGCAAACGAACAATCTTAGTGGAAGCACTTAGTGGAAGCAGAGCAAAAGATAAAGGGTGCATTTGTGGTTAGCCTACCAGAAGAGGAAAGTAAATAATGTCAAGACAACTAATCAATTTGCGATAATGAGACAGTATAATATAGGGGGTCCAAAGCCTCTACGAACCTGCTGCAGTTAACCCTTTTTGATAGTATAACTAATTTCACCTGTGCTACCGCAGACAAACTATTTGAATTGATTGACCAGTAGCCTAGTAGTTAGGTATTATATTCGTGGTTTGTCGATTTTTACAAGCCCATTGTCTTGGTTTAAACATATTTTATTTCAAAAATGAAAAAGGATTCGGCATTGCAATATGGGAAGTGAGCCGTCTCCACATTGTCTTGTTTTTACTCAAATGAGGTAAGAAAATGTATTCAGATTTTTTTCAATTTCAATTCAATTCAAGGGGTTTCAACTTGTATACCGTAAGTGTTCGACCTATACGTGATAACAGACAGTAATTGGTATTTGTTATAAAGGACTGGGGACTGGGGGGGGGGGGATTATAAAACCCATTTAATACTATTAATTATTGACATTTCAAATAATACCAAGCTATAGTGAAATATTTTTTTCAAAAATCTAGTTTTACAGGTACATGTGAAAATAAGGGTAAAATATCAAATAAATTATCTAGAAACCAGACAAATGATCATGCAGTATTAGTTATCACATTATTACCATCACACCAAAACTAATGGTAAAAGTGCAACATTCAAACAAACATTTTCAATATATGTTAAATACTCATTAATTTTCAAACACATATTTGCAAATCCATATAACGTGCACCGATGCCATGTTTGCAGCAGCATCTCACCGTGGGGGGCTGTTGGGGGTGGAAGGGAGGAGAAGTCCATCCGCGGACTGGGCTTCATCAGGAGCACAGGAAGGTCATTCTCATCAGTCTGAATCTCCATTTCTGCCACCGGAGGTCGCTCCTTGGCCTTTTCTGATTCTTTTCCTGAAAACATTAACAAATAATTTATTATAAGTTTGGTATAACAATAGTTAACGTGAAAATGCGTGTTTTATGGCAAATGTCCCATAACTATTAGCAGACAAGTTATAAATCATTACCATGTGGTTATTCTAATAACTCCATAATTTATATGAATTTCTGCAGAAAATAAATACTCTACATATCAAAGCACTATACTGTACACAGCCTCTTTCTGGCAGGTACTTGACAAAGTGGGGCGTACTGAGCGCGGTGATCTGCGCAGTGAGCGCGTCGTGGTCCACAGCCTGCGCCTCGTACCGCGCCTCCAGTGCCCACAGCTTGGTCTGCAGCCCGGTCAGCGCCGCCTCGTGTGCCGCGGAGTCAGCCGCCTGTGCCTACAACACAGTACCACAGCAATCAGTGGAGCACGCAGAGGTGGCGGGAATTTCCACCAAGTGGGAAAAGAAGGACCAACTTACATGAAATATGAGTAAATATGAGGGAATCAGTTAATATTTGTATTATCACGTTCCTGATTGCCTTTTAAATGATGTCAATATTCATAGTTCAGATGCCCCGCCCCTTTCTCTAGATTTGGCTATGATACCACGTGGGTCTCACAAACATTCCTATCGCCAGTACTAAATAGAGAGAAATTGCCGACTTTCTATCCAAGAGTGTTGTATCAAAATTGTGCTAATCTTCTTACTTTTACCTTGGAATGAATTCGGTAACCTCTGTTCTATAGCATACCAGATGTATCCTCAGAAATCATGGATAATGCATAAACTATCAAATTAAGTCCTGTGATAACGAGTTATTTGAGCAACTACTCTTAATCGCATCGCGCTATTATTGGTGTTGACAAATTATGGCGTATGATAAAGGCTAATGTGCATATACAAATGGTGTCACCTTTAAATCGCCAGAGTGATGTATTTGTGAAATGAATGGATTATCATCTTTACAATAACATACCCATCAAGAATTCACACGTCGGATCAATTATAAACCGATGATGAAGACATGGATGAAAGGATATTTCTCAAATCACACGCATTGTTTATAAAATCGCAGTGGTTCGTGCGTGTGTTGGCGAGGCGATGATGGCATTGCTGTACGCACACGACGAACATAATTGAATATGTTTTTATAAGTTTTTCACCCACTATAGGTATACATTGGATACAATGTAGGTAGTGCATCTCAACTGAAAAATTTTAAGACGTTTATCACATTTTCATTCAAAAATCCGGTGTCAAAACTTGCCAATTTCTCACTGTTTACTACGGCGGGAGATAAAGCTTGTGAGACTATGCGTATGTTTGTGTAAAGCCGCTCGATGATTGGCTGGCTGACGTAAAAAGGGGCGTGGCTCGGAACCATGAATAGGGGCTGAGCCAGGGAGGGTCACAAAAAAATTAGAGGGGGATCATATGTTTAAATTTGAACGTTGTGGGGGGGGGGATCAGAAGTTTGAAAACATATGTTGTAGGGGGCATAAAAGGTGGAATTAAAAAAAATTGGGAGTGTCAAATGTTCTGATTTATTGACTTTTTAGGGGTAAAGAAAAAAATGGGAGGGTCAAATGTTCTGATTTATTGACTTTAAAGGGGTAGAGAGTGGGGGTTGGTTGGTGAAATATTTGGAACGGTCGTTGTGGCATCATCAAGTCTCCAGCACATTGGTGGGCACATCGGACATGGATGTCTGTGGAAAATGATTGAAAATATTCTATCAAAAACAAAAAAACTTCTAGTCTAATTTTTCTACTTTTTCTGTGGAATCTTCAGATTGCATATGAAAATATTCCATATGCATTAATGTTGTCAGCACAGCTTTCTCTTTCAGTCTATTCAAATTCATTTGTGGAAGAAGATGCCTCCATGCCCGGGCCCCATGCCTCTCTAGTTGCATATACCATGTACAGATTCTCACCATATTAAAGAAAATAATGACGATTTTCTGATCTAATTCCTGAATAGATTACACGACCTATACGGCTTACATAGGCAGATCCAGGGGCGCAGGGGGCGCACGCCCCCCTTTTCCCACCAAAATACTTCATTTTCATAGGGTTTTTCATGAAATCCAGTAAGTGCGCCCCCTCTTTTCCTTAAGTGCGCCCCCCCTTTTCCGAAAACCTGGATCTGCCTATGGGCTTATGTTGGCTAGCGAAGTCTTCTCACATTATATTATAATTTGGCCTTGCCCCCTTTCAAAATTCTACGTCTGACCCAGGAGCTAGCTACACATGTACATGGTCTCTTATTCCCCGCGTCTTATTCTAAACTTCCAAGTTGTGCAGAAAATCCTTGCACTCATCTTTTTTTATTTACTTTTGAGACACAAAAGTTCCTGGTCACTTACGGTATGAGATAATTCACAAATGACGTCACCTCATTTTTGGCCTTTTTTACCCCCACCCCCGTCACCGTTGGTCATTTTTGTAGCACCCCGCCCCTCCTGGTAAAGAGCCGGTCACACTGGTTTCCACGTCCACATCACATCCATAGCACTGATGAAAATCTTTTGGACGTGGTTGTCAGTGATATTGACTTGATATTGACGTGTTTAAAACGTGCTACACCCGACGTATGCACATGAGAGCAATTAAAGACAGTGTAGATGAAGGCGAGAAATGAAATGAGTTTTGATGGATATTTCTTTCAAAATGTAGAATATTAGGAGTTGGAAGTGTGAAATTAAGAATCTACATCGCATTCTATGTCTCCCACATGAGTATAATAATTCTTTGACTTGTCATTGTGTGATAACTGATGTGGTTTGTATAGTATGTTTTGTGACCTGGCTTGTGAAATCAGATCGAGGACTATAAAGTGGACTGGTTCGATTGATATTTCTTTCACAATCTAGAATATTATGAGCTGGAAGTATGAAAATAAGAATCTACATCGCATTTTATGTCTCTCACATGAGTATAGTAATTTTTAGCAAGGCACAACCTGCTATTGTCAGACAGTCACTTTTCCTGGATGTTGACTGCATTAAGCAATTGTTGAACCGGCAATCATTACGCAGCCTGCAATTAGTACCCACCGGCACATTAATATTAGGTGCGTTTCGGCTCATAGTATTGCCATTTCCAGTGTTATACACACAAACTATATGTCGTTGGCAAAGGCTCATCAAGCGGGACAATATGCAATTTGACCAACATGATTTTGCAGAGGGCAACCTTGTGCAATAGTCTAATCTATTATTTTAAACTCTGTGGAAAGTGTTTAAAGTTCAGACTACATGTGTTTGTTACATTAGCGGGTTGAGCCTGATTGTATGTTGAGCAAATACTGTGAATCAAAAAAGTCATATCATTCCAGCAACGCCAGTTATTACAATAGTGTGATTAAGATGAACACCTTCAGGAAACACATATGCACAGAGAACTTGATTAATCACGTCCTTTCACGAGCGTAGTCCACTTACTAATGCAGTCCTACATAACCTGTTCTTAATACTCCCTCTATACTACAAGGCAGGTTTATACTCTGCAATATAATGGCGCAACCACTTTCTTTTCTCTTCGCTTTTTTGAGAAAAAAAATCAAACCTGCTACATGCTACAAGGACTACGATAAAACTAGAATATATATACAACAATACAATAATTACAACCTAAGCATATGACATATACATTAATTTAACATATAAATGTGTGTTACTAACAATTAAAATGAACCAGAACGACGATTCCTAAAACTGCATCACATAGTCATTATGCCACTTTGGTGCCTTGCGAACACGTTGTGGACGATCCTTTGGTCTTACATCGTCATCACCAATTCGTTGAATCGTATCACTAATGTCACCTTCACCGTATTCGCTATTGACATCTCCACTCACTGTCTTTCCAGATGACTCATCTGCGTTGCTTACGTGAGGTTCACGGTCATCTCTTTCATTGTCACTATCCTCTATGTCATTTGCGTGCGTCCCTTGGTACCTTGGAATGTCAGGCTGGGCTGGAGGAGAGTTTATGACGGCTGGTGTACTATTGTATTCATATTCATCCTCATCGCTTTCACTGCGTATACTTATATCACTCACTTTAAAACACTCAGAATCTTTAACCTTATAGGAAGTGCTCCTGAATTGTGGTCCTGTTATTTTTTTTTTTAACTGTAAGCCAGTGGGAATCTCTGTCTGTGACCAGATACCTGTCCCTGCTATGGTGTTTTGTCCTATCACTGTATAGATATACTATGTCTCCCACATTAGCGCCACATTCAGGTAAAGGTTTCTTCATTGGTGCCTTGGACTTCTCACTAGGTGCATGATTTTCCACTCGGTTATTGTGCTGTTTCATAATGAGCTCCCTATCCTTGAAAAGAATCTGATCATTGCTAAATTGGTCACGCTGTAGCCACATTTCTCTGGAGGAAAATCCTCTTGCTCGCACCCTGGTGTTAAGTGTAGCTGTGGCCACTGCTAGGACCTTGGAACTAATTATTCCGCCTTGTGGAGATAGTCTGATAAGCTCATCTTCCAGTTCTCTTATTGCTTTTTCTGCTACTGGATTTTTATTTGAATTCTTTATACGACCTACTTCTACTGTGATTCCATATTTTAAAAGTTCTTTATCATCTTGTAACGCCGTAAATCCTGAAGCTCCATCACACCTGACCACAACAGGTGGGCCTTCAAGTGGACACATCCCATACATTAGTTTGATCATGGTATCTCTCAACTGATCCTTTTGTTCATTTTCGATAAGGGCAGTGACTGTGAATGACGATACAGTTTCACGTATGAGCAGGATCTTTTGGCGTTCTCTTCTAAGTACATCTGCTGCATATGTAGCACCAACAGACTCTGGGGGAGAACTTGTGGACTGCGATATCTTCATTTTTGGTGTATTGCACAGAGAAGCACAAACATGACATCGTCTTGTGGTATTTTTTGTATCGCTTTATTCATATCTAAAGCATATAAGTATCGAGATGTTACCATTCTCATCTGATTTTCCGATGGATGTTCTAGCTGAATGTGTATGGCACAAAGTACTCCATCTAACACCTCTTGAGGAACAATTATCAACTCTCTCTTGTCTTGCACAATGGGTCTTGTTTCTTCACGACAACCAAGCCATCTTGAGCTATAGATGCCACTTGCAAGTATCGTTTTATGTTTTTTGCATTGGATACCTTCTTAGAAGGTCTGCAGGGCCTAGTGCCTTGTTTCAGATGTCTAGTGTGTTCTACGGAGGTTCTGGAGGTCTGCACTATCACTTTGTATACTGAGCCCATGCTTTCCTGTTTGTGAATGGTAGTTTCACTGTGCCCTCTATGATATCACTGAATGTGACTTTTCGAACAACAGATTCTTCTGTCTTATTGATGAACATGCAAATTTGACATTGGCCTTCACAACAACATGCTGACGTGTTTCTGCTTGCATGGTGCATGGTCGGAGGGTAAATTGGCGATACCAGCTATGTGCCTTACCGATGCCTGGTATCGACTTACTATGGACAAGAATGTTGAAACTCTTGGACTTGAGGAGAATTCGCCGCGGCAGAGCTTCTCATACGATTGCACGCAAGGTTTGCTATCAGTCAGTATGCAAGCATTCTGTGCTGACTGTATGAGGAATGGAGAGAAGTGTTTCGTTGCTATGCATATGGCTAATGCTTCTATCTCGCAAGGTAGCCAGTGTACTTGTCGATCTTTTAGTTTTGCACTGAAAAATCCAGCCAGCTTCAATTGCGAATCACCTTCTCTACTAATGTACATTGTTGCCCCTATACCTTGCTGTTTCACTGAGCCGTCTGTAATAATCCAAATTTGATCTTCAGATCTAGGCAGATGTATTGTTTTATGGCTTAGCAATGCCTGTTGAGCAGCTTTGAAATCAGCTTCTAATTCTTCACTCCAGCTGATCATATCACTACTGTTACCACCAGTCAGCTTATCGAGGTTTGATAAGTAGGATGCAGCATTTTTAATTACACGGGATAGTACTTTATATGCTCCGATGAAAGAACGCATTTCTTTCACATTTTGAGGGCGTTTACATGTTGCTAGAGTACTTATCCTGTGTGAAGTGGCCTGTAGGGTCCCTTCTTGCCATTTCCATCCTAGGATAATTGTGGACCTCGGAGCAATTGTGGTCTTCTTTGCAGATAAACTCATGTTGCATTTATGCAGTGCAGATAAAACCCTTTTCCAGTTACTTAGCAATTGTTCTGGGGTGTCTGCCCCACAAAAGAGGTCGTCGGCAAGCTTAATGACGATTCCATCCTGTATTAGATGTCCTAAGATTCTAGTCATTAACTCTTCCAGGGCTACTTCCGAGCCAGGCATTCCCATTGCGCACCTGGCATAAACTCTGCATCCCTTGAATGGTGTCACCACTCCACAGTACTTCATGGAGTCTCGAGCAAGTGGAATTTGGTAGAAGGCATTTGAAAGATCAGTAGCTATCAAATATTTCCATTGACCAATCTGACGAAGTATGCTGTCGACATCAGGCATCAAGCCTGGTTGGGGTTTTGAATATCTGCCAACGTCGGCGAATGCTGTAACCAAACGATGGCCTCCACTAGGCTTGTTGATCAAAAAAAAGGATGGATTTATATATTCTACTGATATGCCAATATCTTCAGGCTTCTTGAACACTCCTAAGTCTTCCAGTTGATCAAACTTGTCTTGAAGATCTGATAGCTTATTTCTATTGTATTGAGGGACTCTCCCTTTCCGTTGGGGTGGTAGAGTAGGACCCATATTGACAACAGCTTCAAATGGACCAGCGGCTTTGTTGTAACCTTTGAATTTGGGGTTGAAAACCTCATCATATTCTAGAAGGGTTTCTTTAAAGAGTGTTTTTATAGCAGGTTGTAATATATCATCTGGATCAACACTGACGTCGCTGGAGTATGGTGCTGTCTTTGTGAAGATCTTAGGTGTAGCCAGGTTTTCAGCTGCTGGCAAGGGCTTTCCCATAGCTACCAGTTGACAGAAGTGGGAATTACGTGCGACCCTTTGAGGAGTTTCAGTGAGATTTGGAATACGGACTCTGTTAGCCACACATGGTAGAATGATGGGCATAGGCCAAACTGGATCACTCTGGCCGTTCACTCGTGGCTCAACTGCAATCTCTTTGTCAGAGACGTCGTCGGGAACATTTATTTCTAAGAAATCACCTGGCCATATGGTTAGATTGTGTGGAGGGGCTCGAACAACATGGGTTCTTCTAATGATGTGATGTTTGTTCTTGTTTTTGGACCCATAATATATAATAGTATTATCTTGTACAATTATTTGTTTCTTTGCAGGACGAACCATAATGTCATTGCGTTCCATGAACGGTGTGCCTCCTAGTACATCGACATCTAAATTCTCTACAACCAAACCTTCAAACTCTAGCTTATGATCACCATGGACTAGATAGAATCTGGTCTCACCTACTACGTCGAGGGGAGACATCCCATCTGCCTGAGTTGCGGATTGCTCACTCTTCGTGATTTTCAGATTGAGGCGTTCTGCTAAGGCTGCTTTGATCATGTTTCCTGTTGCTCCCGTGTCAATAGTAATCTTCACTTTGTGGTGTAGATAAAAGGTGTTGATGTATGGTGACTGAGTTACTTGGATGTGACGAGTAGTAGCAATGGAGGTTGTTTCTTCTTCGTCTTCTTCAGATGTATCTACATCTGATAGTGTGTCTATAACGTCAATGATAGCTCTAGCTCTGGCCATGTACTTCTTGTCCGCATTGGGCAAATACGTGCATTTGCTAAGGAAATGATTGTCAGGACGCTTATTTGCCTGACAAATGGGACATCTTTTAGCATGGAAACTTTTTGTTTGAGGTTTATTTCTCGGGAACTCATATCCTCTACGGCTCATGTCAGTTTTCATCACTCGTGCATGTGGGTCTAGTGTCTCTTCTAATAAGCTTGGTAGGGCTTGTGAGATTTCTGTTTTGATTGATGCCAGTGTGCGGCATCGTAATTCCGTTGCGTATCTCTGTTTGACTATTTTGGGCAGATCCTTGTGGAGTGTTTGAAGCCATAATAGCACGATCATGTTCTCCATAGATGGTGTTATTTCTTCATCTTCTTCAATTCTTTCATCGTGATGAGTTATATTGGAGTCCTTTTGTAGAAGATTGTCTTCAATGAAAGCTACAATTCGTTGGTACAAGTCTTCTGGCTTTTCATCTGGCTGTAGCATAATGTCAGCTAAGTCTAAAAAATGAGCGCCCGATGATTGAAAGCCAAAGTGCAATCTTATTTGTTGCCAAATGTTATTAAGACTTGTAGATTTGTTGACGATTTCATTGCGAGCAATTACAGGACAGAAGTTGGCTATTTGCCCTAACATTAATTCTAGAGATTTTAGTTTCTGCTGTTTTGTTCGTCTTTCACTTTCGGGAATTGATTCTCCGTCATCAACCATTCCCCTGAAGGCATCTTTCCTCGACTTCTTCTTCCACGAGAACTCATCTTCAAGAAATTTTGTAAAGTTAGTATCTAGTGTTAATGTGTACACGAGGTTCTGTCTCCAATTTTCAAAGGAGTTGATGGTCTCGTTGGTTGTTAAGCACCACTGTTTTCGGAGCTCTATGGGAACTAGCCATTACTTTGTAGTACTTATGTGTCTTCCACCAATATTATCTTGGGACCTGAAGGTTGCTTTTGCAGTGTCGTCTTGTCACATACCTTTTGTAGGTTCACTGGAGACTTAGGTAAACCGCTGCCACCACGCCAGTTATTACAATAGTGTGATTAAGATGAACACCTTCAGGAATCACATATGCACAGAGAACTTGATTAATCACGTCCTTTCATGAGCGTAGTCCACTTACTAATGCAGTCCTACATAACCTGCTCTAATACTACCTCTATACTACAAGGCAGGTTTATATTCTGCAATATAATGGCGCAAGCAATACATATCATAGTTCCTTAATCTACCACATATGCGTTCATTGTAGGAATGAATAGGCTATTACAAAAACTTACAAAACAAACTTATAGTTATCATTCAGAAGATGTTTTATAGTTTCTGAATTCATCATAATACACTAACATTTTGTTAGGGGCACAGAAACTGTACATTTACTTTTGCTACGTTTCAGGGGTACACATCCCCTTCCACTGGCTTCTTACTCATGATCTTGTGTGCATCAGAGATTTGATAAAAATAGTCAGACATCCACGGTACGAATCCTATCCCAGGGGAAGAGTTTATGAAACTTTGCATGATTGGTGGTTAGTATGAGGGTTCAAAATTAAGCTTGGGAGCCACCTGAATTTTGACCTTTAAAGGGGTCAAATCAAGGGTCAAAGGGTAAAAAATGATAAAATTCCATTTATCTCATTTAATATTGAATTTAGGAACAAAACTTGTATTGACCTTAAATAGGAACTTGGGTATGTAGATTTCAAATATCACATTGTATTTGACCTATGACCTTTCTTTCTAGGTGAAACAAGCAAGTCGAAATTCAGAAAATTACTGTTTTTGTGTATTTAACAGAAATAAAGAACATTGAAGCAACATTTAGTATTCATATTCATAGAACATGTTCTAAGAAGTATTTATGAACTATTTATTGTTGTTACTTTATTATAAATATTGCAATATTAAAGATATTTAGCTCAAAGTATGCAGGCTGATTTCCCATGCCGTGTGTGAGCTGGGTTATATATATTCATAGAAGTAAATATTAGATATTTTGAATTATGAAGATTTCAAAAAATAATTGAAGTGAATAATAATTGTCTTTGCCAACATATAAAAGGGGCATCTTCTTTCAATTTTTACATCAAATGCACTCACACAGCCTGTAAGAAGCCTTCCATCTGCCTCTAGAATTGCAGTTTCCTGTGTATAATAAACTTTTCATTTTACGTGAGCATGAATTTGAACATTTATTATTACATTTACATTTTAGCAGTGCCATACATGTAGCGCTTTCTTCAGGTAAATCGGTCCAATATGGCAACCCGTATCCTGTTTGCTTCTACCAGCCCCAGTCTTTGGGATCTGGAATCTTTAGTTGAAGATTTAAAGTTTTACTCCAGATAAATACACCTTTGCTCTTTTTATATGTTGGTAAAGTGCTCCTTGGGTTGGTGCAAGAATAACGATTTTTCTGTTCTTAAACATAAAGTGTTTTAATACATTTCCATCGCTAGTAAGATCGTACAGTAAAATGATAAATTGTTCTATCACAGGCATCAAGCTTTCCCGGCTCGATGGATTATCAACAACATCAAATAGTAGCATTGTTAAATCAGGAATAACATTTCATGTATCCCATGCTGTCTTTTTCCCTTCGTATTTGAATGCAGAGGTTTTGTGTATCCAGTAAGGGAGTGGAACACTTGAACTCTGGCTTTAAACAGTCCTAAAGACGCAGAAATTTCATGCGTGAGCATGAATTTCTTGTTGGTGCCAGTGCCATATGCCATCCACAGTTCTTCAACATCTAGCTCATGAAATACAGATATGGCAACCTCGTGCAAGATTGTGTTCTTGCTTTTTCAAACTTTCTGAAATGTAACAATCCCAAACTATGCCAATACAGAGACAAGATTGTAATTTCTTGATTCCTGGTTGAACACGTCATCAGTATGATTTTCAAAGGAAAACTTCTTTACTTTTGATTGCAGCATATTGACAACTGCTCAACAACAATAGCATCACATTTGGACACAGATATGTTCTGTTTTACAAATGAGATAGTTACAGATCCACCCTATACATGCATGGTACTCTCTTAGCATCCTACAATCCCATACTTTGACTCTTTATATACAGAAGTTTAATAATTTCATCAGCAATGGCAGGTGGTGCTGCTAGATTTCCATGACTAAAGAAAGTGTCCAAGTCTCCATCGTGATATTCACACCCTAAAGCTACTAAAGAGATGAGATTTCCGTTTTAGAGACACAAGTTGACTTTCGGTCTTGTTTGGAGTTTTTACATCTGGAGTTGAAAAGATAGGTAAAATGACTTTTGATAGGCGCCATTATTATTCTCATTCAGATTTTGCATTTAAGAACCAAATACCAAAACTTAAACTGTGGATACAATGATACTTGCTGTTGCGACAGGTCATCTTTCAATAACAGGGTTTTCTCGTCGGACACATTCTCAGCATAGGAGTTATATGCCTTGTGCAGTAAAATATACAGTGTGGCAGCAGTTAGCTGATGTGCATGTCGAGCTTTAGTGATCTGTGATGCATAAATTAAAGAATCAGCAACACCAGGGTTCTCAAATCTCTGCTTCATCTAGTAAGGATGACCATCCACTGTCCTCCATAAAGTCGTCTAACAGTACATACTGCTTTTCACCAAACTCACTGGTTGGTCAGTTTCACTGGATATGTTTTGTCAATGCATACAATGGCTGATCCATTACAATTAAAGGAAATTGACAAGGGTTTTGTTTATTAGTAGTGCCATTTAGTAAAGACATTCCATATTTGACCATGGCCACTGATTTGGAATTTTCTTGCCTGTGTGATACTAAGCCCAATTAGCCTACTTACATACCTTTTCTAAACATTTCGTATCAAAATATAGTCATGGGGTTCTAAATAATACTTCTTATCCCCATGTTACATAATGCTAATTATGAAAACATCTTAAATATTGGCTGTTTTTCTTATAAACACCAAAAACAACAATTTTCTGGAATTCGACCTACCTATTTGACCTTGAAGGAAAGGTCATAGGTCAAATGTAATGTGATATTTATAATCTACATACCCAAGTTCCTATCTAAGGTCATTACAAGTTATGTTCCTAAATTCAATATTAAAAAAGATAAACACAATTTTATCATTTTTGACCCTTGATCCCTGATTTGACCCCTTTAAAGGTCAAATTTCAGGTGGCTCCCAAGCTTCATTTTGAACCCTCATACCAACCACTAATCATGCAAAGTTTCGTAAATTCTTCATTAAAGTGAACGATTGATCGATATAGGAACGTGCATGCAGTAGATGGCATGGGAAATCAGCCTGCGTACTTTGGGCTAAATATCTTTAATATTGCAGTATTTATAATAAAGTAACAACAATACAACACTTCAATTATTTTTTGAAATATTCATAATTCAAAATATCTAATATTTACTTCTATGAATAAACATACCCGGCTCACACACGGAACGTGCATGCAGTAGATGGCATGGGAAATCAGCCTGCATACTTTGAGTTAAATATCTTTAATATTGCAATATTTATAATAAAGTAACAACAATAAATAGTTCATAAATACTTCTTAGAACATGTTCTATGAATATGAATACTAAATCTTGCTTCAATGTTCTTTATATCTGTTAGATACACAAAAACAGTAATTTTGAATTTCGACGTGCTTGTTTCACCTAGAAAGAAAGGTCATAGGTCAAATACAATGTGATATTTGAAATCTACATACCAAAGTTCCTATCTAAGGTCTATACAAGTTTTGTTCCTAAATTCAATATTAAATGAGATAAATGTAATTTTATCATTTTTTGACCCTTTGACCACTGATTTGACCCCTTTAAAGGTCAAATTTCAGGTGGCTCCCAAGCTTCATTTTGAACACTCATACCAACCACTAATCATGCAAAGTTACGTAAATTCTTCATTATAGTGAATCATTGATAGATCTAGGAACGTGCATGCAGTAGATGGCATGGGAAATCAGCCTGCATACTTTGGGCTAAATATCTTTAATATTGCAATATTTATAATAAAGTAACAACAAATAATTCATAAATACTTCTTAGAACATGCTCTATGAATATGAATAATAAATGTTGCTTTAATGTTCTATATTTCTACTACACAAAAACCGAAATTTTCCTAATTTCGACCTACTTATTTGACCTAGAAAGAAAGGTCATAGGTCAAATACAATGTGATATTTGAAATCTTTACTATAAATAGCACAAGCAAAATCAATACGTCGTTGCTCTGTAGTTGCATGGATATTTGGCCATATTTTGTTATGATTTTTAGTATTTTCTAGTGAGAAATAAAGTTTAAGGAACTTTATTATGGAATACTAGATAGATGGATACCTAAGTTGCTGTGTATGATTTATAGTCTAGTAGTTGTTTTATATTCATCAGTAGACACTAATTGTAATAAATGCTATTCACAAAGCCTAAGGCTAATCTTAAGACTTCACAGAAGACTGTCTTCAGTAATGTAAGACTTAGACTGCCTTGTAGTAAGAGGATTGATGTTGGATATCATTATTATATGTTACATATGGGTATATTATACATATAAAGTCACACAAGTACATAAACTTACTGTGACACAAAATGCCAGTATTACCCTCCTTTACAAGTACAATATGCAGAATGAATTTTCCCTCTTCCATGCATGGTAGTAGACCAATTTGGTCGATCTCTTGTTCTGGGTTTAACTTTAGTTATTTGATCTCATCAAAATTTTGGAAACATATTTTGAAAACATAACCATCAATGGCCATTGTATGTCCTTCCATTTTATTATATTGTCTAAAGATTGCATGATCATAGTCATCAAAAGAAGTCAAATCTCGAGAACATAGAAACTAAAGGTATAATGGCTATATTGTCAGTATAATCCTTCAATGTTGTTGGACTAGGATATGTTCTGTCTCCAATAAAAAGATTTTTTTTCTTCTAATATTTCACCACGGTCTTCAATCATACCATACGGATATTTTCAAAGAAAATTGACCCCCATTCTCATTTCTCATAAAGAATCAAGGGCCATTCTCACATCTCAAAATAGGTATATTTCCTCCTCTCAGTTCCTAGGCTAGAAGCCTGATGACATAATTCAACTAATCCAAGTTTTACTTCTTTTGTGTATGACACACCTCTTTTCTTAAAATATTCTTGCAATTCTTTCACCGACTTCCCATGTCAAGTAGATCTATTCATTTTGAAGTGTTTATAAAATACACAGAGTCCACTTGCAATAAATTTTACTAATATATTATATATAAATATTGTATATAGCTCTATATGTAAATGTATATTATATAATTATAACTACAACATATACGACATATCAATCACTGTTCATTAATAGACAGAAACATCTGTATATAGTTTTTAAAATGTCACTGTCATTCAAATATGTAATCCTGATTCCTGTAGTCTATAGATCTAGTCCACAATCGACAACAAAACTAAAGCGTTTAAAGAGCGAAAATAGATGTTAGTATCCACCCAATGGGTAATAAAGGTTTATTAAACACAATCTAATTCACAAAATGGCATTTCTTTATATAAATTTTAATCAGAGAACACTTTTATAACACTGTTTTCTTAGTACTATTCTGTTACTGTGCAGTAACAAAAGCATTTGTTTGTTACTGCAGCGAGCACATGGCCCAGTGTGTTATTGATCAATACATGATGCTGGGACAGAACTATTAAAAACATATCATAACCTCATCAAAAGTAGGTCAAAGTACACCAAAATCTAATCAGGTGTGGAGAGTAGTACAATGAAGCTAAATATGAAGTTTGGTGATAATACGTCAAATACTTCTCCCCGTTGAGTGATAACAAAGTATTAACACATAACCCGCAAAAGTTTGTTAAAAGTAGGCCAAAGTACACAAAAATTCAGCTTTGGAGACTACTATATTAAAGAAAATTGTAAAGTTAAATGACCATAAGTCAAATATGTTCCCCAGTACAGTGGTAACAATTGTTTTATTCTAATATTCCATAAAATTTTCAAAAGTAGACCTAAGTACTCAAACATCGCATCACGCATGGAAAGTGATATAGTCTTACAAAATGTCAAGTTTGGTGATGATAGGTCATAAACAGTTCCAAGGAGACAGATAAACATAAATTCGCAATAATTTGTTATTAAAAACACATGGTAACTTCATCAAAAGTGGGTCAAAGTACACCAAAATCAAATCAAGTCTGGACAGTAATGCAATGAAGCTAAATATGAAATTTGGTGATAATAGGTCAAATATGTCTCCCTGTAGAGTGTTAACAAGGTATTAACATGTAACGCTCATAAGTTCATCAAAAGTAGGTCAAAGTACCAACAAAAATTTTTGAGTTACTTTTCTCCTAAAACAAGACATATTCAATTTGCAATTTTAACCATGGAACTGGGATAGTTCGAAGCAAAACCTTCTAAATTTGCCTCCATCTCTGGCATAAATTAAAGACACCGATCAATGATAAACTCTGTCTCTCTAAAACGCTTACAAAGTACTTGCCACATTTATGTCCCTTAACTGTCTTAGGCATTTTTATCTCAAAAAATAACCGCTCAATCAATATTGTTGTTTTCATTCTTTCATCCAATAACTCATCATAGTTGAAGATTTACCGTAGACGACCATCCAAGTGCCCACCCCAGTGTAACCGCCCACCCCCCTCTTTTTCCTAAATGTCCTTAAGCGAAAAAAAAATAAACAAATAAATAAATAAGCCCAAACTTTTGTACACATGAAGAAATAAAGATATTGTTTACTACTTCCTCGTGTTGTTTTAATTATTGCATCACCATGTAGTACATATTTCACCCACGGCCGTTTTTAAAATCACGCAGTAATTTATTTAGACCCCTATAACTAGCATTTGCTTCCACTGCAGACATAATTTTAGTTCACTCTGTACACAATTTTTCATGACGTCATGGGTTTTCCCCACTTAGAAAACGAAAGCGAACTTGTAAACAGGTTTGATAGATGTGGGTTTTTTTCACCTCCCATTTAACGGCCCTCCCGTGTAACCGCCCACCCCCTATTTTGAGAAAATTTCGATCTAACCGCCCTGGGCGCTTGGATGGTCGTATACGGTATATATATTTTCCAACATGGTTACTTTATATTAATCAATGCCTCGTAAAGCCAAAAATACACCATCATTCATTCTAGGCTCCTAGTATAAGGCTATCCAGCCTCCTTGTCATCAATCCTGGGCGCTAAACTGACTGTATACAGAAGACAGAACATCGCCACCCGTTAAAACCTCCATTATTGCTGTAGACTCATCGCTTTCTTCCAACCCTTCTTGGCCAACACCATAAAAATACCTTACCAACAATTACACAACAAGTAGTCATCGGGAACGCAGTAAATCTCCCCCTCAGAAATTCAAATACATTGTACATACAAGTATAAAGAATATCGTAGAAAGGCAACACAACTGATCAGAATGAAAATAAAAACACATCGCATTTAAACTTCATCAAAAGTGGGTTCAAGTACACGAAAATCTAAATTCATAATAATTTGTTTTTAAAAACACATCGTATCTTCATCAAAAGTAGGTCAAAGTACAACAAATTCTGAGCAGATCTGGAGAATAGTACAAGGAAGCTAAATGTGAAATTTGGTGATAATAGGTCGAATACTTCTCCCTGTAGAGTGGTAACAAGGTATTGGCACATATTGCTCATACGTTTGTCAAAAGTAAGCCAAAGTACACCAACATCAATTCAGCTGCGGAGACTAGTATAGTGAACAAAATTGTAAAGTTTAATGACTATAGGTGAAATACCTTTCCCAGTACAGTGGTAACAATTGTTTTATTCGAACATTCCATCATTTTTTCAAAACTAGGCCAAAGTACTCAAACATCAAATCACGTAAGGATAGTGATATAGTTATACAAAATGTCAAGTTTGGTGATGACAGGTCATAAACTGTCCCCAGGAGACAGATAAACACAAATTCATAATAATTTGTTTTTAAAAACACATTGTAACTTCATCAAAAGTACGGCAAAGTACACCAAAATCTAATCAGCTCTGGAGAGTAGTACTCCGAAGCTAAATATGAGGTTTGGTGATAATAGGTCAAATACTTCTCCCTGTAGTGTTAACAAACTTTTTTATGTAACGCTCATAAGTTCGTCAAAAGTAGGCCAAAGTACAAGCAAAAATTTTTGAGAGGTACTTTTTTTCTCAAACAAGACATATTGAATTTGCAAATCAATAACTCCATTAGTCTTCGAGTTATCAGCCTGTTTATTTCGGACGCACGGGCAGACGCACGGACAGCCAGAAGCAAAGCTAGAAATCTCCCTCCGGACCTCGTCCGGGTAGATTTCATTCCCATTCAACACACAGTTGAAAAAACTGTCAAATCTTTAAAAGATTTAAGAAAATTCCGTGCCAAACGTCTTTCCTTCACGAAAACTACTTACACAATGGCGGGATCATCACTGCGCACGCGTCAACTATGCACCTCCCATGGAAATTCTTGTTAACGAAGCGTTACGAGAAAGAACTTATAGTTGTTTAGTATTAGCTGATATGCATGAGTTGTATAGACAGACTTGATCGAGGCTGGGACTGAGCGAAGCTAAGAGCAAGGTTGGGACTCAGCAAGGCTAAGACTGAGCGAGGTTGGGACTGAGGGAGGCTGAGACTGAAGGAGGCTTGGACTGAGCGAGCCTAGGACTGAGGGAGGCTGGGACTGAGCAAGGCTGGGACTGAGCAAGGCTGGGACTGAGGGAGGCTGGGACTGAAGGAGGCTGGGACTGAGGGAGACTAAGATTGAGCAAGGTTAGGACTGAACGAGGTTGGGACTGAGGGAGGCTGGGACTGAGGGAGGCTGGGACTGAAGGAGGCTGGGACTGAAGGAGACTAAGACTGAGCGAGGTTGGGACTGAAGGAGGCTGGGACTGAGCAAGGTTTGGACTGAGGGAGGCTGGGACTGAAGGAGGCTGGGACTGCGCGAGGCTGGGACTGAGCAACGATAAGACTGAGTGAGGCTCGGACTGAGGGAGGCTGCGACTGACCTGAGCAAGGCTGGAGAGGGTCTGTTCCTTGTGGGTGAGCTGTGAGACGAGGTCGTCGTGCTGGCGGCGCAGCGCAGCATGCTCCCCTGCCGCCTCCCGCAGCACCTGAGAACAACAACATTCATCAACATTGTTTGTAACTTATAAAGTTTGTATGCAACTAATGAGACGTTTCAGGGCAGCAACTGCCCACAACAGACTGTTTGATCGTTTCTTGATTCATCATATACAGACACATTGTTTGCGACTTAGAAACTCACTTTTTATGCAAGTTATCTGATGTTTCTGGGAACGCTTCCCTTCAATGTGCAACTGTTCAGCTTGTTCCCATGTTGAATGGGTTCCCCACACAACAATGTACATGTAGCATGGTTAGCACGAGCGGGATGGTCTTGCCCTTGTTCAAGTTTAGTTTCTGTCTTCATTTTTGTGATCTTGATGGTAGGGTACCCCACCAAGATTTTCTGGATCTTCCTTTTGGTTTGCTACCAGCAATCACGATCTCCTTGCATCTTTTCATCCAGTCACAGCTTCTGAGCACATGGTTAGACCAGAGCAATATGTCGTGCCATGCCAAGGACTCCAGATCAGGAATACCCTGATAACATGATGCTTCTTATAAAGACAGCATAAATGGTTCCATTGGTGAGCATTGACAGATTCCTGTTTGAAAAGATATAGTAGCTTTCTTATCTTCCCTCTAGCACATCTACATCTTGTGACAATATTGTCTGTACAGCCACCATCAGTACATGTTATGTCACCAAGATAGTGGAATGTATCTAATACCTCAAGCAGATAGTCATAGTAAAGAAAATGTTTCATTGGCCTTCCATTTAAAGGGTGTTGCTATGCCAAGGCTACAAGGACACTTATTAGTTGGATCTTCTTTTTTGAGATCAATAAATGAGAAATCGAGTGTTTTGTTTCATCTCATATAATCTCTTGTAGCTGATGTACTATAAATATAGCATCTATTGAGCTCCACCTGGCATTAAGCCAAAGTCCATCTTATTAATATGGACCATCCCTCGAATGAACCTCGAAGCAACCCTCTCCATTATCTTCATGACCTGATCTAAAAGTTTAAATCCACAGAATTTTCTTCTCCATGGCATTAGCTTTCCACCTGTATAAGTTTATAATGAAATTTCCATCCCCTTCAGATGGTATAGCCTTCGACCACTACGTTTTGCATTTGTGAAAGGACAGTAACAATTCTCAGACCTACAACCTTCAGAATTAACAAGGAGAGAAATCTGTCATTTTATTATAGAAAATGGTGGCCATTTTGGATTTAATGTTTTCAGATATTGCTATGGCAATGTTCATATTTGCAAAAGCATATTCCTTGACCTCTCTAACGGACATATTTTTGTTGTATTATACTCTAATTTAGTGCAAAAAATATACATTTGTTATTGAATATAAATATTAGATGACCAATGTCAGCCATCTTGGTTTTATTGATTTTTGGTGGCCATAGTAACATTGAAGTCTAGTAGATAATACTCATTGATCATTTAAATCTACATTTTGGTGTATTCTACGTTAAAATAGGGCAAAATTAGGGCATGACCTGTATAATTTTTCACCCATGGAAGGTGGCCATCTTTGATTTATTGTTTAATAGTTGCCATGGCAACTGCTGAACATTACTTTTCAGAAATTCATGCTCTTTGACCATTATAACCTACTTTTTTATGTATTATACATCAAAATAGGGCAAAAACTGACCAATTTCATGACTTGTATGATTTTCCACAGGTAAAAGGTGGCCATCTTGGATTTTTCATATTTCCGCATAGAGTTCAGCTCGGGACTTTATTTTGTGAATATTGGGACCAAATTGAAATGCACGGTGCAGTTTTCGTTTGTGATCGAATTAGTTCTGGGTTAAGTGTAGGATTCCTGGGCTATGGGGACCCCATGGGTATGAAGACTCTCTAAGACTTCGATTCATGTACAGAATTTGTATCTGCATAGCCCTTTATTTGTTGAACCTTCTGAATCCTTAGTCTTCTTTTATTCTTGGGGACCATGAAGCACAATCGTTTGTGACCATTTCCACTAAATACTTCTTTGAACCAAAGGCAACTGCATTGATAGATATGAGTTATGGAACATAAGGAGGTTTGAGAAAAATAATAATGAAAGAATGAATAATTTAAAAGATTGCAAAGCCACTTTCAAAAGAATATCAAATCCATTGATGTAATTGCCTTTGCTTTGAACCAGGGCAAGACCATTCTCCCTATGTAACCAAGTGCCACCAAACAAGCTGAATAATTGCACGTTGAAGGGGAAACGTTCCCTGCTGAAATGTAGCATTAGTTGCATAAAAAGTAAGTTTCTAAGTCACAAGCAATATGTTTGTATATATATATGATGTACAGAGACAGAATAATGGGGATACCTCACCAATGTGGACACCTCACTAATAGGGACGCTTTACTAACATGTACAGCTCACTACCATTTACACTTCACTAACCTTACTAATTGAGACACCCAATTGGGGAAACCTCATAATTTAGGGAACACTTATTTTAAACCACCGTTTGCTGTTTAACGATAAACATACATATGTACGCATGTACGCCGTACGTACGTACTAAGTACGTATGTATGATGGACATACATATGCATGCACGCACACACGCACATACACAGTTACAAATGAATGAAACACAAGGCTTTGCTTCAGCAGCTGAAGCAAGACAACAGTACAATAAATGAACCATATGCTTTACATACATACATCTTAAGAGTATCTACAATTTATTCATTTATTCATATCAACCAATCATATTGCACCATATCTCCAACTATTGACGGGCTGACACTGAGCTAACCATTCCCTTATTGGGAAGTATACTTTAGGAGAAAGCGCTTCACTAGGGGAGTTATGGTAATTTTTTTCCAACAGGAGATACATCGTAGAAATATTTCATTGTCTTAACTTGATGATTTTTGGCCTTTTTTACCCCCCCCCCCCCCCCTTGTCACCTTTTGTCATCTTTGCAGTACCCCCCTTCTGGTAAGTAACGTCATCTTTGCCTCACCCCCCACCCCCACCCCGACAGGGTTTCACAATGACATTTAACAATGATTTAACTGTGCGATAATATAAATACATTTGAATATATAAATGTCCATAATTTAGACATAATTTTACAAATGTATTGAGGACATAAGGGCCGAGTCATTATTTAAGCCGTGGGGGGGTCGGAAAAAAACTGGGGGGGTCAGATGTTTGAATTTGAATGTTGTGGGGGGGTCAGAAGTTTGAATTTGAATGTTGTGGGGGGGTCAGAAGTTTCAAAATGGAAGTTGTGGGGGGGTCAGAAGTTTAAAATGGAAGAATATGGGGGGGGGGTCAAATATTCTGATTCTTGAAATGTTACTGGGGGGTCAAATGTCCAAATTTTGTAAATTTACTGAAAGGGGCCGTGGCAAGCGTTTATATTTCTTAATAAATGTTGGTAGAATGTCCTGATCTTTTTCTTTGGTATGTGATCAATCATTTGGTTGTATAAAATATCTTGTAATTTTGTACCTAGTTTAATATGTCGACTCAACACATGCAATTGTATTGCTCATATTCGCCAAAATGCTTTTGACAGAGGATTTTAGTGATTGGATGGAAAACATGCCTTCCCCAAGAATTTGTACTGCTTAAAAATATATCAAAGTTAACTTGTCATGATATGAAAGGACGGGTGCTATTAATTGAATTTAGAGTTTTTGATAATACCTCATCGGCTCTTATATTAGAGCAATTATCTGAGCCACTGCAAGCAACTTATGAAATGGAATATGAAACCCTTTATCAAGATTGAATTATATTATGTTTAATTGTCTTTCGACTAACCACTAACTTTTATTTTCGGAAAATGCAATATAAATTCTTTACTTTTTTTCTCAAAATAACAGATTGAAGATTAAATCGCTTTCTCTAAAATCAATTAAATAGCATCAGTCCATTTATATCATGACAAGTTAATATATACAGTTTGTATTACATTTTGTTTATTGCATTTAATAAACTGGGGAAAAACTAGTTTCATTCATTCATAGCTTCATTCATATAGCTAAATATTTTTGCAAATTTGTACAGCAGATATGACAGTACAATGCTATGCTAATACATACACAGGGCATGTGGAAATGGGGGTGTCATATGCTAGGTAAGATATACTAAAGTGGGGGGGGTCGGAAGTTCATATTTCAGGCATATATTTCAATGTTGGGGGGGTCATATGTTTGATTTGCGAACCCGTGGGGGGTTCATATGTTTGATTTACAAACGCATGGGGGGTCATATGTTTGATTTGCAAACCCATGGGGGGGTCAGAAGTTAGAAACACCGATGTCTAGAAAAATTTCCGACCCCCCCAATTATTAAATAATGACTCGGCCCTAAAGCGAACGAGGCAAGAATTTAAGTTCAAATACTGTTAAATAATTAGAACTTTTTTTCAAAAGGTGACATCATCCAAGTGCTAGACCCCCCCCACACTGTCACCTTTCGCTACCCCCCCCCCCCCCCCCGTGTCAAAAAGTAGTATACTTTATCTGCATCAGTTTTTTTCATCATCGAAAACACAGATACATTCTCAGAGCTTCCAACCTGATTTTATCGTAATCTGTAATGTTTCACAAAAAATCTGTAATTTTGCACAAAAATCTGTAATAGCTTTTGACCGAAATCTGTAATAATTTTTACCGCTAAACTGATATTTTTTCAACCAAATCTGTAAGTTTCACAGTAAAAAAACTATTAATTCATAATCAAATTAAGGTCGTTTCATTTCAAATCCATATCTGCCTAAGACTAGAACAAAATTGATATCAGAGAAAAAATGAACCATTAGTTACATATGATACAAAATGATACATGTAAATACGTTAATATTTTTCTTTTACAAAGGGATCCTCTTGAATTTCCTAAACTTCTTGTTTTGTTTGAAAAGAAATAGAATTTTCCTCATACATACATTTTACAATACTCGACACATTAGGATGTTAGATGGAAAAAGTCAATGTCCTACATCACTCAAAGTGAGTAACCTCTGATTTGTCTCCACCATCCAACATCCTCATGACTTTGCCACTTATATCTGGTCCAGTCATCTCATTATCTGTATTACTAAAGTCCACAGAACACAACGTGCATCGCGCGTGATGCACACTTTTTTCGATGCAGTGACATCAATGCATTTTTTGGAATACTCCTCTCTGTATTTTTGCACCATTATATTACTTAATAACGCTCAAGTTCATTAATTTTCAATAATTTTTATTACTTCCACTTTCATCACTCTCTACGAGAGGTCAAGTTTTTTATTTTTTTATTTTTTTATTTTTTTTTTGTGAATTGTATATTTGTATCATTGTATTAGATAAATTATTTTGATGGTAAATGGTATGATATAATGAATATCTAATTTTTATATATTTTTGTGTGAATCGTGCTTCTTCAAAGTGACCTCTCTACTAAAATGTCTCATATGTTTCCCGTCACGTGACCAGAATGAACCAGGTCGTTCCCAAGTGAAATATTGAGACAATAAGTAATGTTTGGTTGTCCTGTTTGGTTTTGTTCTCTTCAATGGTGCATAAGGCAGCTTGTATACGGACAAAATATAATTTTGGACACGTTTACAGCACATTATCACTAAATTCAAAATGTCAAAGCCAGGGAATAAGAACGTTATGCTCTGATTTTATTCTAAATAGAAAGTTTAATTACTTTTACCTATCAACTTGTTTTAGAATAGTTATATATTTTATCAATATACAGCATATGTTGCTAATTCATATGTGTAACTGATATTATTAGCATCAAAATGATTTTTTACACATTCTTTCGTAATGAAAGAAGATTCCCGGTATATTTTTGTATATGGTGTTTTTAATTTTCCCACTGATTCGACAGGAATTGCACACACGCAAATCAAGGTGAGAGTGTGGTTGTGGAACGCAAGTCTTTGGCTGGTACCGTATTTTTTGAGAGAGGCTTCCTTCGGAAGCAATGGTACTAGTACAGAAGAACCACTTTTTCAAGACATACAGAAGAACAACTATTTTATAAAACATAAGCCTCTCGTAGAGAGTGCACTTTCATATATCGTAAAAAGGTCTTGATAACAGGTGCATATTACGACAACCAGCAGAATCTGTTATAGTCTTTATCATCGAGACGGTCTACCACATAAGTGGCAGCACTCACTATATGGGCCTCGATGATCGAGACTAAATAAGTAGTGTACACTTTTTGCGAGCCGGTGAATAAGTTTTACACGATGCGTAGTTCAAACGAGTACACTTAGCAATGGCGGCGCCCATATGCGAGTAAAAACATCGGTATTTTAAGAAAAACTCAGAAATCCATACTATTTTGTCTGCCCGTACGTAGTAGTTTTTTAAAAGCTAAAATCCGTATATTTACGGAAAATCCGACATTGGAAGCTCTGCATTCTCAATTCACAATAATTAAAACAATTATTAAACACTAGCAGGCCCGCGTCCTACGGACGCAAATGGATAGTCCATCAATTTATAACAGCACGACGATTAATCTCAACAGTCGGTGCGGTTTTGGTTTCGTGTCGAGTAGGCGGGGACGTTGTGAAAGTATTATCGGGACAGTCGTTTTTACGAACGCCACGCAGACACCCGGAAATAACCCGTTGTCGATTCGACATTTATGAACCAGTTTTCTCGTAAATTAAGAGAGATTGAAACGCACAGTGATTATGGGAACATTGAAATAGTAGTAAGGTAGGGAAGCGTCTAGGTTTGAAGCGCAAAACGGCACTGGTGAGCCCAAAATGTCCGAAATTCCGAGATTCACTACGGGGGCGCCGCTTTCGAAGCAAGGTCAGTAATTATATATTAATTTCTGAGAAATATCTGAAACCAGGTCTGACACCTGTAGTATCATTAAGTGCCGGTGGAGGTGCCACTTTGACTGGTGGAATAGAAAACGAAACTGGTGTATAACTAAGTTATGGCGCTGGGCAACTAACAGAATTTGCCTCCTAAGGCGGTGCATACGCTTTTTATATCTCCCTTCCCCGATCAGGCCATTTCCCCGATCAGGCCATTTTTTTGAAAAGTAGGCCAAAGTACTCAAATATCAAATCACGTGAGGAGAGTGACATAGTCATACAAAATGTCAAGTTTTGGTGATGATAGGTAATAAAGTCTTCCCAGGAGACAGATAAACACAAATTCGTAATAATTTGTTTTAAAAAAACACATGGTAATTTGATCAAAAAAGTAGGCCAAAGTACACCAAAATCTAATCAGCTCTGGAGAGTGGTACAACGAAGCTAGATATGAAGTTTGGTGACCATAGGTCAAATACTTCTCCCTGTAGAGTGGTAACAAGGTTTATTATGTAACGCCGTGAAGTTCAAAAGTAGGCCAAATTACACCAATATCAAATCACGTGAGGAGAGTGATATGGACATACCAAATGTCAAGTTTGGTGATGATAAGTCATAAACTGTTCCCACAAGACAGATAAACACAATTACGTAATAATTTGTTTTAAAAAACACATCGTAACTTCATCAAAAAGTAGGCCAAAGTACACCAAAATCTAATCAGCTCTGGAGAGAGTAGTACAACGGTTAAATATGAAGTTTGGTGACCATAGGTCAAATACTTTCTCCCTGTAGAGTGTTAACAAGGTTTATTACGTAACGCCGTGAAGTTCAAAAGTAGGCCAAAGTACACCAATATCAAATCACGTGAGGAGAGTGATATGTCCAAATGTCAAGTTTGGTGATGATAAGTCATAAACTGTTCCCAGGAGACAATAGCCAAACGTACACTGAAAATCTAATCAGCTCTGAGAGTAGTACAACGAAGCTAAATATGAAGTTTGGTGACCATAGCTGAAAAACATTTTCCTGTAGAGTGTTAACAAATTTATTACGTAACGCCGTAGTTCAAAAAAGTAGGCCAAAGTACACCAATATCAAATCACGTGAGGAGAGTGATATAGACATATTCAAATGTCAAGTTTGGTGATGATAAGTCATAAACTGTTCCCAGAAGACAGATAAACACAATTACGTAATTTTTAAATCATATGGTAGATTTCATCAAAAGTAGCCAAAGTACACCCAAAATCTAATCAGCTCTGGAGAGTAAAACAATGAAGCTAAAATGAAGTTTGGTGACCATAGCTCAAATACTTTTCCTGTAGAGTTCAAGGATTGATACGTAACGCACGCAAGTTCAAAAGTAGGCCAAAGTACAAAAAAATTTTTCTGTTGCGTGATTTTTACTGAGATATAGACATACCAAATGTCAACGACGAGCTAGATGATAAGTCATAAACTGTTATCAGACAGTTAAACACAATGATGGAATAAGATTTTTTTTTAAAACACATCGAAGTATTGTCATTTTAGGAACTGTTCACAATTAATCTAATCACGTGAGGAGAGTCAGATGACTACCAATTAGTGTAGTGGGAATAAACTGTTCTAGAGACAGATCCCAAAGTGTTAATAATATGTTTTTAAAACAAGGTCATAATCTCATCAAAAGTAGGCCAAAGCACAAAAAAAATTTGAGGACATACGATTGTCCTCAAACTAAACATATTTAATTTCAAAGCAATAGCTCTGATGGTGTTCAAGTTATAAGCTTTTAAGACAACGTGTGGACATACACAGACAGACAGACAGACAGAAGGCTTGACAGCACTAAAGTTAGAAATCTCCCCGACTTCGTCC
>CM032660.1:30312658-30323498 GCA_019095985.1 Streblospio benedicti
ATGTTGGTTGTTATATCAGTAATACTTGTGTCAATCATTTGATGTATGCTGACGATAGTGTTCTCATTGCACCATCCATTAGTATTTTACAACATATGATTTTAGAATGTCAAGAATATGCGAGACCTGTGATATTGTTTTTAATGCAAAAGAAAACTGTATACATGTGTATTAAATCTCAATATTTATATGCCTAAAAAGTGCCATCTCTGTTTCTTAATGACCAGCTAGTCGACTTAGTAGATTTACATAAATACCTTGGTGTTACAATGACTAGTGATAGACAGGATCACATGGATATTTCTAGATCATTCGTACACTTTATATTCGAGGTAACAGTCTGATTAGTAATTTTAAGCATTGCTCTGATGATGTTAAGGTACAGCTCTTTAAGAGTTACTGCACAAGTATATATTGTTGTCATTTATGGTCTAATTTTAGTCAAGATGTTTACAGAAGGATCAGATCTGCTTTTAATAGAATTTTTCGTTTATTAATGAATTTATATCATCGCATCAGTATATCTGCTACTCTCTTGCAATATGGTATTAATCATTTTGATATTTTAATTAGAAACAATGTAACTAGTTTTATTAAGAGATTGGAGGTCTCTGACAATACTATCTTACTGAATATTAATGCATCTACTTTTTATACAAACAGTGCTATTTACTGTCACTGGAAGAATATTATATACTGATTTAGCTGTACCATATGTTTACTCTAGTCAATTTTAGCTAATTAGCTATTCCATGTATATAACTTGTATATTTTTTACCTTCTTTACTATGATTATATGTTACACTTTTGTGTACCGTTATTATCGAAATAAAATATTCTTATTCTTATTCTTATTCTTGTTTAAGCAAAAGAATTTGCATGTGTTCAATAGAGGTTAGTAAACTTTATTTCTACTTTAATTTCTAGCAGTATATTAAATGAAAAATGCTTTAAATGAGCAAGACTTAGCATTGTTGTATTCATATAAATTTACTAGATCTATGGCATGGTAGACTTTACACGTATTCCCATACTCTATCATCAATCAGAATCGATGATTTTGAACAACAATATTTTAATTTGCATAGACATGTCTAATCACTGAAGTGATACACTTTAGTTATGTGGAAAATGTTATTCCATGAACTTCCCGTCAGCACAATTTATACATATACATATCGGTGATGAATAATTAAATGACTTAATGTCTTACTATTGGTAGTCTGATGGAATATTATGAGGATGTGAATGAAGAGCAGGAAGCAGCTTCTATAAATAAATCATGCATTTTTCACATGTAATTTGCTTTACACATCTGTAACATTCATAGAATTCAAGCTATTCTTTAACAAGTCATCAGATTATTTTGATAATGGCACTTTACAAGTTCACTAATGTACCTGACACTAAGTTCATGGAGTAATATTTTCAATAATCACTGAAAATGTTACTGAATATAATTTTTTTCCTCTAAGAATGATAAATGGAAAAAAAATGCCATAGTCATGTTCATCATAATTCTAAAAATTACAATGTAGAGCCATGCAGCAACAACAAAAAATACTGTATCATTTCCTATTATTTTTATTTGGATGTTCAGCAACGTTTAGAGTTACCATAGAAAATGTTAATCCACATACTTGCTGTCAGCTGTGACATTTAATTGGGAGACTGTTTACAGTGTAACGGTTGCTTATTCAATAAGCTGCGGTTTGCACTGAATTGGTCAAGCATGTGAAACTGACAATTGTCTTGAAAAGTCACTACTGCTGAGATACATAGATGTATACATTGTTTTAAACAAATATTGCAGGTACAACAAGGGCCCAAACAGCAGGAGGCATACCTGATTTATAGGCCAAGTTTCCGATGTCTGAAGCAAGTATGTTTATTTTTAGATTTGCTAATTGTTGAAAGCGCAAAAAAGTACATGTGCCTTCTTTAGATTTAAATTGTTGAAGAAAGTTCTCTTACATTGACATATATAATGACAATTAACAGGAAAGTACATGTACTATGCCTAAAATCTTGAATAAATTCATTGAAATTCATTATAGAAGATTATGTATATTATAGACTATAAATACACATACATATCATGACTTTATTAAACAAGTTCATTAGCAATGTATTTGATAACATATATATGATGAATTCGTTTAACAATAGCTGTATAATTGTATATTAAAATAACCTTATATTTCAGTGGCTTCCTCCAGTCCATCTTTTTCAAATAAACGAGGCTCAAAGAAACAATCATCATCGAGAAAGAACATGAAAACAAACTGTTTAGGCAACAACACCCTAGCATAAAATTTACAATAGAATGTGAAGAAATTGGTAGTATCCGCCACTGCCCAACCTTGTCCGATCACCGCCTTCCACTTGACAGTGTCGTCCTTGGGTGACGCGGCGGGCGCAGCCCACGCAGGGCCCCGGGGTGGTCTTGTGGTTCTCTAGATGACTCCTCATTGTGTACTAATGCTCTCCACGTACGCCCCGGCCTGGGTTCCGGTTACTCACTGCCAAGACGGTGTTCGCCCTTGGGTTTCACGAGAGGCCTCCTTACGAGGAGGACTTCGCACCAGTGCTGACACGCAGTGCTTCAGGCGTCCCCTACACACAGCCACGCGGAACTTAGACCACGAGAGGGAGGAAGGCCACCGGCCAACCTCGGAGGAACAAGTGAATGAGGGCCTATTATGAAGAAGAGGTCGACAACCCTACTTGCTGCCCATCCAGCATCTAAGAGAGAACTGCAGCTATTCGGCTCATATCCAGTACAATGATTACTGGTTCCCTAATCCTACAGTGGCCATAATAAACAACAGCATAAGCCTATCAAGATGTGTGTAGCCAAGGAAATCTAACCTACTCCAGTGCAACTTATATTAAGGGGCTGTTTATAGTCTGCAACCATGCTACAATGAGTCGTGCACTGGAGGCCTACTTTACCAGTTTAGCTACAAGAACAGGAATCAGAAGAACACACAATCCTCATGTTAGATCTCAAACTAATAAGAAACAATAATGAAATAAGAACGGACATCTGCAGAAAACCAACTCACACAGACCAATATCTACAATGTAGCTCACATCACCCAGCACAACAAAAAATAGGCATTGTAAAACACTCATGCACAGGGCCAATACCCTGATATCAGATAAAAAGTTACAGTCGGTAGAGAAAGAGAAGATCAGGAAAGCATTAATGTTAAGTGGATACTCAGAGTGGGCATTAAATGAAGGAGAACAACTGGGAAAGAAGGTTAAAAGCAAGAAGAAAGATCAAGAACAGAGAGAAAAGGATAATGGATTTGCTGTCTTGCCATATGTTAAAGGAGTAAGTGAGCGCCTTCAGAGATGCTTCAAGAAGCACAACATTAGCCTCTACCATAAAGCAGGACAAGCCCTTAGACAATCCCTAGTCCATCCAAAAGATAGAATAAAGCCAGAGGAACAGTGTGGAATAGTGTATGAGACAGAGTGCCAGGTGTGTGGAGACATTTACATAGGTGAAACAGGAAGATCGCTAGGAGAGAGAGAGTGGAAGAACACGAGAAGTCAGTGGAAAAGAAAGATCAGAAATCAGCCCTCAGCCAACATCAAGAAAAAACAGGATATGTACCATTCATTCCACCTCTTAGACTATCTAATGGAGAAGATAAAAATCCTTGAAAATGAACCAAGAGATAGACATAGATAAGTCCCGGAGGCAATCAACATCAGAGCCAAAGGAGCAAAGTTAAACAGGAATGATGGAGTAGAGATCCCGAATGCTTACTACCCTTATTAAGGGATGAGTGGGCAGCCAGGGGGACCCAGCACTGAACCAGCACTCCTTCTAGGTTGTTTACTTCCAATTCCAAGTAAACAACCTCGTTTCTTTGAAAAAGATGGACTAGAAGCCATTGAAATATAAGGTTATTTTAATATACAATTATACAGCTATTGTTAAAACGAATTCTTCATATATATGATGTCATGACTTATTGTTAAAAACGCTCAAAAATGTACGTTGGTTAGTGAGATAATTACCAAAACGTGTTCGCGTGTGCACGCAAGCATACACGCCTTATAGTGGATCTGCCTGTTGAGTTTAGCACCAGGAGATTGGGCTCTCTGTGAGCTTTACAATGAGCCTTCTTGGGCCTGAATCGGTTTACTAGTATGTGTTCAAGAGATACACCGTACACGCATTAACTGTCATTTCACAGCGCATAGTCGGCCTATATAAAGCAGCGGTAGACTCGCGCGCATAATGTCTAAAATTGGGTTAAATTACATAAGTTTACGGCTGCGTACATTTGGGTTGTTTTGTGCATAAAATATTGGTAAGAGAGCTGTAGAATATGAAGCTTTTATGTATGCAGACATCTTGCTTTAACCTTATGGTGTATTGTAAACTAGGTCGATTTGTGGTTTACAAACTGGTTGCAGTAGACACAGAAAATTCTGCAGCTTCAAGGGAGCTTACTATATAACAAGATAGCAGTCACTCATAATAAGCAATGATGTGATGAAGAGATGAAGCCTGTGTTCTGCCCTCAGTAATTGAGCACATGACACTTGTAGAAAATGACATCTGAAGTCCACATCCTAATTCTCTTGCCATCAAAAACATTAATCGTTTTCCAGAAAGAGACACTTATAAATTAGGTTCGGTGCGTGAGAAAATAGTGGCAAAGAGTGTATTAAAATGAATAGTTACTACGGGTATTTTATATTTGGATATATTCTCTATCAAATGTGTTACATAATTCTTATTTATTTTACAGCTGCAGTACAGAAAGGAACATCTGCCACAGAAAAAGAGATCTGGGATGTGTGGTCAAAAGGATTAGAAAATTTTGATTTATTTGTGTGTAATCAATAGATAGTCAATAAACTATTGAAACTCGACTGTGTTTTTAATGGTTTATTTCAATATGTGAATCAATTACCAAAGATATTATACAAGGGTAATACAAGCGTAATACAGGGGTAATACATGGGTAATATAGGTGTACTACACGGATAATACACGGGTAATAGATGTGTACTACACGGGTAATAGAGGTGTACTACACAGATAATACACGGATAAAACAAGAGTACAATTACACGTGTAGTACACGGGTATTATGGACGGGTATCATCCTTCCAATCTACATCTGCAGTATCCGTGTAGTACACGTGTAGTGTACACGTGTACTACATGTGTAGCGCTCACTGGGTATAGCTACCAGATTGAGACTTCTATCATACCTTAAAATGAAGCTGAGGTTCATAGCTACAAATTAATATATGATAGCATTTGAACAATTCGTATATTTTTGTATTTTGTGGAGAAACATCTTCCTGTTTAGTTATGATTTCCCAACATATAAGTGTTTATTGGCTGCCATCTTGTGCATTTTTAGCAACTGGATAGTACACAACATAGTAGTTACATAACATACTATGCGTTCTTTCTTTGTGTTTTTCAGTAACAAACATACGATACTTGATTTTCCTTATTATATTGGTTGCCATGGTAATATGCTAATTATCCCATTATAGCTACCAGATTAAGACTTCTGTCATATCTTAAAATGAAGCTAGAATTCATAGCTACAAATTGATATATGATCGCATTTGAACAATTTGTATATTTTATATTTTGTGGAGAAACATCTAATTATTTAGTCATGCTTTTCCATACACATAAGTGTTTATTGGCGGCCGTCTTGATATTGGTGGCCATCTTGTGTATTTTTAGCAATTACATGTAAGAAGTAGTGTTAGATATGAATGATTATTCATGATAAATTCCACAACCAGTGGCATAGCCACTGTAACGCACATAACGCAGTGCGTACACATTGATTTATTGATTTTCTACCCTAATATGATACATGGTTCGTGTGATACTGCATTCACTGTGGCGTGGGAAATTTTAATTAATCTGTTGTCCATTTTGGTCATTTTGATACTCCTTAACACAGTTTCAATAAACAGCCGCGAGTAAAAAGCTTTGAGTCATACGTGTGTATGTTTGCCGTCACAAAGGTATATGTATTGGTATATGTATTTTGTACATACTCTACTATGTATAACTATTTATTTATTTACACTGATTATAAATCCATTCATTATTTGTTAACTAGTCAGTAGAACAGTTGTTATACTATGGTATACGCTTTAATTGAACCAAAATCATTGTATATACTATTGATTGTATACTGCCTCTAGAGGGCGCCCAATTGCAAATAAAACATTCTGATTCTGATTCTATGATGGAGGATGCGTGGGCCACGTGCTCTATAAATAAAATTGTATCCTGTGTTAATGAAGGGAAAATTGCCGAATGTTGACACAATATTTACGTGCTTAAAGTCTATCAATTGTCCTTTTATGAACAAGAACTCATTATATATGCTTGTCCACAACATACTGGATGGAGATGAGGTTTTAATAGATAGTAAAGATGTACAAGCACTTTAGTTTGACCATAGTGTTGCATTATTTTCCAATGAGTACCACAGTCAAACTCAGCTTTTATTATAGCCCGTAATATTAATCAGTATATACAATGATATGTATGGATAGATCACACATATTACAACTGATTGACCAATAATAAATTAAATAAATTGTAAGTATAGGACAGATAGTAACTCAAATAACAGCCAAAAGACTATATTTATGGTGGTTGTTTTCCTTTAGCAAACTTTATAGACCTACCAATAGCAAACTATAGATCTTTTTATCAACAGATTGCCCCAAATGCAACCATTTTTATTCCAATTTTCAAAACATTTCTGGTGGGAATCCCCCCCAGACCTCCCCTGATGAGTTTTGTGCCTACAGCACTCGCTGCAGTGCATTCGGCACTGTTTTTCAAAATGTAGTTGTACATACACATCACCAAAATCCTGCCTACGCCACTGACAACATTCTATGCGTTTATTCTTTGTGTTTTTCAGTAACAAATATACAATACTTGGTTTCCTTATTAAATTGGTTGCCATGGTAATATGCTAATTATCTCCTTTAAGCTACCAGATTGAGACTTCTTGTGTTCTATCATACCTTAGAATGAAGCTGAGATTCATAACTACAAAAAGATATATGATAGCCTTTCTGCAAATTCTGGTAATGATTTGCCTATTTTGTGGGATCAGCTGACGACCTATAATATGTGTGTCTGTGTGCATGTGAGTTGTTATTCAGTAGTTCATAAATACAAACAAGAGCACTATGAAGTGAGTGTTGGCGTTTTACAACTTGAAACAGAATGAAATAGATCGTAATTTACGTCTAAATATATACCAGCACGTCGAGCCTGCAACAGGTAATTTAGCGGCTCAAAGCAATTCTTGTCAGCCCCGGGCTGGCGGGATGACGTATATTTTGAACAGAGTTTTAGAAATGGCGAAAACTAAAGCCTATTGGGACAAAAATCAGCAGGCATCTTTAGCGTGCGTTCACACATAGGCGATATCGCTTGAGCGACGAAGCGACAGGCAATATTTTCGGTATATCATGTTTGCATTGAGCCGTTCACACATACGCGACTAAGAGACAAGGCGATATCTCTTACGCGATTTTTTCGCTTCATGAGCGATAAAGTCGCCTCGTCGCTAGGCGATTTCCCTGGAACACGATCGTTATCTCATGTAGTCTAGCAGGTTTTAATTGATCTTTTCTATAATTATTGACCAGCACTGTTTCATTGATTTTATTTGATACTCAGTACACCACACAGTACACCACACAATATTGGAATCGTTACTTTTTTTTAAATTTGTCAGTAAATTGCATTATAATCTACCAATAACAGCTCTTTACAGAGATCATCATATATATCCGTTTAGACTTTTCATCAGGGCTATAATATGAAACGAAAGTTTAACTGAATCTGTAAGGTTTTTGTTTTGCATGACTAAAGATGTCATATAATAATGATTTCTTAGCACATAGAGAAGAAACAAATGTTTTCAGATGATACTATCGTCTATAACAAGCACAGTCAAACAGATGTTGTTTATGCACCTTGCTTATGACTAAGCGTACGTTCACACACACGCGATATCGCTTGAGCAACGAAGCGATGTAGCGATGAGGCGATGGGCGATTTGATGTTCACACACACACGATTTTGCAAGCGATTTTCACTGGCGATTTTCCTTGAATGTATAAAAATCTTTTATCTCCAATTGATTAATTTTTTCAGATAGTTCATATATTGGCTGATACTGAATCATTAAGGTACTGTCGACGATAAACATGGCTGAGCAAGACATACATGCTTTGCAAGCAGAACTAGACATAAATGATGCCATTGCACTATTACGGCAGCGGAAGAAAAGAAGAAAGACACGCAGTGTATGGGTGGATGCTATTCTTCTGGATAGGAGGATATTTGGATCGTATTTTCATCTATTCCCACAGTTGTCTCTGAATGATAAATAGTCTTTTACTAACATTATTAGCTTTTCAACTTTATTCGAGGGGATTTTATCCATGTTAATTATTTCTTAGTTTTCTCGAACAAATTTCACAGTAGTGCACATATCTTCTTTTTAAACAAAAACATTAATTTTTTTTACAAAAGGGACTGAATTCTGAAAGCAATGAATTCTGGTTTTATTACCCTACTTGGGATATACATTAAAGTTTTGTGCATTTACAGATGCGGATGAAGCACATGGAAGACAAACCTACTATGTTTCAGTATAGAATACTCAAAGCAGACAAACAAATTTGACTTCTAAGAATTCACAACATACCATATGTAAATTTTTACTACACATCAGTGTATTCTAAAGTGCTTATAGATTATGATCCTGGTTCCAAAAAAAAATAAAAACCTATTTACCATGTTTATCACACTTCTATTGAAAAATATAATAGAAGCAATGCTATTGATGTACCTGTTGGAGCGTATGGACGCGCCGCTCCAGGTCGGAGTTGTGCACGCTCAGCTCAGTGTTCTTCTCCACTGTGTCCTGCAACTCTTGCTCCTACAACACACAAACTTACTCCTGTAATTCTTCTCCTACAACAACAAACTTACTTCTGTAACTCCTGCTCCTACAACAAGGTACAAAGTATAAGATAGCCTGTATCAACTAGAGTGCTCCAAGCATGTTGAGCACTATTTGAGTAGTAACTTTGAGGAACCAAATAGTGATATATATATATATATATATATATATATATATATATATATATATATATATATATATATATATATATATATATATATATATATATTTCTAATGTACATTTTCAACTTAAGTCTTTTTTAAGTCTTTTCAAGGAAAGAAAATATATTACAGTTTCTTTCCTTGAAAAGACTTAAGTTGAAAATGTACATTAGGAAAATAAAAACCAGGAAAGCCAGTCATTCGTTTTATTCTATATCATTCTATATCATATCTGTGTAGAGAATTGAACAATATTCTTTATATATATATACCGTATTCCCGCGCATTAAAGCCCATGGGCTTATAACTGAAAAACAGCACTTTTTGGACCTTTTAAAAATGGAAAAAGTTCCCACTTACAAGCCCAGGGGCGTATATTCGTATACTACGCCCACCCCCTATTTGGCGATGAATAAGCATTGGATTTGACTATATAGAGCCACCAAGTTTCTTAACCATGGGTTCTTACGTGTTACTGTACGGTACTAGTCTACCTACGCGGGCGATGATGAGTGTACTACTGACTTTTGACAACGTGCACGATGTTTTCCTTTCATCATCAATGGTTATATTAGTTTCATATCTTTTCTAGCAATGCTGTCTTCATATTCGTCATTGTCACAAGAATTTTCATAGCATGGTAACATCGTACAAACCTAATTTAATAAATATTTGAACTCCGGAAGTTCGCCATTATAAATCATACTCACGCACTGGAGATATACCGAAAGCATTTAACAGTCTTTAGGTGTGTTACGTTGTTTTCACGTGTCTTTGGTCACTCATCTGGGTTCAGGGTGCACGTAACTATCAATTTTCATCGATTTTTTTGGCAGGGAAAAATATTTTTCTCTTATTGGCCCATGGGCTTATATTGAACATTAAGCCCATCTTCGATGTTAAGCCCATGGGTTTTTTATCGCTGAATACGGTATATATATATATATATATATATATATATATATATATATATATATATATATATATATATACATCGGTATGTATACATCGGTACCGTCTGTAGCTACACACTGTTCAGAAGCACATACATACATGTATACTACGCTCCCTTACTTTGTGTTTGGTTGAGCACTCTTGAGGTGCTGCTTCGCTAATGCCTTGTGCTTCGCTCACTGTTCTGCAGTTTGAGCACTCTGGCAAGTATGCACGGGTCTGGTTTAAATATGCTTCAAGAGCTTATATGCTCTTCGTTGCTACCATTCCCAACCTTATTTTTCTCAGCTGCACTGATGAGTCCTAATAGGACGAAACAGTACCGTCTGTAGCTACATATACATATACTACGCTCCCTAACTTCGTGTTTGGTTGAGCACTCTTGTAACATCGTATCTTCATCAAAAGTAGGCCAAATTACACCAAAATCTAATCAGCTCTGGAGAATGAAGCTAAATATGAAGGTTGGTGACCATAGGTCAAATACTTCTCCCTGTAGAGTAGTAACAAGGTATTCATACCTAACGCTCGTAAGTTCGTTAAAAGTAGGCCAAAGTACAAACAATTTTTTTTGAGAGGTACTTTTTTCCTCAAACAAGACATATTCAATTTGCCAATCAATAGCTCACATAGTCTTCGAGTTATCAGTCTGTTTATTTGACCCGAACAGACGGATGGAAAAAAGTATAGCCATTTATTTGGGTCTTAACCGG
>CM032660.1:30323598-30403208 GCA_019095985.1 Streblospio benedicti
GTATACATTAAACAATCAACATATATTATACCATGTTACACAGTTTATAGTTTGCAATATTTGGTTTATACTCAGCAATTAATCTTGAAGTCATTACACTATATACTTTAGAAGGAATTTGTTCTTATGCCTGCATGTGCTTATCAGTTCAGATCTTTTGTTCAAAGTAGCCATTTTGTTGTTATATATAATAAAAAAACTTTTTCCAATGTACAGAGGTTACATCTTTTTGTTCTGTTGTCATACGCTCTAGCTTTTCCCATTATTTTTCCATTCTATGTTGTAAAGGCAGGTTTTTTCTGTTTTAGTGTCCAGATGTATTTGCTTAGTTCTGTTGCACTTTTCATCGATTCTTTCTCAAAAGACTGTTTGTGGTTGGCAAATCGCGCCTTGAACGTGGTTTCTGTGAGCCCGATGTAAGTCTCAGTGCGTTGGTTGGGGGATGCCACTGATGCTTGGTAGATTAGGCATTTCTCAAGACATTTCCCGCTTAGTGGGCAGTTGCTTTTTGTCTCTGCAGTTACATGTTCTTTCTTCGGTGATGGTGGTTTCTTTGCAGTTGTTGTGGACATCAATTTTTTGATTTTTGATGTGGCTATCATTTTGATTGTTTTTGTTGAATATTTGTGTCATATGCCCTTCTGGGAAGCTTTCAGTTAGAATTTTGAAAAACTTTTTTCCAATATTTGTTTTGACGGAGAGGTCGAAAATCCGTGGGTTATACCACGTTGGGAATTGTGCCTAATCTACCAAGCATCAGTGGCATCCCCCAACCAACGCACTGAGACTTACATCGGGCTCACAGAAACCACGTTCAAGGCGCGATTTGCCAACCACAAACAGTCTTTTGAGAAAGAATCGATGAAAAGTGCAACAGAACTAAGCAAATACATCTGGACACTAAAACAGAAAAACCTGCCTTACAACATAGAATGGAAAATAATGGGAAAAGCTAGAGCGTATGACAACAGAACAAAAAGATGTAACCTCTGTACATTGGAAAAGTTTTTTATTATATATAACAACAAAATGGCTACTTTGAACAAAAGATCTGAACTGATAAGCACATGCAGGCATAAGAACAAATTCCTTCTAAAGTATATAGTGTAATGACTTCAAGATTAATTGCTGAGTATAAACCAAATATTGCAAACTATAAACTGTGTAACATGGTATAATATATGTTGATTGTTTAATGTATACCCCATTCATAATGCATAACTTCCTGATGATTGCATACCACATGTATGTATGAAACAAATTTGTAGAAGATGTGATATGTGTTTTCAATAATAATAAAAATAAACTATATTACTGCTCCAAAATATATATTTTGTTGAGCACTATAAGAAAGAGCTTATAGCCATTGCTACCATTCCCAACCTTATTTTCTCAGCTGCACTGATGAGTCCTAATAGGGACAAACAGTACCGTCTGTAGCTACATATACATATACTACGCTCCCTAACTTCGTGTTTGGTTGAGCACTCTTGTAACATCGTATCTTCATCAAAAGTAGGCCAAATTACACCAAAATCTAATCAGCTCTGGAGAATGAAGCTAAATATGAAGGTTGGTGACCATAGGTCAAATACTTCTCCCTGTAGAGTAGTAACAAGGTATTCATACCTAACGCTCGTAAGTTCGTTAAAAGTAGGCCAAAGTACAAACAATTTTTTTTGAGAGGTACTTTTTTCCTCAAACAAGACATATTCAATTTGCCAATCAATAGCTCACATAGTCTTCGAGTTATCAGTCTGTTTATTTCGGGTGGACGAACAGACGGATGGAAAGTATGACGCATTTATTTGGGTCTTAGCCAGTGTATAAAACACTGGAATAAAGGAAGAAGGGATTATTTTGGTCACAAAAGGCTTTTTAACCGCAAGACGTACACACTCCAAATTATGTGTGTACCATCAGGACAACTTGGTGGTCGTTTCTGTTCACATTTCAAATGAAATAAATTATTTTCTATAATTAAAAATAAGGAAAAAGATTATTTTGGAAATATTTCAAATGTACAAAGTCACTCGACCAAGATTATTTTGGAAATATTTCAAATGTACAAAGTCACTCGACCACGTAATACTTAACAGTTAAACTACAAACGTACATACATGCTACCTACGCTAAACGTTTGTGTACTCAGCAATGTAAATATCGTGGGTAGACATATTATTTATGAGTTAAAGGTAGGGTAGCATAAGTGTATTGCTGAATAATAGGCACGATGGCAAGTCAGTCATAAGTGGCTATTATACTGGAAGCAGGGAAGAGGTGAAGCAGGTGCATTTAATCTGTTCAAGCCAATTTTGTGTGTGTGTGGGGGGGGAGTTCCAGATCTCATTCGTTTCAACCCGAGCAGCAGAAAGGATGTGATGGATATGCATTTAGTCTGTCTCTGTTCTGGACCTGTTTGTATGGGAATGGGGGATACAGGAGTGGGGAGGGAAGATGGGGGCAAACGCGGAAGGAAGGGTGGAGTATGGGGGGGGGGATGACGTTTAATTTGTTCCAAGCCTGTTTTCCTGGGGTAGCTGAGGGGACGGATATTAGGGGGATTAAATGATTGTCATATTTTGTGTATATGGCTTTGAGATATGACGAAGGAAGGGAGGTAATGGAGGTGTTCAGGACCAGCTGGTGGGAGGTATGAAGGACAGGGAGGGAGGATCATTTAATGTGGTCCGGATCATATTATCCAGATTTCATGCGTTTCAACCCAAGCAGCAGCAGGAAGGGGGTGATGGAAATGCATTTAGTCTCTTCTGGACCTCTTTAGATGGGGATGGCGTAGGAATGAAGGGTAGGGCAGGGTGGGGTAGCAGTAGCTGGGGGGGGGATATGTAGAGGGATCAATCATTACCATATACATGTAGTGTGTATATGGCTGTGACATATGCACTGTGTTGACGCGAGGCGAGTAATGCGCGTTCAGCACATCATTTTAGTATTTCAACATCGCAGAAGGCACTCGCATACAATTTTTCTTTCACTAATTTATCAACTTTGATAGTAGTATCGATCTTTTACATATGATTATATATTTTTAAGTGGACACACTACACCAGGGTGCATTAATACATAATTTATTGCTGGATTGCTTTGTTTCAAGAGTTTCTCTTTTTGCCACTGACACGAGTAACAGGAATCAGCTGTCAGTAGGCGAGGAGGGTAATGCGATTTTTTGAGGCGGGTAACGCTGCTTTGTGTAACAACTGTGCCATCCTCTATACCTACCAAACCAGCATATACAATGTGCATTGTCGAATTCATAATTAATTTATTTCATATATGAGGACTGTCACGGTGTTGTTCCACATTGTCCTTAAAAGTGGTCACTCCCACATAATGTACTATAACTTTAAAAAAAAAACACATCCCATATTTAAAGCTTGCCCTGTGTAAAAGACATGTTTGGTAAATGAATCACCTAAAATCATCCCGTTTACAGTGCGCATGCAATTTTGACACCTCTGCCAAACATGTCAAGTCATTTTAGTATTTTGTGGACATATAGGCATTAGGTTGCCCTCACACTTGCTTCTATATCAATAATTAATGATATAATTTCATATTTTTTGTAATAAGTCATGATATGTTCTGGGTGATAACATATCCTAATGCTTTTTCCTCTAATATTTATTGTGTGAGTTGACCTGAATGCGATCTGTGGTAATAACATTGTTTCTCCCGACATGTCCTGATACCACCACAATTTACACATACAGAAAGAAAGCCTTTGACGGCAGGTTTGAGGTGTCAGTTGTATAGCAGTGCCACTGCGACAAATACTTCTAAATCAATCCTTCTTTATGTTTCATGGATATCATATGACAAATTTAACAAAAATAAAATGTCCAGTTACTCCCACCGTCTGGTGAACATGTGTTACTCCCACCAACTGGACATTTGGTTATTCCCACTTCTACACATTCTGAAATACCAATAGTTTTTAACACTTAACGTTTTTTTAAAGTATTGAGCCTGTAATAAGAAATGTAATCCTTTTAAAGTTCATTTTTTAAAAGCTGCCATTTAAAATAGCAGAGATATTTCAAACGTCCTGTTACTCCCAACCATGTCCCGTTAACACGACAATTTACACACACAGAAATTACACTTTTGAGGGAGGGTTTGAGGTGTTTGAAGTCGTATAGCAGTTGTCTAGCCCCTGCCAGAAAATAATGAAAATACAAACTAGAATAATAAAATTGGACATTTTGACCACTCTCATATGCATAACATTGACCATTACGGATTCTGACAGTGCCAGTAGACTCGAAGTAAGTTCCTGTATACTGTATACTGTATACTGTATGTATTAGTTTGTACCATAATTACATCTTAAGAATTCTTTTCATGGTGATCAGTTTGTGTTAGGAGTTAAACTTTTCTTAACAAGAATGTAATTGTCAAACATAAATGTGAACGTTCACATCTTTATGGTAATGTAAATGTCCAGCTTACTATTTACTTATAATTCTACTATTAGTGATTGAAATTTAGAATATTAATCGTTAATATGAACTGTTAAACTTTTTTCACAGCACAATCCAATTCGTTTTTTCAATAATTATACTCAAGTTAGTTGTGATATAATCCAGAGACATTAATATATGTGTGAAAGTAAGGATTATGAGCTAAACTATTATATTATATGACTTAAGAATTGCTTATCCCCATTGTATAACATAATGTTAAAGTTACACCAATCATTATGCATACAATAAAACATTGAAATGTTGGTTCAACATAAATTTTATTTGTTTACACACAGTGTGTTAGAAACCAATATTATATGAAACGTAGTTGAGGATGTTGAATAGAATATTCATTGAATCATTGTAAAATTGAATAAAAATGGCTCCCTTGGATTATTGCCTTGCTGCCTCACAAAACACAGTAGTAAAATTTAAACCTGTCATTCAATTCACTCATTTTAAATATTAATTGTCTCAGAACATTAACGTTTATTACTAAATTTTCTATCATTTTATTTTGTGTTACCCTCTTTATTAAGAGGTAGAGTATACACGTAACGCGCATCACTTATGGGAGTTACTCACATTGGGCTGAAAAATAGGATTGCTCATAAAGCTAAATTAAACTATATATCACCCACACAATTACGTTGGGATATAGTCTGTACACTAAAATTGATATCCAAAGACAATACAGTAACCATCAACGCATTTATGTTGGTCAAATAACCAAAACAAAATTGTATATGAATACTGTCCACCATTTCGAAATACTGAAATGATGCGCTGAACGCGTGTTACTCGCCTCGCGTCGACACAGTGATATGACGATGGGAGGAAGGAGATTGAGGCATATTTTATCCATCACAGATCTGTATTCTGATCTGTATTCTGACGGGAGCTGGTATGAGGGATAGGGGACTGAGGGAAGGATGGGGAGGGAGGAGCATTTAATGTGTTCCGGATCATATCTGTTTCCACCCGAGCAGCGACGGGTAGAGAGCTAGTATATATATGAAGGAAGAAGTGATTTCTTTTGGTCCCAAAAGGCTTTTTAACCACAAGACATACACACATTATGTATGTACAATCAGGACAACTTGGTTCCAATGATGCTTATGTCTACATTTCAAAACTAATAAATTATGTTTTATAATTAAAAAGCAACGAAAAAGATTTTTTTTAGAAATGTTTGTCATTACAGGGCCATGTATGTTAAACATACGTAATACGTTAAGCGTTTGGGCACGTCAAACGTACGTTGCACGTCTCACGTGCAGTCACACGACTAGGGAGCTGGGGAGGGTGCATCGTGGGTTTCACGCCTTTCCCATTCACACAGCCTTCAAAGTCTGATGTTCATATATATATAATAATAAATAATAAGCCAGAATAGATAAGGATGGGGAGGGTGGTAATGGAGGTGCAATTAATCTCTTACGGACCTGTTTGAATAAGGGTGGTGGCAGAAAGGGTGTGTGGGTCAGGGGACCATTTAACCTGTTCTAGATTTCATGTTTCAACCCAAGCAGGGGGTGATGGTGATGCATTTAGTCTGCTCTGGGTCTGTTTAGATGGGGATGGGGGAGAGAGGGTTGGGGAGAGAAGAGGGGGTTGGCGGTGGCGGAAGGAAGGGTGGCGGGGGGGGGGGGGATACTTTATCTGTTCAAGTGTTTACCAGGGGTAGCAGTAGTTGGGGGAACGATATTAGAGGGATCGATCATTCCCATATAGATCTACATGTAGTGTGTAGTGTGTATATGGCTGTCATGACGATGCGAGGAAGGTGATGGTGGTGAACTTAATCTGTCACAGACCTGTATACTGACAAGAGCTGGTGTGAGGGATGGGGGACAAAGGGAAAGGGGGAGGGGGGTCTCATCTGTTTCAACCAGAGCAGCAGCAGGAAGGGGGTGGTGAAGAGGTATTTAGTATGCTGTGCATCTGTTTAGATGAGGATGGGGTAGAGAGGGTTGGGGAGAGAAGAGTGGGGTGGCGGCGGAATGAAGGGGGGGGGAGGGGGGACATTTAATCTGTTCTGCACACGTTTACCGGGGATAGCATTAGCTGGGAGGAGATATATTAGAGGGATCAATCATTGCCATGTACTAACTACATGTAGTTCCAGTGGTTTATACACTGGCTAGTACCCAATTAATTGCGTCCGTCCGTCCCTCCTTCCGTCCTGTTCGTTAACTATCTACAGGTTGCATCATTTGAGCTACGATGCTCAAATTTGGCATCTTGGTTGGAAAAGCTGACCGCAAGAACCCTATTTCACATGGGCCCAAACGGTCAATATTTGGGTCAAATATTGATCTTTGACCATTACCCCCTGTCAGAGTGGACAGGCGGAGTGCGGACTTCGCGTGGCTACGTGAGCTACGCATGGGATGCTTTGTTGGATTCAAACAGGCAAATCAGTGTACAACAAGGCCACCGTACTCGTGTAACAGGTCCTCGCCAGTCCCACCTAGCCTGAGTGCTCTGACTCAATCCTCTTCCCCTCAAGGCAGACGTACTGCCCTAAGTGATCGCCCTATCCATGTTACACCGAGCCCGGTAGGTTTTGACCAGACCCACTAAACCTTGCCATGGACAAACGTTTTGATGGACCACTCAGCAAGCAGTAAATTGGGATTAAGACCCCTGCAAGTGCTGGAGTAACCCCCTGGGCTACCTCTGGTTAACTTGCTGGATTGCCATGAAAAGATAACTATTTCTAGTAATGACCCAAGAGTAACCTGACATACATCGAGCTACTCTTGTGGACCTATCTGACATGGATGGGGCTTGCAACCTAAGTGTACCTTCCTCATCTGTCAGGGTACGGCACTAAAACCAGACCTCCGGTAGTAGTATGCTGGCAACAGCACCTTCTAAAATGGCTGGCCTCCGGGATATCTTGGGACTGCTATATTTGTTAGATTACGGAGCTTCAAATCTCACAAACAGATTACCGCAACCCTGTTCAAACTTCATCTTTCAGAGCCACTGGCCTCCACAGCAATTTTGGATTGTCACCTTCGAGAGCTTTAATGCTCAAGACCAGTACAATTCACTCGGCCGATCCCGGAGTACCAGACCTTCTGAACAACATGCGGTACCAGCCTTCATTGACTTCCATGTTTCGGAACGAGGATAGGAGTCACTCCTCTGTATCCCTGGAGCTCCGGACCAGGTACATCAACTCTCAAGCCTCTGAGCTCTGTAACAACTTCCATTCTGGAGCTGTTGAGCTCCGGGACAGCCATACTCGTTCTGGAACAGTACAGCACAGTAAAGCACTGGAGCTTCAGAACGGAATCACCTCCTAAGACTTGGGGTTCCAGAACACTGGGAACAGGACCATCCTTTCAGAAGTAAAGCTTTAAAGGTACAGAACTGTTATTATGGAACAAGAGGTGTGGTGCTGGCGATGTGGTGAAAAACGCCACTGTGGTCGGTACTTCCCTGAAATGCATATGCTGGATTGATCCACCACTGTACACGTTACATTGACTGATTCCCAGCAATATTGCAGGGCAGTCAGTCACAAAGAAAACATCTGAGGCTGTGAACCGGCCACTGCTGTGCCCCTGGTACACACCACTATTACACCAAGAGTTAGACATAAATGGTAGACCTATAGCCCTGGTCTAACTAAAACTAGCTGGTCTACCAACATTTGCCAGTAGATAGACTTATGGTCTACCTGGTTTTGGAAGGTGTATCATGTAGAAATTTAAAAAAATACTCTTGTCTAACAATGATTTGAATCGTCATGCTTATTTCAACAAACACAAAGAATTGTGTCATTATTTACTGTCTGTGTAAATGTTTTTTTATCAAACTATCCACATCCCTTTCATGGCAGTCATCTTAATACCATGCTACCTGATTTTGAGCATGTCTACCTATGTCTACTGCCTTAACAGTCCTTATGTCCAACTCTGCTAAGCATGTTCTAGATGTTGAAGGTTGTATGGCACTCGATGTCACCCAGACCCCCACACGTCCAGCCACATATGGTACCCTATTCAATGTGCTGATCTGCTGATCAGGAATGCTGATTAGGACTAAAAACCATCACATTCACATTTACATTATTTACCCCAATTACCACTGGTGACTGGTGATGGAGATGTGGGATTTTTGCAGTGGGCTGAGAATGACACATAGGCCCAAGCCAGGTTTCTTCACTACCCCACTATGCGCTACCTTGGCAGTATAGCAGGGTTTGAACCTGGTACCTTGGATGAGCTGTCAATGTCATGTGTCTAGGTTGGACACCAGGGCCCTCTAGCGTGGGTGTTGTCAGTGCACACTGTACAGCAACTCATGTTAGAAGAGCATAAGACACATAAGGATGACCTTCAAACACAGTTGTTCTACTGCACATAGCTGCGAGGTCGTGCTGTATGCAACATATTTGGAGACATGGAAGGATGAAGTCCTGCCACCCGCAAGTGACGTCATGGACACCTATGATGATGAGCTCGATAGGCTTCCAGACCAGACAATAGCTCCCCCATGGTTTTGGACCGTAGGCCGACCAGGTGATTCTTCATCCGGAAGTTGCGTCTCAAGTCCCAGATACATGAGGAGGGCCATGTCCTGTAGTCTGGGCCCTGTCTAGCGTAGCCCTGTGAAGAGATCTTTGTTACAGCTTGAGAGAACCCCTTGCCCGATGAGGTTAGTACAATGGCCCCCACCTCTGATCGTAACATTTCAGCCAAACAGAGTTCACGTTACCTTCAGGCACCTTACGTCAGGGTTCTCACGGATTATGAGGAGCAGACTAAGCACATTGCCAAACATACGAGGAAAGATTTCAGCTCAGAAACCCTATATGGGTTACCAACCAGTGGTGCCGAGACTGCCTTTGTGCCGGGATGATTGAGAGATGATTTGAGGTGATTGACAGCCTGACACCCCTGAAGAAGTCAGATACTTTCTACCTTCAGGCACCTTACGTCAGGGTTCTCACGGATTATGAGGAGCAGACTAAGCACATTGCCAAACATACGAGGAAAGATTTCAGCTCAGAAACCCTATATGGGTTACCAACCAGTGGTGCCGAGACTGCCTTTGTGCCGGGATGATTGAGAGATGATTTGAGGTGATTGACAGCCTGACACCCCTGAAGAAGTCAGATACTTTCTATTCCATCGTTCAGGGTTGAGGCACTCTCAATACTTTAACATCGTTGTGAATATGTTCTTAAGACTCTGGGGTCTCCTCCAGGCACCAGATTGATGGCCTACGGGTGGAACTCACACTGGTGCTGGTGATGATTCAGACCACGGTACAAGCAGAGTTGTGTCCTACCAAGAGTAACACACCCAAGGACAGGAGTGCACAAGGTCATATTCACCTTAATATAATGTGGGAACAATAATAGTGGCCCCAAATCTATTAGATTTTGGGTTGCTGGTTCCAACTTATTGTTGCTTCAACCACTCAAACTGTTCTGTGGGCTGTTCCCGCTTCCCGGATTTGTATACGCGTGCAGTATATACACATGTTCGTAACGGACGTAAATGACATAACAAATGTAGGAGAATCCAAGTGGGACCCACCTAGCTTAAGCGCGGGTCAATTAAGAGTTTTATTGACCTAATTTTATTAGGGTGGATTCTTCAATCCACCCAACTGGGCTGACCTACTCTACCTTTGCTCACACTAGAAAGAACATTTTTTACATTTAATTTTTTCATGTAAAGCTACTTATTATGCAAAGATATCATACGCTGTTGTAAAGGTGAGATTGTAATCAGTCCAATGGTAAGTGATAACTAGTTTCTTATTTTTGTGGTCCTTATGCAATGAAAATAAAGTTTCAGTTCTATTCAATGAGGTTTACGTCACCATTTGCTTAGAATTTGAGTGGTTGAAAGGGATCCATTGATGAGTCTGTAAAATCTTCAGATTGGAACACATAAATACATATTAGGCACCGTTGCAGAGTTTAAAGAATAAGCATTTGTCTGGTATATACTAAATCGCCCAAATGGAAGATCTCAGTGTCTGGGATTAAACGTAAGCTAAAAATTAGAGAGTATTTTTTCATTGTTTTTGAAATGACGAGTGGTTGTAAGACACATTTGTAAAATTAACGATTTCCCTATATTAATTTGTGTTAGAAATATTCTATATGCATCACTGTAAAGAGGACACTCTGGCCCTCTTAATGGTATATTACACATTGCATATATCATCAAACACAACTTGTATATGGAGTCCCAAACACTCAAGAAAAATCATGCTCCATTGAATGACACAGAATTCGCCCTGAACGAATTCGAAAGGCGTTTTTTAAACACATTTTTGTAATAAAAAGCTACTCGTTATGCAATGCCATCATACATGGCTGGATAGCTGAGATTTCAAGCTTTCCAATGGTATATGATGTTCTTTCCCGAATTGAGTGAGCCTATATTTTGCTCCGTCCCATGCACTACTGGTTTGCCCACCTGTGGGTGCTTTTCATGTTTATATGGCTGTGACATATGACGATGGGAGGAAGGTGATGGGGGTGTATTTAATCTGTTCCAGACCTGTATACTGACGGGAGCTGGTGTAAGGGATTGGGGACAGACGGAATGATGGGGCGGGAGGAGCATTTAATGTGTTCTGGATCTCATCTTTCAAACCCAAGCAGCGCCGGGTAGACAACTAGTATATTTATCAAAGATAGCAGGTGTTTTATGAAATTTCCCAGTGTTTTATACACTGGCTAAGACCCCATTAATTGCGTCATACCGTCCATCCATCCATCCATCCATCCGGTTTGTTACCCCTTTTACAGGTTGCATCGTTTGAGCTAGGATGCTTGAATTTGGCATGTCGGTTGGAAATGGTGACCACAAGAACCCTATTTTACATGAGCCCAAACGGTCAATATTTGGTTCAAATATTGATTTTTGACCAATATGATCACATTCTTATTCCAGTGTTTTGTACACAGGCTAAGACCCCATTAATTGCATCAAGACGTCCGTCACTCCTTCCGTCAGTCAGGTTCATTACCCCTCTATCGTTTGAGCTAGGATGTTCAAATTTGGCATGTCCATTGGAAATGGTGACCACAAGAACCCTATTTCACATGGGCCCAAACTCTCCACATTGGGTCAAATATTGATTTTGACCATTATGGTCCAACATTCTTAAGTTACTATTGAATGCACAATTACAGTTCAATATTCTATCACCTGCAAAATAGACTGCTTGGAGTTTAAGAAATCAATAATCAGCATGATGAAGCCAATATATATAGACAGTGGTATTCCAGTGTACAGTGATTATCCTCAAAAAAGGAAGAGTAAACAAAGGAAACTCTGAATAAAGGAAACTTTTCTCATGCATAAGCTTATTATAATGTAAGTAAATGATGTAATAATCAAAGGAAACCTCTACAAAGGAAGGATTTGTGACTGCAAATAGGGCTCCGTTGTTGAGGATTTTCACTGTATTCAACACTGGTTTGCCCCATGACTAAGCCAATATATAGACAGTGGCATTCCAGTGTTTTTCCAATATTCTACATGGACCCAAATAGACCTTTCTAAACACTGGTTTGTCCCCCCTGGGTGAGCTTTTCATGTTAAACACATATATTACATTTTGTTAAAAATGTAATGAAGTTCAATACATAAACAGTTATAAAATTGTAGTTGTTTGATTCATACAAATGCAATGGATATATCATGTATAAACTAGTTTAATACATATGATTAACCCATTACCCCTCACGTTTTATTACATGATGGCCGTTGTATCCTCGCAAATATTTGCAGCGTAGCGCGTATAAAATCTTTCCATTTGTCAGAGCTGCGTTGCCAAATTTAAACTGCCATAATTTCCATAAAAATGCTCATATTTCAATCATCTCTTCACCAAAAAAAAAGACTTATCTATATAAATTCGTTTTAGTGTATAATGTGTAATTATATATGTCTGTATTGTCGGTTTTAAAAGCTCTGTAGAGCTTATGTTATTTGTTATAATGTACCGACTTTTAAATAAATATTACTTGACTTGACTTGACTTGACCAAAATACCAGGAAACCATTTTGGCTTACCCCATTCCCAATTTCACAATTGTTTTGAAACGAAGCATCACAATTCCAATGGTAAAAGGAAGACCTGTTCGGATCGGTATAGGACTGTGGTATATGCAGCGTAAATGCGCAGTAAATAAATCACAGAATTTAGAAAATAACTAAAAATATTTATCAGGTGTTTTTAGAATGGATTTATATATCATGATAAAGCTGAAGTGGTTCAGAACACGAATATGTATTTCTTATCAAGATTGAACCATTATAAGTATGTCTACAACTTGATCAAACTTTGGTGTTTTAGCATTTGGTGCGATATGGCAAACATGGCGCCATTTGTGAGCGCAAATTAATGCTGTCAAATGAAACTTCTTTATAGTCTCCTAAACTAAAAGCTAAACATTAAAATAAATTGTGCACGATGATTTCTTATACGGTTTTACATATAGTTATCTAGTTTTAATCACGATAGCACCACTGCTATAGCCCAAACGAATGACTTGTATGACGAAGCTTTTGACACGCAAACAAGTGAAATGGTGACACGTGATATGGTGCGGCCGGTTTAGGCTGATTTGAGGGAGAGGGCCCAAGGCCGGTTTAGGCCATTTTGAGGGGTAAAGGGTTAATATATGATAACAATAAGTGCTTTGAAGTAAAATTGAGTACCAAGAAATAATATTCTGTCTATAATGCTCACAATATTGATTAAAAAAAATCACAATTCACATATAAGCAAACTAACCTGGAGGTGCAACTCTCAGCGATTGTAATGATGAGAGAAGAAAGGACAGGAATTTGACCTTCATGACCTTGATGCCTTGAACCAATAATAAGAGTCAAAGTGGGTGTGACCACAGATCACTCTCATACAGCCCATAAGGGTAAAGAATATTTCCCACAGGGACACATGTGGGAAATAACTAAGATCACAAAAAATAATACATAAGAATTCTCACCAGTTGCGCGCATTTTTCTTTCACTTTATTGATCTCTGAGTTCAAAGTTTCACATTCAATCTTTGTTTGCGCCAGCTCAATTTCCTAGAAAATGAAATTGTGGAGTTATGATTTGTTTGATAAAATTCGAGCAATTTGGTTGCATTGTTGCCTGTTTTGACATACACATATGACTAATCTGAAGTTTAGTTATGATTAGTTTGATAGTCTTTGCTTAAAGAGCTAGTGTGAAGGTCAGGGGTCATTTTGGCAGTTCAATATGATTGATTTTGTAAACATTCAGCAATAAATGTTATTTAATGTATTTTATAACAGATGAGATTTTTTTTTTATAGAATAGTTGTCTTCCCTTCTAAATAGCTTCTGAAACAGGTCAGATTTGTGGCGTCAGTTTTATAATAATAATGTTACCTCCTGTACAAACCTTTGTAAAAAGTAGCAATAGTGTGTTATTGTGGTAAAAAAAAACTAGATGGTGTATGAAGCTTTAATTTATTTCCCAATAATCTTTAGTCTATTCCCCTCACTCTCATGCTGCTGTATAGTAACATGACATTGTCCAACAGCCTGTTTATTTGTCGCTGAAGAACATCCGACCATTTGAACGACGGGGCTACATGTTTAGCATTTAAAAGTCTACAAATATACAAGCACCATCGATGCACCATCTGCTTTTCAGGCAGTTCTGTTCGGTTTCGTTGGGTAAATATTAATCTAGGACCAGTTTTTATGAATATATTCAGATATCGATTATACTGATGTCTATTATTCTTTTCAATCTTTCTATTGGTATAAAAACCTTAAAACGCTGATCAAGCAAGTGGGATTTCCCATCACCACGCGCATGGGAACTAGGAACCGCCCGCCAACTCGGAACTACTCGGAATATTTCTAAGCTCAACAGACCTCGGACGGGATACGTTGGAATCCATTTTGGAACTATGATGCTTTTCTTGACGGGTAATTGTCCGATACAGTGTGAAGATAACACTAGCTATGCACGAGTGATGTCTTATCTGCACAAGTGACTATTGCTCTTTTACCTCTCCACTTTTTTCGATTTTTAAAAAAACTTTATGGTGTTTACTGTTTGTGCACCTTCCGATTCAAATCTTCCCGTCTTGATCACATCAATTGGGCTGTATATCCAGGTATTTTGAATGATCCTATGACATCTTGATTACAATATGTTTTATTAGACACATTGTATAATCACTAACAATACATGTATATACTAAAATGCTCAAAATTCAGACCACCAATAGAATATCTGGCTTGTTTACAATAATGTTAATGGCTGCATGCTTACGAGAATACAGAGCAACTAGCGGAAAACGTGCAGCGTTCAACGTAGGACACAGTGCGTTCAACATGTTCATTGAAACGTCAACCCTCCAAACAATAACGTGTCCCGCATTTCTCTGAACGTCTTACATGCTGTTTTGAGCGTCGTAATAGAGCGATGAGAGGGCAGCTGGACTGATCACTTTTGTAGCAATTTGTTACATATTCCTACTCCTATTCACATCCAAGATTTGTTGTGAGAGTAGCGGAAACATACGAGGATTGCCGATTGCCGCCCACCTTGTTGGTGGACATTTTTAGACTAGGCGGTTCTCTGGTAAGAACTTCTTTAATATTGGAGTTAGAAACAAATGAACCACAATACTGAAATAGTTGTTCAAATGCGTTCAAGATAGATGTAATGGATATGGTAATATGCCCAACATCATTATACAAAACATCATTGCACTTCACTCAGGTTCACTGGTTTCAAGTAGCAGTAGTAATGGGCCTTATACTCATGATATGTGCGAATAATTATCATACCGGTAATTTATTTGTTATGTCACAAATTCACAATATCATTTTCACATGAGTTCTCTGTTTACATCGCAAATCAAGATGAAATTTTCAGATTAATTTGTAGTATATACGAACACCATGAACTAGAGGTCAGTATGATATATCGTAATAGATTACTTGATACATGAAGGTTATGCATATGTAAAATATTTAGAAAGTTTGAACCCAAATATCTGACCTTTAACGTTGTTCGTAAGCTTGAATTCAGCATAAATAAGTATTAAAACCCAACAACATCCTCAACAATGGACTGATGTACCCTAAAATCTAGTCAGTTCTTATAACCACCTCGGTGAAGCATCTCGTTTAACATGCAATTGGTTGAAGTACTTTTTCTTCACTTTGTCCACAAGCCCAAAAATTAATGAAAGCCAATATCAACAAAATCTTTAATTGCAAATGAATAAAATGTACAGTGACCCTGTTTCTATGGGACGTCGACACGAATTCCATACGAGCTTCTCTCTGTCTGTGGTATCGTTACATATGAGTTTCTCTGTGTGTGCCATTGTTACGTATGAGTCTCTCTATGTGTGCAGATGTTAAGTTCAAGTTTCTCTGTGTGTGCAGATGTTACGTACGAGTTTCTCAGTATGTACGGTTGCCGCAGTGAGACGTGTGACATCCTCCTGCAGCGCTGCGCTGGTCTCTTCCAGCACCTTTACACGCGCCAGCTCAGCCTCCGCCACAGATGGCACCACCTCAAAAAATAGCATCTATCAGGAAAACACACTTTGAGTATCAAGAAAATTGACCTCTGAAATGCTATGCCTGAGAGTGGATTAACATAATTTATCAATTGTGACCTGTGTAAATACTGCAACCTGATTGGTTGAACCCACCACACCCAGCAACCTGATTGGTTGAACCCACCACACCCAGCAACCTGATTGGTTGAACCCACCACACCCATCTGATACTCAGCTAGGATTGATTAATTAACCTCATTTATATTCATCACAGTCCTGTGATGAATATAGATTAACAGCCTGTGGTTGGTCAGAATTTTTTTTGAGAATAGTTATGTGTCAGAGGTCTCTTCAGGACATCCGATACTCAGAGTGGCAAAACACGACCCAAGTCCCAGAGTTTTCCAAGAAAATAAATTTTCATGACGTACATGTATGAAAAAAGCATGACAATAAAGTACTGATTCCGTCAGAAGGATACAGAAGAAAATTTTCGAGGATTACGTTACGATTCCTTACGATTTTTTCCCATTTCTTCTTATTGTTGCATCTATTACGAACGTAAAAATGTTCTGTAGCTTCCGCAAATTACGACTTTCTTCATAACTCGCCTGAAGTTACGTTTATTCCAATAAGTGATTTCGTAAATTGCGCGTGACGTCACAAGGTCAGAGGTCAAGGGGCATAAAGATGTGTATTGGGCATGATTTTTCTATACAGTATATAGTAAAACTCGGAGACAAAAATGTTTAAATAACTTTGTTAATCATAATCTGTTATTTATAAATTTAAGTCACCCTTGTAGGAAAGGTGTAAGAATGCACAGCTAAAAGAAGAGATTAATTTGGCATTAAACAGCACCTGAAAAGGTTCATTAAATCCCATGTAAAAAATGTAAAATAGGTTTCGGCCATGACAGAGATATTTCACCGGATTTAGAGGGCGTTTAATAACAGCAGATAAGGAAGATGTTAGGCAATGTAAACATATACATCACAAGGTAGTAAAAAATTAACTTCTTGGCAAATTTGTGATTCGAAGTTGATTTTGAAACTTCCCAGCAAGTGAATTTCATTGCATACACCATCAATTTGTGTATAAGTCCAGTCTATGCCAAATCCATCGGTCCGTCGGTCCTGACCGATTATTTTGACTCATGTCCAACACTTACTTCAAGATAGTTGGTCCTGATGACCGGGGCGATTTCTAGACATCCAGAAAATACCAAAAATCATCTTTTTAATGTAAGCAGAAACCCATAAGAGCTCTTATGGGTTTCTGATGTAAGTAACAAGCCAATGGGATGGACAGATTGATCGACTCACACAATGGGGTATAAGCGACATTATGAACTTTGAAATTGATTTCTTTCTCTGGTAACTACATATTAAACTTATGAAACCAATGATGTTACTGACATGATTATGAAGCTGCCAGTCCTCACAATTTACCAGTCATGAGTAATGCATGGAATGTAAACCCTGAAAAACTATGACATGCATGTACTTACCAAGGGATTGATTACATGATGCACTTACTCCATGCCATCATACCAGACATAGCATGAAATACTAGACACAGCAAAGTAAAATTTTCAAGCCAAATTTGGTTTTGCTCCACAACATCAAATGCTGATCGCAGATTTCACCCATTTGATGTAGCATTGCATTGAACGACAGCCACTATTTCCTGCCACAAATAACTGGTGTTTGGTCAAAATTAGTTGGTTGATAATGATGCATATTTTCAGTTATCAATTCAATTATCAATTCAGTTATAAATTAGACAGACATTCCATGTAATTTTTCTTTAGCTAAAAGTGTGTTCAATTTTTGTACCTATGTTTTCAAATAGATGTTTAATATCAGAACTTGACAAAAAACATTATAATTTACCTGACCATCCATTTCCCAATTTGTTAACTTTTACAAATTGCAACTATTCAAGAATGTTCATTCCTATATAGTTTGATTTATTATGAAAACTATATCTCTTTGCAACAGCACAATTTTGCAATGAAAATGACCATCCATATTTTATCATGTACCAATTAGACAGATAACTAAGATTCATACTAAAAGATCTCAGATTATTTAGATATTTTAAGTATAAGAAAAAAATGGAATGATCAAAACAATATCTTTATAATGAGCATATTCCTGGTTAAATAATTTGAATTTATACATTACTGGGTTTGCTATAGTTATGAATAATCATAATTGAGTGAGTTGTTTGCTGTTGCATGCTATGACCAAATACTTACAAGACGTATGGTATATTGTTACCATGGAAACAGACTCTCGATTTGTGGCTGCGCTTTGGTTTAAGAGCACAATAGCAAGTGTGTATAAATATCTTCAGGCAAACTACAGAAATTACACACACGTAATCTTAAACTTGTGACAGCCTTTAAGATAATACAAAACTACATCGTGAGCATATGAGGTAAAACTGAAAATTTGATGGTGATTTTGATGTTCATCATAATTTGCAACACCATTATTAATATAATACTAATAATAATAGGATTTCAAAGTTCTCATGAAGTACATAGCACTGATCTACGGGTATGTTTGTAGAGACTCTATCTCTGTAATGTGTCAGTGACATCAGAATCAGGCAAAGTTTTGGAAAGACTGAACCAGATGTTGTTTCATTAGAGCTTTAATAACTACTACTCTATGATGAATCCAAAAGACAAATTCTATTGATCAAGACATTGTCTCCCTTAAGATCCTTCAATTAAAGGTTCTTATTGTTTCATCCAGAAATTATAGATGAGGCAGCGGAGAACTTAACCTTGCAAAAATACCCCCCAAGCAGGTTATGATTGATTTTGGTAGGGGAAGTTGTCTACTTTCAGAATCTGAACAATGCCCAGCGGGCATCGTTGAGCATTTTGAGAAATTCAAGATGGCGTCCAAGATGTCCGCCACCAAATATGCATATTTCAAATGTACCACCAAATATTTGTTTCTTAACCAAATTTGTATTGTAATACACCAAAAAGTATGTTTTTATGGCCAAGGATTCATTTTATGGCAACACAAATATTGTAGGTGCAATATTTATCAAGAAATTCAAGATGGCATCCAAAATGGCCGCCACCAATTTTTCCTTTTCCTTTTTCGAAATATAGCAATAAAATATTCGTTTCTCAGCCAAATGTGTACTGTAATATACCAAAAATTATGTTTTTGTGGTCAAGGATTCCAATTATGACAACAAAAATATTGTAGGTGTAATATTCATTACGAAGATGTACTATTAGCGGTCAATGGAAGCTCTACCTCGTGAGATATCGAACAAATTCTTCAAGGTCAACACACAATGAGGCACGTTGCTGGTGCATCAAATGCTACATGGAGTGACATGTACATTGAATCAACATTCATGAGATTTGAACACAGCCAGGGTGGCTTGACTGGTATCACTCTCAATAAGAATGCAACCCAACGTTGGGCTTTGAGCCTTCATTCCTGCAGTCTGCTTCTCCATGACATCCAGACTATGAGAGACAATGTTGATCAACCCATTGCATACCACAAAGAAGAATCTCCAGCAAGGATAAGAATTGACTCATCTGATAGATTGAACCTACAGAAAAAGCTGCATCATTGCATTGATCCATTAGACCCAAATGGTCATCCACAGGAACTGTTCAATATCTGCACAGGCCAGATAACGAGTACCACTGTTAATGTCGACAGTGCTCTTCAGTTTGGGATCAATTCCATGCAGGACTTTGAGAGCAAGCTTCCAGATAGATTTTATTCAACCATAAGTTGTCCTGTGACGACAATGGCAACGAAGAGGAAGGAAATCAGACTACAAGAAGGCACTGAAGCTACATTTGACACTGAGGTAATCGTTAACAGGACACTGGCACTCATTGATTCAATGGATTTTGATCTTAGGGAATTGTTTGGTTATGAGTTGTCCCAAATTCCTACAGCCCTATTTGCTGATGATGGAAGTCTGACCATCAACTTCAAAATCAAAGATGAAATTAGTCCTGGAAGTTGAAATGTCTACGTGTACAATTCTACCTCCACAGGTGATTGTGCTTGATGAGTGTGCAGTCTTATGGAGCATCCATTGGCCTGTTCCAGGAACTATCAATGATCTCATTACATCAGTGGAGACATACTTGCGGCGGAAATTTGATAACAGTGATGTATACCTGATCTTTGACAGGTACTATCCATACAGCCCAAAAGGAGGTACAAGAAACAACAGGATCAGAGTTTGTGATCACTTCCATTTGACCACTAGTTCCCCACTTCCATCACAGACTGCATCACTGTCCATCACTCACAAGATTCAAATCATAGATTTACTGTGTGATGCCTTGGTAGGACGTTTCCAAAAGGAACATGCTGCAAAGAAACTTATCATAACTGGATCAGATCCTGTTCCTCACAGTGTACAGGCTGGAATATACACACAAAGGACGCACTTGAGAGTAACCCATGAAGAGGCAGATGTGATCATTGTGGATCAGGTTGTCAAAATTGCACAAGAAAATTGTACAAGCATTCATGTGGTGTGTGATGACACAGATGTGTTTGTTCTGCTGATACATTTCTATGCATCTCAGGATCTCCATACCAATATCTACATGGTACCTACAAACACCACTCGAAGTGCTGTTGATATTGGTGCCACTGCAAGACAGCACCATGATATTGTGCAATACTTATTGCCTCTCCATGCATTGACTGGCTGTGATACAGTTAGCACAATCTATGGTATAGGAAAGAAGAAAGCACTGAATGTTCTGAAGCAAGGCATCTATCCTCCATTACTGGGTGATTTTGAAGCAAATTTTGATGAATTAGAAGCTACAGCTGTTAAAGTCATTGCCAGATGCTATGGAAGTAGGAATGTAGGTTCTATGTCTGAAGTCCGCTTTTGTGTTAGGCAACACAAAACATCAAAGGGAAAATCACAGAGGTTTCGACTTCCTGCGCTTCCTCCAACGTCCAGTGCCTTTCAGTTGCATGTCAAGAGGGCATATTTCCAAGCATGCCTGTAGATGTCTACACTGCAAGCCGACCCTCCAACGTGGGATTCCACAGATTATGTATGGATGGAAGATAGGGCAAATGAGATACTGCTACCAGTATCACTGCCAACTGGAACATTAGCTGCTCCTGAACAGGTTCTGAACTTGCTATGCTGCAGTTGCACCTCAACAGATGCATGTTCTTCACGTAAATGTATATGTAATAAGTCAGACATTGCCTGCACTATCTTTTGTAAATGCAAAATGAATGACAGTGTCAATATTACTTGTATGAATCCATTGAATTCAACAGTTGAAGAAATTAGTGATGATGAATCTGATCACGATGAAAGTGATGATGATTAACTTTTGTGGAGATTGCTGTATGCAATGCTTTTGTAAAGATCATTTCATGCAATTCTACGTAATGTGGTTTTCTGCAAACTAGATAAGATTGATTGTTGATATCATAGAATAAACATTTGATTAACATTTTACATGCATCCATATGTGGTTGTGAAACATGTTTCAGTGATGCATTTACTAGTACTTAGAAACATAGACAATTATCGAACACCCATAGAATTTATATTGAATTTCTCATAAAATGTTATCATTGAAATCTATCTTGATATATATTACTCCTACAATATTTTGTTTATCATAAATGGACTATTTGACCATGAAAATCTAGATTTTGATATGTCACAACATACAATATTTTTATCAGAAACAAAAATTAAGTGCCACATTGAAATATACATAAATTGGTTGCAGACATTTTGGATGCCATCTTGATAAATATTGCACCTACAATATTTTTGTTGCCATAAAATGAACCCTTGACCATAAAAAAATACTTTTTGGTGTATTGCAATACAAATTTGGTTAAGAAACAAATATTTAGTGCTACATTTGAAATATGCATAATTGGCGGCGGCCATCTTGCACGCCATCTTGAATTTCTCAAAACGCTCAACGATGCCCGCTGGGCATCGTTCAGATTCTGAAAGTGGACAACTTCCCCTACCAAAATCAATCATAACCTGCTTGGGGGGTATTTTTGCAAGGTTCCTATGAAAAGCCCTGTTTGGCAACCGGACTACTTTTAGGTCAGTAATTTTAAAATTAGTAATTCAAATACATACATGTATAATAAAATAAAAGAATATTGTAGAACGGTAGCATATTTAATCAGAATGAGAACAAGAGGAGCGCTCACCTGCATTTGTCCATTTGGCTTTAAAATTAAGTGAGAGGTGCCCTGGTGAATAATGAAACAATGCTGGGCACCAAGCGGAATGATTCAAACATGATATAATAATGTGATAGCCAAATAACTTGTGTTAAATGATATATGGAGAAGCATTTATTCCAATTTTTGGGGGGTTGGGTCAATTTGCCACCCAGGGGCACGATGATTCAAATATAGTTCTGGGGTCACATGCTGTTTCACAGCTAAATCTAGAAAATATGTGCAAATTTGGTAAAACAGTTTTATTTAATCAGATTCATTAGTTATTGCATTTTTTTTTATTTTCATTTTTTTAAGGGGGGCAAGGGGAGGGGTATGAACTGAAAAACCCAGAAGAATGATTCAAATATGAAATCATAATGCTGGGTACCCAGGGGAATGATTCAAATATGATATCATAATGTGACAGCCAAATAAGTTGTGTTGAATGATATGTGAAAAAGCATTTATTCCAATTTTGGGGTTGGTCAATTTGCCACCCAGGGGCATGATGATTCAAATATAGTTCTGGGGTCACATAAATATAGTTCTGGGGTCACATGCTGTTTCATAGCTGAATCTAGAAAATATGTACAAGTTTTGGTAAAACAGTTTTATTTAATCAGATTCATCATTTAATGCAATTTTGGGGGGTGGGTGAGTCAATTTGCCACCCAGGGGCATGATGATTCAACTATAGTTCTGGGATAACATGCTGTTTCACAGGTAAGCAAATGAAAAATAAAGGAATTATTTAGTAAATATGTGCAGGTTTGGTGAAACTGTTTCATTTAATCAGATTTTCTATATGGAACCCTGGGGAGCCAATTTTACACCTAGAGGAATGATTCAAATGTGAAATCATGATGAGACAGGCAAATAAGTTGTGTGCAAGTTTGGTGAAAATCAAATGAAAAATGAAGAAGTTATTTAGAAAAATATAAATTATTGACGGACGGGCTGGTGACAGCCTGACGGCCCGATGAAAGGTGATCACAAAAGCTCACATGCTGTTTCACAGGAGGTGAGCTAATAAAAATACATCGTAACTTCATCAAAGTGGACCAAAGTACACCAAAATGTAATCAGCTTTGGAGAGTAATACAATGAAGCTAAACATGAAGTATGGTGATAATAAGTCAAACAAGTTTGGTGATGATAAGTCATAAACTGTTCCCAGGAGACAGATAAACACAATTATGTAATAATTTGTTTTCAAAAACACATCGTAACTTCATCAAAAGTAGGCCAAAGTACACCAAAATCTAATCAGCTCTGGAGAGTAGTACAACGAAGCTAAATATGAAGTTTGGTGACCATAGGTCAAATACTTCTCGCTGTAGAGTGTTAACAAGGTTTATTACGTAACGCTCGTAAGTTCAAAAGTAGGCCAAAGTACACCAATATCAAATCACGTGAGGAGAGTGATATAGACATACCAAATGTCAAGTTTGGTGGTAATAAGTCATAAACTGTTCCCAGGAGACAGATAAACACAATTACGTAATAATTTGTTTTTAAAAACACATCGTAACTTCATCAAAAGTAGGCAAAAGTACACCAAAATCTAATCAGCTCTGGAGAGTAGTACTCGAAGCTAAATATGAAGTTTGGTGATAATAGGTCAAATACTTCTCCCTGTAGAGTGTTGACAAAGTTTATTACGTAACGCTCGTAAGTTCGTCAAAAGTAGGCCAAAGTACAAACAAAATTTTTTGAGAGGTACGTTTTTCCTCAAATAAGACATATTCAATTTGCAAATCAATAGCTCAAGTAGTCTTCGAGTTATCAGCCTGTTTATTTCGGACGCACGGAAGGAAGGACGCAATTAATGGGGTATATGCCAGTGTAAAACACTGGAATATCTTGTAATTTTGTACCTAGTTTCATATGTCAACACTCAACACATGCAATTGCATTGCTCACATTTGCCAAAATGCTTTTGACAGAGAATTTTAGTGATTGGATGCAAAAAGAAATTAAGTAACAAGTGCCTTCCCCAAGAATTTGTACTGCTTAAAAATATATCAAAGTTAACTTGTCATGATATGAAAGAACTGGTGCTATTAATTGAATTTAGAGCTTTTGATAATACCTCATCGGCTCTTATATTAGAGCAATTGTTTGAGCCACTGCAAGCAACTTATGAAATGGAATATGAAACCCTTTATCAAGATTGAATTATATTATGTTTAATCATCTTTCGACTAACCACTAACTTTTATTTTTGGAAAATACAATATAATTCAGTACAATGCTATGTTAATACATACGCAGGGCATGTGGAAATGGCCCAAATGGGGGTGTCATATATGCTAGGTAAGTTATATACACTAAAGTGGGGGGGTCGGAATGTCATATTTCATACATATATTTCGACGTTGGGGGGGGGTCATATGTTTGATTTGCGTGGGGGGTCATATGTTTGATTTACAAACGCGTGGGGGGGGGGTCATATGTTTGATTTGGAAACCCGTTGGGGGGTCAGAAGTTAGAAACACTGATGTCTAGAAAAACTTCCGACCCACCCCACTTCTTAAATAATGACTCAGCCCTAAAAACACGTCGTGACTTTATCAAAAGTAGGCCCAAGTACACAAAAATCTAATCAGCTCTGGAGTATAATGAAACTAAATATGAAGTTTGGTGATAATAGGTCAAATACTTTTCCCGGTAGAGTGCTAACAAGGCATTAACAGCTAACCCTCATAAGTTCATTAAAATTAGGTCAAAGTACACACAAACTTTTTTGAGAAGTACTTTTTTCCTCAAACAAGACATATTCAATTTGCAAAGCAATAGCTCAAGTAGTCTTTGAGTTGTGAGCCTGTTTATTTTGGACAGGCAGGCGCGGACAGACTATCAGACAATATCTCACTGAATGTGGACTTAATATAACAGAACGAGTGAGCATAGCGAACAAGTTCTAGATATTAAAGTTCACACAAGGTGAGTTATTGAAGAAATATACCATGTTTAGTATTGGTATATCTGTTAATTCACTGCCCGAATTTGTGCAAAATTAATATTTAATGATAATAATAATTAATATTTCACAAATGAGGGCAGTGAATTAACAGATATACCAATACTAAATATGGTATATTATCATTATACCATGACGAACAATTAAGAATGTCATTTAAACTGAAATGCGACTTATTCTGTGCAATACCACGTACCTATCACATCAGCAGGATTACTTTATACTAGTCTAACACTGTGTGCCGGTTTGCTACATATGAGCGTTTTTAGCCAGGCGAAGTCCTGCTTTCGTCAGCAAGTTCACTTAGCCGGATGTTGACTGCAACACACAGTCTTTTTCAAAACCGCCATAAAATATAGTTCGTTTCACCGTGCATTAATGTGCCTGAATATGGCGGCCCGCAGTGGTTGGATAGAGATTGTATAAATAAATAAAGGATTTGCATAAAATATTATCAGAGGTCAACATTCTTAATTTTGTAGTTTGATTTAAAGTGCACATTGAATCTAGACTGGTTTTTTATGCTGATTCCGAAAATTTAAACAAAATTCTTCTAGCTCTTATATTTATCAAGTTATTGACAAAAAATGATCGGTAGATCAAATGTTAACTTCACTGTTTTTCAAGCTTCTCTCTCAGTCACTGTACTTTGATGCTAAAGTATCCAAAGTATTTTAATTTATAGACCTGGATGCCTAAGAATCAACGATTCTCTTTCGGTTCCAATTGGGGCTAATTCATTTGACAAATCCACTGGTCTATTTCGTTTTTGTTGATATAAAGCAAGCCATTCTATAATCAAGGCACTGATGCCACTGTTAACATGATGTTTATCTTATTACAAACATTTGATCTTAAAGTTTTGAAGGAAAGTTTTATATATTTCTTATAATTCTATTCATACAGAATTAGTTATAATTTAATTTATGTGTTTAGCACAAAAACATATGTTCTTCCAAATTTTCTACCAAGTTGAACAACAAATCAATCTTTTGTGATGTGTATAATGGGGACAGTTTTGTGGTAAAGTATACACACGTTTGTGAAAGATGTTCTTCCCAATTTTCTACAAAGTTGAACATCAAATCAATCTTTTGTGATGTGTATAATGGAACAGTTTTATGGTAAAGCATATATACGTTTGTGAAAGTCTTTTTAATTTCTAAACTTTTGACACTGTGCGCTCATACCGAAGATTGCGTTATGTTATGTGGTGTTCATTTTGCATTTACACTTGGTAAGCTGCAGGTCATTAGATATTCAGGAGGGGGGGCCTTAGTTTATTTTTGAAAAAAAATGTTTGTTTTTCACAATTGCTGAAAAAGTATTTGCAGATGAAAGAAGCTAGAAAAATTGTAACATTTATTCTTCAAAAAACTTTTTTAATACAGTATCAATACCAACAATCGAGTCTTTTACCTTTGAGTACAAAATTACAAAGTCTCAAAAATCAAAGTACATTTTTCGGCAACAAAATTTAGATTCCAATCAACGAACATTCCGTTCTGTTTTTCCCGCTCTTTCTTTTCTTTTGAGGCATTCTGTGTAATAGTTCACGTACAGAAACATTGGCAGTCTTCTGCTCTATAACGACTTTTGTTCTTTGTGATCTTCAAGGACATAGTCATAAGTAAACTGTGTCTGTGGCTTCATAACCATTTTCTCAATGTAGCATTTTAGGGACTGCATCTAGCTATGGAAGTTACTGAATCTCATATTTGTAGATCTAGTGAAGTATTAACTGAATGTATGTTTGATTCATCCTGGGTTTCTTTATTCATGATTCAAAGAATTTATTGGATACCCATAGAAACCAAAGTTAACCATTTTTTTGGCGAGACTTTCGTTGTTATCGCAACAACTTCATCGGGCCGAGTGCAAAATCTCAGAGGGTCACATGACCACCATGGTGGCGGCAGTCATGTGACAGCAGTGTCGAGTACACGGGGGGCAAGTCGTAGCCAGTGTCACAGTACAGCTCGGGTCGGCGCGTGCGGATTTCAATGGCCTCCCTCACTTTCCTGCGGAACTCCTCTTCCTCCCATGCCAAGTCCAAGGAGAAGCCAGAGGACACCACCAGTAAGGCGAAGGCCAGTTTTCCGGTTTGTTTGCCATACCTAAGAGGTCTGTCTGAAAAACTGACCCACATTTTTAGACAGCACGGAGTGAGCACATACCACAAGCAATTCAATACCATCAAAGCTCAGTTACCGTCTCCGAAGGATAAGTCACCGGATGGCTCCAAGTGTGGGGTAATCTTCCAGGTTCAGTGCCCCCAGTGCCAGTACTCCTATGTAGGAGAAACTGGTAGGACCTTGGCAACACGCATCAAGGAACACTTGAACCCCAAACGGACCCCAACCACCATCGGGGAACACATGAGAGACACAGGACACACAATTAGTGATAAGGACTTAAAGGTTGTGGCAAGGGAGGAAGAGGAGTTCCGCTCGAAAGTGAGGGAGGCCATTGAAATCCGCATGCGCCGACCCGAGCTGAACCGTGACACCGGCTACGACTTGCCCCCTGTGTACTCGACACTGCTGTCACATGACTGCCACCACCATGGTGGTCATGTGACCCTCTGAGATTTTGCACTTGGCCAGATGAAGTTGTTGCAATAACAACGAAAGTCTCGCCAAAAAATGATTAACTTTGGTTTCTATGGGTATCCAATAAATTCTTTGAATAGTGAAGTATTGTTGTGGAGATTCGCATGTTTTGATATAGGTTATCGTGTTATAATTGTGAACAGTCAACAACACACAATTTTATTAGGTCTGTTGGTATGTTAAATCGACACTATAACCTTACTAAATCTCATATTTGTCTCTCTTTATCCCCTGATCAAGCAGTAAAATGTCCTTGTATTCAGCTTCAATCTTTTCCAGTATATACATAGCATTTTTCTTCTTGTAATGTAGAGTTTCACTAGAGATTTCTTCCACTGATGCCAATGCCTCCATCACCTCCCACCTTTCTTTCCTCTCCGACCATGCCCAGTCAGTCAACTGAGGCATGCTGGTAAACCAAGGGCTTTGATCTTCTGTTCATAGTTCTCAATGATCTTTGAATTTTTCCTGTATGTTGTTTGTATCAAATGCTACTGATGTAGAATTGTTGCTATCTGTTTGGTATGTAATATCTGGTTCACCTGCTTGATAAATCAGTTTGGTGGGACAAAACTACTTCTGTTTAAGCCCAGCTATATATCAGAACTTTCAGTACTTTTATTCAATCTTACAGTACACGCACTAATCTGAATTTCAGATATTTTAGGACCTCTTTGTTACGCATATGGTATTTTGGGTATCTAATTTGTTTTTAATCTATTGACAACATAAATATAGCGTCTTAATGATTTGAATTGAGAAGTTTCAAAATGGCTGCTATGTTGTCATGAAAGAAGTACCCAGATTAGGTGTGGTATTTGGAAAAATATACTCCATCTGATTTCAACTCTCAGCCAATCAGCATACCGCATTCAAGGAGTCTCACATTAGAGTGGTATAAAGTCTGATCTCTTACGCCCACTTATATAATTACCCTTTCTCCCTCCCTTGTACATTTGCCATTTTAAGTCTTAAAATTTGTAGTATAAGATATCAATTTTTATGCTTTGCCTCTGAACCATTCAGAATCGAGTATTTTCAGCAAACATGGGAGAATGAAAATTGTGTGTTGTTGACTGTTCACAATCTTAACAGTAAACTATTTTCTGATTCTTTTCAAATTTGGCTTAATCATTTCTACAGTATTCCGAAGTTTAAAGAATCAATATTATTTCAAACCATTTCTACACTAGTTTGTGCCTACCCTCAATCTGGCCATTTTCTCCTGGAAGATGGAGAGGTTGAACATGGTGAGTGTTGAGGGCATTCGGCCGCCACACTATGCCATAGAGCCACATATAATATGGCCAAACTGTCCACTACAGTTTTGTGCATGTATAATGTGATCAAAGTTGTGATTATTAATCAATAACATTTTTTATCTATTGGCAAAAAAAAACATAGAACTAGTCTGAAAGTAAATATTTTTGTAAATTCCACTTCATGTAAAATGTTTTACTTTATCCCTTCCATTATCAAATAGTTTATAGGCATCAATTCAATGAAATCCATTTGGAACGAAGTTGCACCATTCATAATCACCATCAAAACATTGTGTTTTATAATTAAGGAGAAATGATTGCTAAAGAAAATATAATTCAAACAACAGTTTTAAAATGCCAATGAATGGCAACATAGGACAAATGTGCATCCAATCATTGTACACTGTATAAAGCACCTCGTGTAGTAGAGGAGGCGACCAGCGGCATATTTGTGATGCATACAGCAAACTTATGAGAGGAAAACATGCACTATCAGACGCCCACTCAAATCAGCAGGTTCCGCATATGGAAAGCTGGTGAGGCAATAAACCTGTCAGCTGCTATCCTGCACAAGTGAAAGTTCATTTGCAAGTAGCCACCATTCTTTAACTCTCATAAAGCATTGCTACAATCAGACTTCCCTACCACATTCATAACCACTCGATGGACTAATTCTACAACAGGGACAGCAATATAAACATATATAGGAGGATCATTTTCCTTTATGCCCATAACAACACATATAGGGTTTATCTTAGCCTGGATAAAGTGTAACACTAATTTACATTTGCATCATTTCCTTTTCATTATTATGTTGTAGAATAACTTAACCCTTTGGAAGCCAGGGAGCATTTATATGCACCCCAGAATATATGTCCCTTTAGTGCCGCAGTGCATATATGCACCCAAGTTTACAGAAAAAACAGTTTGAGTTTGTGTGCCATATTCGTATATAAACACTCGTGGTTCTAGTCTCAAATTTCGGTGTGTCAACATCAACAGCAACTTTACATTGACATTTTGATGTATTTCTAGAAGGAAAAAAGCAGCATAGTATAAATATTTTAATTCTATTTGTGAGAACGAATATTTACCCACCCAATACGCATTATCTGTATCAATTTTTTGAGCCCTGAAATACTCTTATTTGCGCTGGCAAAACCATGGCTTGTCATATTTGGCTGGAAACCTTTTGAAACCAGCTTTGCACAGAGACCTTTAAACAAATGTGAAACTAGACTCGTCAAAGTCATATCATGATATCTATTTTGAGTACATCAGTACGCAGTATAATCGACGGCAAAACTATATAAAGGATGCAAAGACTTCATCATTGAGAGCGCTACTCTGAATCTAACATGATGCAGCGCACTGCACAAGGCTGATTTTCCGGAAATCGGTAAGATCGGCCATGATGTGATGAAGTTTAAATATTTGAAGAAGAATTATCATATTATTCATCATCCATGCCTCATCTTATTGTATCTTGCATACTGGGTCACAAATAAACCGTTTGGCAAACTACCCAATAAATGTGGAAGTCGGATATCTAGTATTTCTATCAAAACGGATGATGCTTTTGTCGGGTAATCGAGTGATGCTTGTCATAGTCCACGACGATGAAGAAATCAAAGTTTGAATATGTTTTTGGTCCGTAATATTGTAAGTAAAAATATATTAGTATGAAATATGGATGGTTCATGTTGTGCTTCTTGTGTATATTCAATAAGTCGTAGCTGCAATTAAAATTACTACTGATACTACGACCCTAAAAATCGCTTGCGAAAGCTGGCAAATGAATCGGCGATTAGGGCTGAAACGGTTACGGTTCTGTTCGGTTACGGTTTTTACACAGTATAATCGATCCGGCCTCGGTTAACTGACATGGAGTTGACTCAGCACCTTACCTTACACCTATATATACTTTATACATTGAACAATTTGTTGAGTACTCCAATCTAGTATCTATTACCTAAAGAATTAATAACATACCCCATAAAAGTGATAAACCCCCACAAATAATTACAACAAATAACTAGATCAGAAGTGTTCGAAGAACACGGCGTCGCTAGAACAACGTTGACTTATTCAAGTTCAACTGTTAAAAGTTGACTAAAACGTTATGGAAATCTTGATTAAAAGTACACAATAATTAAATGGCAAACTCTGTGAAACCGTAGTTCCGCCTCTGCCACCAGGCGCCGCTGCAATCGTCAGGGGTAAACGTTGCACAATTCGCCTTATAATTGTACAGGAACCAACCCAGAAAGTCCCACTTTTGAGGTGTATTTTCTGTAAGAAATACTCATCCATGTTATTCCATTATTGTGTATCAATAACAAAGCCCTTAGGTATCTGCATCTGAGCATTGTTTCTCAAATAATTAGAATAATTTAGTTTAAGTAACATACTTATCTGACCTGCCAGTGCCGCTTTTAGCTAGATTTATAACCCCGAAGCATTATTATTACGTTCGACATTTGAAAAAATATAGTACTTAGACTTGTACATGTACATTTAATGTTGAACGGAGTGTTTTACACATTGAAATTGTAGCAAAATATGGACTTTATCAATGGAATATATACGTGAAAGATATGTATATATCAAGGATAACATACGCATCGTATACAGTTAGAAAGGACAAGCAACATTTATGGATAATCTTGTCAAACACACTGACTGTCAAAATCGGCCTTGGCTTGAGCTTGAGGCAAAAACACAACTTAGAAATCTGGACAAAGCTCATTAAATGCAATTCCAAATAAAATGTGAGTATCATATATGAAAACTAGAGAAGTATGCGAACATTTCTGTGTGTGTGTCACAAAACATAACTGAACATAGAGCACAATAATACCATCTTCACAATGACTAATATACACGGATGTGGAGGCCATGTTTTGACAGCTTACCCCTGACGACTGCAGCGCCACCCGGTGGCAGAACGAAGCGTCGTTTTAACGGGTCACGGAGTTTGCAATTATCCACATATAATATCACAGTGTGATTGTACTGTGCATGTGTGAGTGGTATTGATTTTATTAATTTGCAGCAGGCATATTTATTTTATCAGCTGGCTTTGACTTTGCTGCTTGGGTTAAATATTGATTTTTTTCTTGCTGGCTAAGTGCATTGATTATCAGTAAAATTTCATAAATAGCCTTCTATAAGACACAATTTAATTTGCAGAGTGCACAAAATCGAATCACTTCAGTGTCGTCTCATACCTCATAGTTGTGTAAAGTTTGAACGAAATCGGTGTAACGGTAAAAGCTCTAGCTTGTCCGGAGACATACATACATACATACATACATACATACATACATATAATAGAAACGAAGTGATCACAAGGCTTTCGCTTCAGCTACTGAAGTGACGCAATAAATGTTCTAAATGAAACACGTTGAATTTGTACCGGCTTGTGTGGATCATTCGGAAGTCGTTTGCTATTTAAATGCGTAAGATGTGATGCAATCTATTCAATTACAAATCTTGGTTATTGGTGAAAGACAATAAAATGTATTGGTGACTTGTGATTTAGGAAAAAAACATGTTGGTGATGGATTTTCATCAAGGCTATATACTATACCACCCCCCTCACTAAACATCTGATGTTATGGGAATTTGTCAAATCCGACACTTCCATACAACCTTGTAGATTTTAGCGTGTAACACATTTATGGTTGATTGTTATTATTTTTACAAATCCCATGTAATATCTATATATAATTACCGAAAGCCGGCTGTTACTTTTTTTGCCCACCACCCCCTACGAATCTCAGACATTTATCCCCCTTTGGTCACATCAGTGGCGTTATAGCGCTTCAAACCTAGACCCGCTCCCTGCCTTACTACTACTGTGTGCATGTTGCCATATGCACCATACCTTTCATTCTCTATTCATTTAGGAGACTGCTTGACCACAACTGCTTAGCAATGCTGATTCGACTAAAATGTGACATTTTTCCTCTCCTGGCGCTCACCACTACACTTTTGTCACTTGAAAAATTCAACTTGCAATACGTCAGTAATGCAGAAATGGGTTCACAAGCCGCACACATTCAATTATGTCATCATTTATGAGAAAACCTCTGCGAAATGGTCAAATAATAGGTAGCACTATACGTGGAACAGCCTTATTGTTTCCAATGCTTTAGCCGATTGCATTGTGTTTACAAGCCCGTATGGACATATGCGGAGTCAGTCCCATTTGACGATAATTTTCGTGACCAGGATTGTAGGCTCACACTATCATGAGACTGCACACAAGATAGAGGAAACACTAAGCTTCAAAATGACACCTAAAACATATTTCTAGATGCAGTATTAAGCGATAAATTTGACTTCTGAAAAGCTTTTTTTTTGCGGAGAAACAAATTGAGTTCTGCGTGGCGTTCGCACCAACCGCCTTACGACATGTTCCACACTAAGAAATCGCACCTCACGATCTCACAATCAAAACATATTAATAACTACGAGTATTCCGCCGATTGCATTGTGTTTTCAATGCCTTTTTCACAGTGTCCATTGTTTTCACGTACCCGTGTAATACAAGTACAATATTAATAACTGGTACTACGCGTATTGTTCACTGATTTTCATAAAGTCTATATGCTCCCCTCAAAATTGTCTCCGTAGGAGATGGGCTTGCTAGTATTATATAAATATTAGTTGTGTTCCTGATTGAAATGATTCACAAAAAACATTAGATATTTGATTTTTTATTATCATGACCAATGCAAATAAAACCTGATGACTGAACGCATACGACAATTCAGTTAATCAATGTTCCATTTTGTAACCGGCACTTGTGCAAAACCTACCTGTTATTTGTCTAACAGTCACAGCCCTATCGGTGATTACTCGAAATTGTCAAAATTAAACTTGATGCTGTATTTATCTTTATCTATATTTGTAAAAATAAGAAACTAGACCGTCTCCTGAATGTGTACTGTAAATGTGAAAATGTTCTAATGAAAAACGTAACAGCTAGAAAGGATCATATTTCAACTATGACAATTGAAGACCCCCACTGTGAATAACACTTCACGCAAAATGCGTGTCTGGCACTCGGGTATCCCAGAGGGTTAATCATAGTTTGTATTTTAATTATCCACACTCACGTTTTGTCGCATAACTTGCTTTAACCAAAATGGATTTCTTTAAAAGTAACACCATTTGGTGCAGAATTGGCATCACTAAATGGAATTCATGGGAAAATAACTTAAATGGCTGTACACATTGCAAAATACTAAAGTGTTTGTGTATTTTCAGTAAACTTTACAGAGTGCAGTACTTTACGGCATATGTATGGTATGGACGTATCTCAATTACGTAATATTGTCTAAAGGGGTCAAAGTGCATAGTGTCATATATCATGTTTCGACCCACAGGGTACAGGTTCACATGTTCTTCAAAACTGCTATTTTCATGGTGTAAATAATAGAGACAGAATATTCCGGCTGTCCATAGCATTACTAGTTTTTTTAAATATTCCTGTCTATGCAAGTGATATAATTTGTGGTAACCTCTCCATCTCATCGTACCTGGATGAAAACCTGGATGAAAACTAGGTTAAGACCTGTCAATTTTTTTAGGTCTTGACCTGATCGAGACAATTTTTTTGCTCAACACTTACCATCAGACCCAACCAGAAAACGAACCCACTACCTTCTGGTCACAAGTCCAACTCCCTATCCATTCAGCCACGGAAGCACACACAAAAGGCCTTTCTTTTGTGTACGGCATCAAAGCTCATAATATCCACCAGCTCAGGTATGGACCATAGTTACCAGATATTGCTAGTTCATCAAGTAAGGAAGCTAAATTGAATTACTTTTGTAAATAGATTCATTGGATTTCTTTTTATATAGAGATTGATTGATTTTGCGAAAAATCCATTCAAGCTTACTGTCTTAATATATTCGGACATTTTCAATGTCCATCTCCCGAGACTTCTTTTCTGTCAGCAGATGACAGCACATGACAATAAATAGTGCATGGGACGAGGCCTGGATTTTCATGATATAGGCTTACTCAAAGAGGGAAAGAAAATCATATATCATTGGAAAGCTTACAATCTCAGCTTTCCAACCATGTAGTCGCGTAGTCCTGGTGTACAGCAGAGGCACAGCACGAAGTCATTAGTTCAGTGGCCGGTTCACAGCCTCATATGTTTTTATTGTTACTGAATGTCCTACAATGTTCCTAGGAATCAGTCAATGCAAGGTGTCCACAGGCGCACATTTCAGAGCAGTACCGAGCATAGTGACCTTGTTTGCCACCTTGCAACCACCATGCATCTTATTGAGTAGTATAAGGTGCTTGATAATTTTGATTTGATTTATTTATTATAGTGACAAGTATATTACATGTACAATACAAATACATAAATAACCATATAATATAATACCAAGCCCTACTGGACTTATTTGTCACCTTAATATAAATACATAGATAAATGTGACGCCAAACAAATATGAACACAATGAAATAAGTGATATGACTATTCTACCTAGATTACGCATACAATATAATACACACTAATAATAAATATATATATATATATATATAATATATATATATAATATATATATATATATATATATATATATATATATATATATATATAAATATATATATATATATATATCTATATCTAAATATATAAATTAATAATACAACCTATTTTGCCGTATGTTCCAAGCTTTGGACACATAAACCGACACTTCTTTACAAAAGTTTTTGATTAAATAAACAAGTTTTTCAGAATCATTAAAATCATCAAAAGATATGTCAAGATTTCTAGCCTTTTCAAATAATGGGGATCTAATATCATTATAAGTTGGGCAGCTACATAAAAAATGGGTTTCATCTTCTGTACATCCTAAATTACATAACTCACAAGTTCTTTGTGCAATTTCTAATTTCTTAAATCTACCTGTTTCAATTTTTAAGGGGAGAATGCCGTGCATGAATTGTGTGAATAATGATCTTTCTCTTCGCTGAGATATTTTCTGTACATATTCGTCTTGAAAGCAATCAGATTTGAAGAGTCTATAGGTTCTAAGCTTTGGCTTCTTGCGCACCTCTACTTTCCAATACTCATTCATACGTCTTAATAATATATCATTAACAAGGGTTAAATCAAATACAGACTTATTTGAAAAGCACTCACTATCTATGCTCGAGAAGAACCTTTTAATTTCACTACTCCAGTTTTGCTTTGCAAAGCTATAATCCCACTCAAAAAATTTCCTAGTAAGGCGATTTCCCTGCATTTCAATGAGCCTATTCCATAGCCTCAGTCTGTTAACAACACGACTTAACTTAGGTGTTATCCACCCCATGTCTCCAGAAAGAGTGTTGTTAGGAGACAGCTTGTGTACCCCTAGATAATATCTCATAGCCCTATTTTGAACAGCATTGATTGGACTCGCTTCTAAATGCACCCAAATGACACTACCATACTCAATAATCGGTTTCACCCCAGCATTATACATTGATTCAAAGGTCTTAAGGCCCACATTTTTTAGCGTCTTAAATTTGCTTATGATTGCCCCAAGTACTCGGCCTCCAGAATCGGCAAGAGCTTTAGTACAGGCATCAAATTTCAAATGCTCATCCATGAGTACCCCCTTTACAATTTATAATTACAATTCTGGAGCTGTGAAGCTTCTGAAAGGATAATCTTGTTCCCAGTGTTCAGATACCCCAGGTCTTCAGCAGTGCTCCGGAATGGGTTGTACTGTTCCAGAACTCAGAAGTTTCAGGACAAGTGTGGCTTTCCCAGAGCTCAATAGCTCCATTATGGAAGTTATCAAGGAGCTCAAAAGCTCCAGAATTGATGTGCTTTTCCTGAACTCCAGAGCTCCAGAAGTGTGACTCCTACCTGCATTCCAAACCATGGAAGTCCCAAGAAAGCTGGTACAACATGTTGTGCCGGAAGTCTGGAGCTCCGGGAGCAACTGGGTGAATTTTAATGCCTCTGAGCATTACAGCTCATGAAGGTGACAATCCCAAATCGCTCCGGATGCCAGTTGCTCTTGAAGATAGTTTGTACAGCATTTCAGATGTCTGCTACTCTGGGAACAACTTGTTGGAGAGGACTGTTCCAAAGCTTTGAAGCTTTGGAATTTAGCAAATGCACCAGTCCTAAGTCATCCCGGAGGCCAGGAGTTCCAGAAGATGCTGTTGCCAGGATACTACTACTGGAGGCTTTGATGCGATGCCCTCAGTGATTGCCTGACAGGTAAGGAAGGTACACTTGAGTTGCAAGACCCATCCATGTCAGACAGGTCCATGAGAGTAACTCGATGTATGTCAGGTTCCTCCTGGGTCATCTGCCCATTGCTAGAAATAGTTATTGGTTCATGGGGATCTGGCAAGTGGACCAAAGGTAGCCAAGGGGGGTGCTCCAGTACTTGCAAGTGTCGTAAACCGAATTTACTGCTTCTACCACGAGTGAGTGGTCAAAACGTTTGTTCATGTCAAGTTTTAGTGGGTCTAGTCAAAACCTACCTGGGATCGTTATGACATGAATAGGGTGATCCCATAGGACAGCACGTCTGCCTTGAGGGGAGGATGATGGGGTCAGAGCATTCAGGCTTGGTGGGACTGGCGAGGACTGCCCGGGCTCACTATGACACAAGTAGGGTGGCCTCGTTGTATACTGATTTGCCTGTTTGAATCTCAGAAAGCATCACCTTCTGTGGCTCACTGATTCATAATCTAAAGTTTCCTGTCCCTTGATCGTTTGCCTTTCACGAACGTCTCGTCTCTCATCCTGTGGTGAGCACAAGATCATCAGTTAGAGTAGATTGGAGTCTGCCATTGTTCAGTGCCTCAATGCCTTATCCTCATTGTGTATTTGTTCTTAAGACTATAAGGCCTCCTCCAGACACCAGATTGATGGCCCCTGGGTGGGACTTCAAACTGGTGCTGGTAGTGATGGCATTTTGTAAGTACTTGTCTGGAGAGAACTTAGTTTTTGTGTGGCTATTATTTGATGGATGTTCATCAATTTATTAAATTTCTACTTGTGTTACAAAAATAAAAGTTTTGCAGAGCTGAATGTTTTAATTCTGAATAGATGTGATGCCTTTCTACAATATTCTTTATACGTATATGTATTTGAATAACTTATTTTAAAATTGTCGACCTAACAGGGGCTGGTCTAGGAGGAGATTTTTGCCATTTCCGACGACTTCTTTTTCTGACAGTTAGCTAACAATACATAACAAATTAAAAATTAAGCGGACAGAGAGAATTCTTTCTCCAAGCTTATAGTGGTTTATGGGATATGGCCTCTAAAGGGTGTATTTGTTATAAATGATGAGATTTTAATACAAGAGGACCATAAGGGTCCTAATATCGCTCACCTGCATGTGTAAATTTGGGTTTAAAATTAAGTGAGAGGTGCCCTGGTGAATAATGAAACAATGCTGGGCACCAATGATTCAAATATGATATCATAATGTGACAGCCAAATAAGTTGTGTTAAATGATATATGAAGAAAATATATTCCAATTTTTTGGGTGAGTGGGTCAATATGCCCCCCAAGGGCACGATGATTCAAATATAGTTATGGGGTCACATGCTGTTTCACAGCTAAATCTAGAAAATATGTGCAAGTTTTGGTGAAACAGTTTTATTTAATCAGATTCATCATCTATTGCAATTTTTTGGGGAGGTGGGGTGGGTCAATTTGCCACCCAGGGGCATGATGATTCAAATATAGTTCTGGGATAACCTGCTGTTTCACAGCTAAGTAAATGAAAAAATAAAGAAATTATTTAGAAAATATGTGCATGTTTGGTGAAACGGTTTCATTTAATCAGATTTTTATTCATATGGACCCCTGGGGAGCCAATTTTACACCCAGAGGAATGATTCAATTATGACATCATGATGAGACAGGCAAATAAGTTGTGTGCAAGTTTGGTGAAAATCAAATGAAAAATGAAGAAGTTATTTTATATGAATAGTTGACAAACTGCCTGGCGGACGGCCAGATCGACGTATGACAGACGGGCGACAGACGAAAGGTGATCACAAAAGCTCACATGCTGTTTCACTGGAGGTGAGCTAAAAATTGTGGTTAACTGGTTCAACTGAGGTTAAATGAAAAAAATATTTGCCAGCGGTTCATTGAGACATGTTTCTCCAACATGGTCACTGTTGTGTGTCGTGTTTAGTGTTTACCTCTTTTTCTGCTATCTGCTTCTCCAGCCGCAGTCGTTCTTTTGCTTCTAATTTGATAATTTTTTCTAATTCTTCCTTTTCCTCATACACATGCGAATTCTGAAATATTAAACATAAGAATAATTCTCAAGGAATTCTCCCCAAGGGAATTATTCTGTTACCTATCAACACAGAAGATGCTTAGGGTACATTTGTATCCTCAACTTTGATACAGGACATGCAGGGTTCAAGCTCTATACTAGCCTAATCAATAACAATCGAGCTTTCTGTGGCACGGCGCAAATGTGTATATTAGTTTCGGCTGAATAGCATCTTACGCACACAAGATGGCACGACAGTCAGATCATTCTTACAACTAATACAGAAATGGTCAAATTTCTGTGCATCACTTGGGTATTAATGTTTCGTAGACTGATAAAATTTGATTTCTTGTTTCAGATTTTTTTGATGGTTGATGGCATGATTGCATTTGTAAAAGTAACAATCCATTAAATCTTGCCACATTGTGTACCAGACCACAAATGTGTTAACAGGGTGTTAGTTAGTCTTCAAAAGACCTTATATCTAATAGTTTTTATTTTTATTATTACAAAAACAGCTCATGTCAAACATATATCAAGTGCAAAGTTGAAGATCAAGTACAGTTATCCCAGCCTCTAGCTGAATAGATATAAGGTCTTTTACAAAACCCTAGGGATTCCTCTGATATTAAATATACAGCTTCAAACATCGTGGCCTGTTCTAGCTTTTAAAACCAGAGCATTCAGTTGCAACATCTGCAGAAACAGCAGCATGCATGGGTGATTTACCAGGTAAGGATTAGTCAAGATATGAAGTGTATCATTTGATCAAAGCTTCTCCATTACAAATAAACAGTACCACATGTTTAAACAAGGAAATACCCAATTACGGCAGCTCACAGCTACTCTGAAAATAGATTGCTGTTCTAAGAATTGAAGCAATGTGCTTTTAGTTAATGATGTCAGGTTTGCAAAACACTTAGCAAGATTTGCATCATAGAGAAGCTTTTAGAATATTGGGATGTATTTCACCTAGAATGACTACTATTTACAGGTCTATCTGTTATTCATGTACTATCATACTATCATACTATCATACTATCATACATACTATCATACATACATACATACATACATACATACATACATACGTACGTACGTACGTACGTATATATGTATGTATGTATGTATAAATGTGTGTGTGTATATATATATATAAATGGATCAGTTCTGGAGAGTAGTACAACGAAGCTAAATATGAAGTTTGGTGACCATAGGTCAAATACTTCTCCCTGTAGAGTGTTAACAAGGTTTATTACGTAACGCTCATAAGTTCAAAAGAAGGCCAAAGTACACCAATATCAAATCACGTGAGGAGAGTGATATAGACATACCAAATGTCAAGTTTGGTGATGATAAGTCATAAACTGTTCCCAGGAGACAGATAAACACAATTACATAATAATTTGTTTTTAAAAACACATCGTAACTTCATCAAAAGTAGGCCAAAGTACACCAAAATCTGATCAGCTCTAGAGAGTGGTACAACGAAGATAATATGAAGTTTGGTGACCATAGGTCAAATACTTCTCCCTGTAGAGTGTTAACAAGGTTTATTACGTAACGCTCGTAAGTTCAAAAGTAGGCCAAAGTACACCAATATCAAATCACGTGAGGAGAGTGATATAGACATACCAAATGTCAAGTTTAGTGAAGATAAGTCATAAACTGTTCCCACAAGACAGATAAACACAATTACCTAATAATATTTTTTTAAAACACATCGTAACTTCATCAAAAGTAGGCCAAAGTACACCAAAATCTAATCAGGTCTGGAGAGTAGTACATCGAAGCTACATATGAAGTTTGGCGACAATCGGCCAAATACTTCTCCCTAAAGCCGCGTAACAAGATATTTGTACCTAAGGTCATAAGTTCGTCAAAAGTAGGCCAAGGTACACCAATATCAAATTACGCGAGGAGAGTGATATAGACATACCAAATGTCAAGTTTGGTGATGATGAGTCATAAACTGTTCCCAGGAGACAGATAAACACAATTATGTAATAATTTGTTTTTAAAAACACATCGTAACTTCATCAAACATAGGCCAAAGTACACCAAAATCTAATCAGCTCTGGAGAGTAGTACAACGAAGCTAAATATGAAGTTTGGTGACCATAGGTCAAATACTTCTCCCTGTAGAGTGTTAACAAGGTTTATTACGTAACGCTCATAAGTTCAAAAGGAGGCCAAAGTACACCAATATCAAATCACGTGAGGAGAGTGATATAGACATACCAAATGTCAAGTTTGGTGATGATAAGTCATAAACTGTTCCCAGAAGAAAGATAAACACAATTACGTAATAATATATTTTTAAAAACACATCGTAACTTCATCAAAAGTAGGCCAAAGTACACCAAAATCTAATCAGGTCTGGAGAGTAGTACATCGAAGCTACATATGAAGTTTGGCGACAATCGGCCAAATACTTCTCCCTAAAGTGCCGTAACAAGATATTTGTACCTAAGGTCATAAGTTCGTCAAAAGTAGGCCAAAGTACAAACAAAAAATTTTGAGACATACGATTGTCCCCAAACTAAACATATTTAATTTTCAAAGCAATAGCTCTCATGGTGTTCAAGTTATAAGCTTTTAAGCATGTGGACGCGGACGGAAGGACGGAAGGACAGAAGCAAAGCTAGAAATCTCCCTTCGGACTTCGTCCGGGGAGATTTAATTATGGTGGAAAATGTACACCTCAGTCGGATTTGTTTAAAAAAATATGAAATTCCAATGCATTTGACACAGAATAATAAAAAAATAAAGAAAAACACCAGTTTATTTAGCTGTCGAGACACCCTACAGTGCATCGACAGAAATCTGAACAAGGAATCAAATTTTGTCAGACTTAACAATGTCTAACCAATTAAAGTAGACTATGATAAAAAGTTTTCACACTCCCAAGTAGTATTTTCCAACGTACTGTGGCAGTCTCTAAATTATGATACACAAAACAAGTTGAATTTAGTTTTTTAAATGCATGATTATGTGACTTTATAAGGTAGAGTGTGAGAAAAGTGTTACCATATGTGTTTGGGTACGATATGAGTTGATGATGGATTGACTCATCGTTGTCGATGAATGTCTTGTTTCCTGAACCTATGTAATTGGTGCAGGGAACAAATACCTGCACACTGGGTGATTTAAGTGGTGATGGGTTGTGCATGCCCGTCAACACTCTCTATTTCTATTAATCAGCTCTTGGGACACATGGTTCCCACAGTGAAGGGATGACAAAATTCACTGACTTTTGACTGACCTTTTCACTGACCAAATACTTGTTTTAATCGCAAAACATACATAATGTTATTATGATTTATGCTTATTTTTTGAAATTCCATTATATTTAAATCAGAATTTTCAATCACTTGGTGTTTGAAAAAATTCTGGTACACTGATGCCTCCATTTTTCTAAGGTTCCAATAAAGTTAAACTCTTTTATGTTCTTTCCTTACATGATTATTCTCATTATCTGATCACAGTGTTGTGCGTTTAAACGATTTCTGCGAGCAGTCAGGGTCATATTCTGTACACTAAATGTTCGCTCAGTCACTTGTATGCACTGGATGCGTTGCCGCTAAACACATGAGTTTCAGGAGGCCAGGTAGCTCCTCACTGTGATACTTTGACATAATCTCCCACAAATCCCCAAGACTATGCATTGGATATTTACAATTTTTGACTATCGTTTTACAGTGGTGCCATTCTTCGTTCTCTACAGACAAGATATGACTTATATTGTACCCAAACACATATGATAACCCTCAATCTTAATAGAAATAAATAGCCTCGTATCTGTTACTTAGGAGACTTGTCAATAAGTGTAAATTTCAATAAAAATGGATTGGATGGAGATTGAGGTAATGTCCCTCTCATTAAAGGTAAATTCGCTCACAGTGCCCCCTCCATTGCAAAACTAGATTCGGCGCATGCTCACAAATCTATGTACTGGACGTTCACAATTCTTTCACTACAGGTTTCATTCAATTGTGCTTTATATAAGCGTCAGTCGTAAACCAAAGCCATTCCTAATCAAACTATAGACGATCCCCTAATATACCAATACAAATTAGTCACCAGAAAATACACACTTTCACTTTTTCCAGTCATTTTTCTTACATTTCGCGTCAAATTCGCGATCTAGTGAAAACAGTACCGAACGATTTACGTACACTTGCAAAGACTTATTATACGAACCCCGTTCCATTCCATGACGTCATCTATTAGAGACTAGCCTACACTTCCAAGAACTGAGCGCACAACACGTGGTTTGTGGGAAAATAAACATAGTACCCGCCATGTTGGCAGTACTGATTTCCTTCGATTCAAACAATAAAAACAGTATTGAATGTTTGTTTTTATATCCGTAACCATATTAAATAAAAAGTTAGGGTGTAAAACATAGAATATTTATTCGATAAAATGATGAATAACAAATGAGAGGTAAAGTTATATATTTCTTCTATAGTGAAAGAATTGTGAACGGCCAGTATGTTATGTATAAATCTAAAAAAACTAATTTTGACTATTACCGACATCATACATATGATTTGGTAGCAGTCAGAATTATGAATATTCTGTAAAACTGTAAAACTGTTAGTTTAAGCATATAATTCTTAAATTTCAATAATATTCTATGGTATGAAACTTGAAAGTAGAATTTCTGCACGAAGGAGTGTCTAGCGTTAAAAAAACATGCTAATGAATATACTCTAATTGAAAACACAAACTAAAAACACAAAAAGCTATAGCTTTCTCATTTACATAAGTTACAAGACCAGAAGTTTGATTTAGCAGGTGGTGACTAAGAGCGAGCGCATTCTCACCTCAATGTGGGCGGCGCTGGCTGAGCGGAGGATCTGTTGGTGCAGGTCATGGCAGCGTGCACGCGCCACCTCCAGCTCACGCTCCTTTGCCATCACCTTTTGCGCATGCTCTGCAAGATCCTTGGCCCGCTGCTTCGCAAACGCCTTCTTCAGCTGGTCCCCGCCGGTCGACTCTGTTGCAGGCTCCACCTTACGCTGTAACACACCACACACATACACTAGTGCTCATAATGTAAATGGACTAAGAGCAAATAGTGTGTAGATGTTTCACAGGACTACTTCTCAGTTCATATTTCATTCTCATATTTCAACCAGAACCCAGCAGTCCGCTATCTACGAATACAGAAAATCTCAATGCTACAAAGACCACTGTGAAACTAAGGGCGACAGTTAGAGACTGCTTTATACTAGATCAGAAGTGTTCAAAGAACATGGCGTCGCTAGAACAGCGTTGACTTATATGGGCAATTAAGATATATACTAAAACAATGTATACTTTACTGCTCATCAAGTTCAAGTGTTAAAAGTTGACTATAATGTTATGGAAATCTTGATTAAATGTACACAATATTGCAATAAGCAACAAATAATATTATAGTGATTGTAGGAATTGACCATGAGATTGGAGTGTCAATCGTGAAATTGAGCATGCTGACGTCTGATTTACCCGAACAAAGTGAGGGTAAATCAGACGTCAGCATGCTCAATTTCACGATTGACACGACAATCGAGTGGTCAATCACCATTCTATCATGACTAAAATCCATTTTATTTTAAAATAAATCATATCATAACATTCCATTGCAAGTCAATTACGTTTGTTTTGAGCGCGCGGAGACCACTACTACGGCGTTAGTCTAAACTTCTGCTCTCCGCTACACGGAACACGCCTTGCGACGTCAGCTGCTGTATTGATAATGTGAGGAGTTTAGACTAGCGCCGTCCGCACGCTCTGGAGCCTGTTTTCCATCGCAAAATTGAGCACGCTGATTGACCAATCAGCGTGGGTTATTGGCTGTGATTTTTGCACGGAATGATAGAATGTATTGTGATGAGCGTGGTGAATTGATTTTATTAATTTGCAGCAGGTATATATATATATATATATATATTGGTTTTATTATGTTGGCTACAGAATTTGCTACTGGGTCGAATATTGAATTTTTCTCGCTGGCTAAGTACATAACATTGAATATCAGTAAAATGTAATAAATGGCCTTCTAGAAAGCACAATGCAATTGGCAGAGTGCCCAAAATTGAATCACTTCGGTGTCGCATCATACCTCATAGTTGTGTAAAGTTTGAACAAAATCAGGTGAAGCGACAAACATACATAGATACATAGATATATAGATATGGTCAGTCTTTGAAGACAACACTGATTTTGCAATAACAAGCAAAGATATAATTTTAGGTAACTCTATGATGGATAAAAATATACAGCTTGCAATTTTGTTACTATCATATATTATATATAAACAATGGGTAAAGGAAAAATTTAACAATGTTAAAAGGAGTGTTCAGTTTCTTAAGGCAAGTCAAATATGATGTTAAATATAAAGCTACGGTTTATCGAAATATTGGTGCAATAGAACTAGCTGATTTATTAGACTACATTTTGTAATGATGCTCATTAGTTTAAAAATCTTAACAGCATACAATAGAACATATAATAATGATATCTACATCCTACACTTAAAATTATGTTAGAATACTGTTAGTTTTTTTTTTTGGTTTTACTATGCTGTTCAATTAGGTCTTAAAATGTAAAGAGTCATTGTAAGTCCCGCAATACGACTCTCTTGTAAAATGGGACTTGAGTGTTTTATAACTGAAATAAATAATTTAAAAAAAAAAAAAAAAAAAAAAAATAGATACATAGATACATAGATAGTTACAAACGAACAAAACACAAGGCTTTCGCAGCAACGCAACAAGCTTCTTGTTCAATATTTGTAATAAGTCACACATTTGTAAAGTGAACCTCTCTAATACGGCCACGATACAGTATACAGCATACATGCAGGCAATATCCACTTTGAGATAATCACTCAATCCTTCCAATTCATGTACCAAACAAGATTGATATTTTGTTCGAAAATGGACCCCAAAAATCATTTTGACATGTGATCTCATTATATGATCATCTGGTTTCCTGTTTCAGTCCAATATCATTGTTTATCTCTGAATTAATACATTCTTTTTACTAATAAAATATCTTGTAATGTAAAGGATGCAACAATATATGCTTTGCTAGTCACTAAAAATCCATTCTTCAGGTGAGAATAATCACTTAATTTTACTTTAACTTCTTCAGTAATTAAATTATATCACTTCATAGTTATGCCTTCATAGTTATGTACATTAGCACTTGAAACTTGGCAAAACTTCTAGTGTTTTTTGCAAGCAATGCTACTTTGATCAAATGATACTTTTTTATCGATGGTGCCTTGGGGGCCTCATCACAAATACCAGTGCCAGCATACGTCACCATCATCTTTAGTTCCCTTTAGCTTTAACACCAGATGTTAACAGTACAGTCTAGATAACTTCATTACTTATACAATATAATTTATTTGCACAAGATTTTTACCTTTTCAAAAAAGATGTCAGCACAAACTGTTTCAAAATACAAATTGTTGAACTTTCATTTACAAATATCTACCTAGTTAAAGGACTGTGATGGGACTCAGAACTTCAGGTTGCATTGAGTTTTAAAATTCTATATAGATAGAGTGTCGACCAAAACTGATTATTTATGGTAGGAAAGGGAAAGCTATTTTAATCTTTAGCAAACTTAAACATAATGGCATACAACATGCTAAAACAAAATCAAGACATATCACCGGGTTAGATATTTTTATTTAGTCCGTGAGCCAAAGGCCCAAAATTCAAATTTCTGTACCACTTGGAGGGACAAAGGCTCATGGTGTTTTATGAAAGCCACATTAGTATAGGTCTCAGGACACTTACAACACCATAGGCTTTAAGTTAGATTAGTTTTTCTCACTCAAAATGATTCTAGGATATAATAATATGAAATTAGACAATAGCTGCTCATTACAGTACAGCCTTGTTTAACCGAATATCAAATATTCGCATTTTCTCATCAACCGGACGTTCTACTATAGTCCCAATTTTTTCCGAACGTATATTTTCGGGAGATAGAGTATGGACTCGAACTATTCTTTTATTTATTCAAGGGAGCTGATGAAGATGTCCTGAACACAACGCACGCAGTATTAGCCTTTGTCAAAGAGGCGCTCTATCCCATTTGGCGAGCGCACACCACAATATCACTGGTTGATTGAGACTAACCCCATTGCGTTTTTCTGGTCAGTTACAAACAAAATTGTGGTGTGTTTTAATTAGTCATCGCAAAATATAGCTTTGGGTTACTTGCACAAAATATATCAAATAATGTTGAATTAAATTATCATTATACATGGAGGAATATTTGTGTACAACAAAGGAGAATCAAGCGGGATTTGATGCGTGATAGCGTAGTGTTAGTAACCACAATGACCACGTCATTAGTACACAACGAACTGAAGCATGTTTTAACTAATATTATCACAAAATAAGGCTGTGTGTCCAATGCACAGGCTATAAAATGAGGTTCTATCAAATTGTCTTTGTAGGAATATTGTTTTACGATATACAACGTCAAATCAAAGTGATGGAGGAGTCATTCTACAAGGTCTTTCGTGAAAATCGTGTGTACTGTAATGATGAACAATGCAGTTGGAAGATTATAATTTTAACTTAACAGTGTGAGGTTTGCACGGGTATAGAAACAGGCAAAATGGAGGGCAAGGTTTTTAGTTGATTTCCCACTTAATTATCAGGGTCATGATTAGCCACTCGTCCACTCGTATTGACTAGTAAAAACTAGTGGAGGACGAATGCTAGTTTTTAGAAACTCGTCCGTTTGACGAGGAGCAATTCTGAATAATTTGTCATACAGATATAGAGTTTATACAAGGAGGACGAGTGCATTTTCTGCAGGACGAGTAGATATTTGAGGGTTACTAGTCCTGCTGACGAGTAGCACTTTTCCTCCTAATCCTGACCCTGATTATCCATGCAATATTGATAATATTTCCTAAAACATACATAGCAGGCAAATAATATCATACATTCTTTGTGAAGAATATTCTACTGTGAGTCACATACATTGGCTTAAATTATCCTTCTTTCAGAGCATTTTGACAGTTTCCATGATTTTCACCTATAGGTTAGCCTATCACAAGGCCTTTTATTCATCTGACATGAATATATCTATTAGAGCTAGAGGCTGTCACAATTGCACTTGCTCTTCTTCTTTGCACTTTATATATGGTTTACATGAGCGTTTTTGGTAATAATAGAGGAAACACCTACACTGTACATATGCGCGGTTACAATATCTATAATTTCTATAAGTTGTGATTTGAGAAATGAACTAGCCTGATACGGTTGCCCCCCTCTCCGGCCAGATGAGGTGCCCCCCTCACCTTGGCATTGTCGGCTGTCAGCTGCTTGGCTTTCTCCTCTAACCGCCGTGCAATCGCCGCCAGCTCTGCATTCCGCTTCTTCAGCTTCTTAATCTTCTCCTCAGATGGCTTGATCTGATCTGTCTTCTTCTTCTGCAATCACAAGATCTGCATCACAACTACGGAAATCTGTCTACTCTACTTCATTAAACATATTAATGTAATAGTCCAATACCATAGTCTTAGCAATTGTTCTTTTTATCAAGATGTACGTTCTTGAAAATCAAGTTGAATACACATCCACTCAAATCAAGGTTAACCATATACTTATTTATTTATTTTTTGTCAATATTCCAGTGTTAACATTGTTAATACTAGATTAACTGCTTTTGAAGACGCTTTTCATTACATGCATAAAAGCTGTCACTAAAGTTGACAATAATCCTCTGAAACGCCAAAAATCTCCGCCTCCTACATCAGCCCCTTATAGGTCAGTTTTTGAAATTAGTAATTCTAATTGATTGATTGATTGATTGATTGATTGATATTCTTCAGGAATTAATGTTCCTAGTATAGCACATGAAAGTGTACATATATGTACCATCTGTTCACGTATAAAGGCCCCTGGGTCTAACATCGAACATGGGCTAGAGGTTTGGATATGGGCTCATAAGCCTTTAACTGAACTGAATTTCTTTTTCCACCAACAAAGCTGACTTTATTTTGGCACGTTAATTTTACAGAAAGTAACTTTTCTGGGCATATATGTCATTACATATGGTTTACTATGAAAGAAACTTCAATCACATGTATAGATCTACTGTTTTCATCATTAGCGACATCGCTAAGTAGTGCAGTGTTGCCATGATTCTGGGTGTCAAATCGATTTAACATCGCATTTGTTGATTGTCATTCTCAAATATAGTGATGTATAATCTATTAGTAACGTTATTCAACCAATCTAATACGAATGCTTGCCAGAAAATAGAAATAACTTAATTGTTTTGATGTGAAAAATATACACAAGCATCTTTCCGTGTGCCAGTGCGCATGCTCAGTAGTTCAAATGTCCCGTCCCGCGCATACGCAGCAAAAACGAAAGCAAAAGTACGAACCCATATATAGATCATCTTATTGTGTAATGTGTTCGCGCCTATTAAAGCTCCTACGAAATGCCGACTAGTAAAAGATGAAAAGATGCTTCTTCCCCGGCTGATTCAGGATTGAAATAAAAACGAGTTCGAACTTACGCCCCTGGGCCTATAATTGAACCTTTTGTCAGTTTGAAATATGCCCCAAAACAGCACTTTTTTGGAAAACTGCCCAGGGGCTTTAAGACGTGAATATACGGTAATGCTTATTTCCAATGTGGTCCTGTTTGTTTGGCAGGTTAGGTAACCAACTGAGTCACGGTTGAGTGGAGGGATCACACTAGCTATTGTTTTCAAACTAGGTGAGTTCTTTTACATGCAGAGGGATGACTGTCCGCTACACTGAACATGCCTTTTAACGAGGCTTCCGAACCTCACGCTTGGCGTTGTCATCGTTTAGTAGTAACACTGTACTGTGGCGACACGCTCGGTGAAGATCAGCAACTCAGTAGTAGATGTACGATGTGACAGTTTTGGCGACACTGAGTTTGCCATGGCCGGTACGCGAACTTGCGACGTAGGCATATCACGTTTTCAAGTCGTGAGCTCTAACTACTAAACCACTGTGGACCACGAGTACATACATGTTTAACGAATATTGTAGAAAGGCAAGACATCTAATCCGAATAATAGGTCAAATACTTCTCCCTGTAGAGTGGTAACAAGGTATTAACACGTATCACTCATAAGTTCATCAAACGTAGGCCGATGTACACCAACATCAATTCAGCTGTGGACACTAATATAATGAACAAAATTATAAAGTTTAATGACCACAGGTGAAATATTTTTCCCAGTACGGTGGTAACCATTGTTTTATTCGAATATTCCGTAAATTTTTCAAAAGAGGCCAAAGTACTCAAACATCGAATCACGAGGAGAGTAATATACAGTACTGATACCGTCAGAAGGATACAGAATCATAATGAAATTAGAGGAATCTGCGCAATAAAACGTAATAAATCGTAACATTTCGAAACAGTTACAGTCGTCAAGGATTTCTTGGAACTGCTCACTCCTTGAAACTACGGCACTTATGAATAATGAAATAATCAGAAAAAACGTAAAAATAAGAATATTTCCCCTTACCACGGCAAATTGGCGTCCGTCTTTGACCCATTTTTGCTCATAAATATTTGGCAGTTCTCGTTTATTTCTGCCACAAGACCACCCTAAAGGCCCCGTCCCACTAATTTATGCGTATGATCAACGCACAAATTCTAGGGATTTCCCGGCAAAAAAATTTATACATCGAGCATCTGCTGATAGATATCACCTTTTGGCTTTAAATGATTTTTTCCCCAAGCACATAGTCAACTCACAGCCGGCACAAACCCGGCGTAAGAAAAGCAGACAGTGAAAGCAAGGTCAGCGTAACCCTGATGCACAACCGACGCACAACAAAAAAATCTGGGTGTGACGTGCGTCGGGGTTATGCTGACCTTGAATTTACTGTCTGCTATCCGCTGAACATACGTCTACAATACGTTTAACGTCTGCTGAATGTACGCCATCTTACGCTCAAGGTGTGCCAACCTTACGCCAACGTTTTCATCTGCTGAGCATCTGCTCCCAATATGCTGCGCATGTTCGGCGCATGTTTGGCGCATGTTTGACGTATGTTTGGCGTACGGTTGACATAAAAATATCAATGGATTATCGATTGGCGTATGCCGTTTACGCTTTTGATGTTTTGAGCAGCCGTAAGTATTGGGAGTGTAAAAGAACGGACCGATCGATAATCTTCCTAGAAATATTTTGCCGCCGTACTGGCAGCAAGCGTTACACGCAAGTCACACACACGTAAAGCGGAAAAGGAATGTTACTTCGATGTATGGTCGGCGTAGTCATCATATGCTTAGCATAGAAGAAAAAATCTGGCCATCCGACCGATTTTTATCAGCTGGGCGTAAGTTCCCACTAAGTTCCCAGTGCGCCGGACCCAGTGGGACGCAGCTTTTAGATGGGTCAGCACCAGGCAGATGGAGAACCATAGATGGATTATAGTCGTCTGATAGTAATACTTGACACTTGGCTATGACCTGGTGATCGACCCCATAGGCCTTAAGGGACTTAGGGTGTGCACGGAATTGACCAGTGTCTTCACCCTTCGTGGAAATACACATTGACCCATACCTATTAAATAAATAACAATATGACCATTGATAATTGAAATGCACACACCGCCTGATTACAGTGACTATACTGAATATTTTATTTATCCCCCCCATCTCAAACTTTCCTTCGGATATTTATTCATTTTTATTCCCCCCCTTCCTGTCCGCTATTGACCATGTGCTTTATTTTTATTATTCTTACCCACATTGTGGAAAATTTGACGGACAATTTTTTCGTCATCCATAGAATCCAGTTACCCTGGCCTAATATCAATATCAAGAGGTTATTCTATTTGTGACTGTGAGATATCTGGCAATATATCACTGAGTCTGGGTTGTTAACAGGCTGAGTTGAGCGAAGAGAACGAGTCCTGTTAATAACCCAGACTCGGTAAGATATTGCCTGATATCTCACAGTCACGAATAGAATTACCTTTTTCTCCCATGTATATTCTCGGCACCACGGCAAAGAAACCACAAAAATCTAACAAATTTCTATCTAAAAACAAAGTTCATGTACTTTAAAAGTTGCATCTACTTGTTGACCTAATTAAAATCAATATGCTTCTAAGTACCGTATCCCCGTGCAGTAAAGCGCCACGCTTATAACCGAAAAACACAATGTTTTGAGGCCTTTTGATAGTTAAATTTGTTCTTGACATCAAGCGCATGCTCTTAAATGCGAGAACCAGGGCGCACCCAAGTTTGAACTCCCTGGCTAGACGGTCTATCGAGTAAACCAAAGAAAGACACCCATTATCACTTGCTTGTTCCTCAAAGCCATTAAATGTCAAGATAGCTATCATTTGAGGTGGATATTCAACAGCAAATCATTTCTTTTATTTTGACGTTATTTATGCCATTCATATTAAGATAGGTAGAGATCCTTAGCGCCCGTAAAATGAAAATATAACATTTCATTTGTCTGTTGTTGGTGAAGAAATATTATATGGCTGATCAACAGCCGGCAAATTTTATTGAACACATCGAAAAAATTTTAAACCATACTGTTTGCATTAAAAAAATGGCATTTGATTTAACACAATAGATCGACAATCCACCACTTCCTATTTTTAAATTTTCCTCTTTAGGTTGTTTTCAAAAAATGACAAAGTCCGTAAAAATGGTGAAAAATATGAAAAAAAAATTAACACTTTCATTGTCGAATCTGACAACGCGATTCGCATGGCTCCAAAGCGGAGTCTGGCGGAACTCTTTCATTGTCGAATCAACAAACGCACTTTTCTGGCCTCTCTTGCAGACTCTTGGGCTCCGCTCCGCTACCTCCGCGCTATCTCCGCGTCCAAAAATGGCGCGGACTTTCTCCACTTCTCTGGAGAAGTGGAAATTTGAGTTCGCGTGACCACTCCGCGCGTGCGGGGATTATTGATTGAATTCCCTTTGATCTTTTTGAGTTCGCTGGTCTCCGCGCAAAGCCGTATTTGGCACCAACCGACTCCGTCTGCCTCGGTACCACGTAAAATGAACGCCGTTCACCTCCGCTGTACGCCGCTGTACGGAGCAAGAGCTCTCCGCATGGGTTTCGTGTATGTAATTGATAGCCTACATGACAAAAACCCTATGGTATTATTGTGGGGGACAGGGGGCACCCCCTGCGATCCCCCTGGATCTGCCTATTCTATACCAATTGCAAGTACATGGGTATCTAAATTCAACTCCCCATCCCAGAGCCTTCCAAGAACTTCACAAGTGTCCACTTCAAACCTACAAGTCTTCAAACTGCCCGTTCACATCAAACTATCTGTGAGAAGTTCCTGAGATGTGAAAGTGTCACAATGCCAGGTTAGTGTCATCACCATTTCCATGATGATGATCAACGTTGGTCTCCTGTACCAATTTACAATAATCCCAGCGGGCACAAGACGTTGGATCAACGTTGATCCAAAGTTGATGTCTGACGTTGGATCAACGTCAGGCAATCAACGTCAGGGTGACGTTGAAAATCTGATGTTGTGTCAACGTCAGGCAATCAACGTTGGGGTGACGTTGAATTTACGTTGCCTGACGTCACAACATAATACAACCATAATCCAACGTCAGGCTGACGTCAGTGTGCCTGCTGGGATATAGTACGTGAGTTCAGAAACTCGTGGGGTATACAAGATGTCGTCCCTAAACAATAAGATGTCTGTGGAGAGACAATTATAAATAACAGCATTTATTACAATTACTGGGGAGGAGTTGTCCAGCATAGGATGTTGTGATTCGATAGTTTATCAAGGTTCTATGCCATTATTCAAATCCTATTTGTCACTACATTTCACGAATCCCTTTCTATGGCATAATTATCCATATTATTCTCTTGATTATCTATTGTAAAAACCAGCATGGAATCAGCCTTGAAAAAAGCTCACATAAAAATAGTCAATGCCACACACAGACAGCATACAGACCCCCCCCACACACACACACCCACAGACAGCATACAGACAGCACACAGACAGCACACAGACAGCACACAGACAGCACACAGACAGCACACAGACAGCACACAGACAGCACACAGACAGCACACAGACAGCACACAGACAGCACACACACACACACACACACACACACACACACAGACACACACACACACACACACACACACACACACACACACACACACACACACACACACACACACACACACACACACACACACACACACACACACACACACACACACACACAGCATACAGACACAACCCCCCCCCCCACACACACACACACACACACACAGGCAGCATACAGACAAAGTTCGCTTTTATACGCGCTACCTCCGCGCATGCTCCGTCGCAAATTTGATGGAAAATAAGCTCCGCTCGGACGCCGCCTTTGTGAAGCGGACTCTGCCGAAGTTCGCTACACTTCGCGGAAGTTCGCAGGACTTCGCCGAATGACTTCGCTGCTCTCCGCAAGGAATTTTCCCTTGTTATTATATTATTTGGCAGAGTTTTCATGTCTCCGTCGGCGGACTCTGGATATTCGCTACAGTTCGCTGGCGAAGTCTTGCGGTCCGCAAGACTTCACTGGCGGAGACATAATACTTCGCTTGACTCCGTCGGCAGAGCCATGGTTGTCTGGCGAATGTCACGCACAATTTCAGTTTGCCAGGGTTCGCAAGACTCATAATTTGACTTCGCCAGAGTCCGCTATACACATTTTACACTCCGCACTAGCAAAATTTCTCTCCGCCTGACTTCGCTGCAGTGGAGGTCCGTGGGGGGGGGGGGGGGTGCTCGAGGGCTATTTCTCCGCCTGCGGACTCACTTCTACTCCGCCAGGAAGGGAAAATTTTGCAACAAGTTTGAAATTTTTTTAAATTTTCAAACTTCACGCGCGTAGCCACGCGAAGTCCGCAGTGCTGCCATCTGGTGTTTAAAAAGAATAACTTTACAACTTTATGAATGGATCTATAGTAAAGTATAGTAAAGTAGTCCCCTTTACAGTATAATTATCATAATTCATGCAAATATTGGCATACGAAATTATGAAGATATCAGAAAATATCCTATGGCCTACCCATTCATAAAGACAGTCAGAAGTGGGAGAAAATGTGGTATCAATTGATATTTCCTGATCGCCAATTATATTGATCTTTACTCTCCTTGCATATGAATTTGTTATGATGATTACTTGTGGTCATCAGAGAACGATTCGGTCAAGACTTTGTATGAACTCATGAGGATGCTTAAATATCAACCTGGTTTACAGCTGCATTGTCAATATATAATGGCAGAGTTAGCCTCATTGAAACACACAATAAAAGGGGAGGACATCATTTGCACACAAAACATAACTTGACAATAAAAGGTACATGCATAAAGATAAATGTATGCCTCTAAAAGCATTAAAATGCATTACTCTCTGTTCTTGTCAGTTTGACCAATTCATGTATTTTTACAAGTTCAAAATGTTTGGAATACAAATGTATTTGCATGCATGGTAAAGGTAAAACTGAAATACATGCAAGAAATAGACACTTTTTCAAACATCATGTACAAAACATCATGCACTTTTACCGAGTGAGGAATTCTTGTAGGAATCCACTGTAAAATTTCTTGTTTGTATACATCACAGCTTTCAAATTTGCAGACATTTTTGTTCTATACTCTCACAAATAAACTACACAATATACATATGAGCAAAACTGAAATATACTTTGCTACTACAAGAGTTGATTTACTTACTATGTATTTCCAAATTCTTTTTACAGTAGTGATCCACTTAAAAAGGAAATGCTACACATGATAGATGAAACGTAAACAAATAGAGATAATACTTAATTTTCATTATCACATTTGTAAGCCACTGGAACTGTTTATTTTTTTATTTTTCTGATAATTGGGTTATGTACGCAGCATTCATCAGATCAAGTAAAAAAAGACTTTAATGACAGTGTTGATCTGACAGGATATATCTCACATTTGAGGTGCTTACTGCCTCCACCCAATTGGCCAAATTTGTAGTAATTTTAGTTTTGATAACAAAATTTATACCACCTCTAGATTACTATTGCTAATACGATTACCAATCATCAAATCTTTGACAATTTATTTATTTATGACAGGTTGTAACCTAAACTCCCTCTGCGCATGCACGAACATGCTATAAAACCAACAGCAAATGACTCCATCTTCATTCGTTCTGATTCAAAAAATTACACTCAAAATCAGTTAACGCTGAGGGTTAACGCGGGGAAGAGGGAGGCACCACCCTTTCACACAGTGCTAATGTGGAAATTGACATTTAAGTGAAAAAATGAATGCAAAAAGTGACAGTATGTTTGCATTGTGGTTAGATGTATAAGTAAAAACAATATTTTGAACAGATGCTTTTAAAATCTCTATTTCTCAATGGATTTTAGCATACAATACATCATTTTAAAGCCGAATTCATAAAGGTTGCCAATATATAACTTTCAATACAATATTACAGCAATGTATTAAAGAAAAATGTATGTTAAAACGGGTAAATTATGAATGAAAAATACCATAGTTAAAGCTTGCTTAGTATTTATAATATTGTCATGAACAGTAAACAAGAGGACCATAAGGGTCCTAATATCGCTCACCTGAATGTGTAAATTGGGCTTTAAAATTAAGTTTGAGGTGCCCAGGTGAAAAATAAAACAGTTTCACTTCATACAAAATATTTTAGATGCACCCCTGGAAAAGGCCATGATAGTCTGAATGCCAGGGCATGGAACCCAGTTTTGTTTGATACACTTTTTTACTCTTCAGATATTATGTCCATACGGCCAGGCTTATATATCCAGGTGGGTGTCACCTTCTCACCCTTGAGCGTTTTGAGAAATCCAAGATGGCCGCCACGATTGGTCATAAATATGATATGGTCCCATAACTTTGTATTCTAGCATTACATAACAACGAATTTGGTATCTAATCATATGGTTTTGTTGCCACGGAAAACAATGAAATAGGTTAAAAGATGCTATATTAACAGTACATACTCCAAATCCAAGATGGCCGCAAATAATGGTGGTAGTATGCTTCATTTGAGTCTCGAACTTTTGATTCTAGGATTAAAGAAAACAATTTTGGTATCTGAATATTTCTTTGATCTTAAGAAAACGTATGAAACAAGTTTCAGAATGCTATGGTAAAAGTATATACTCTAAAATCCAAGATGGCCACCAATATTGGCAGTATATTTGGCTGGAGCCAATAATGTTTGATTTTTGTATCACAGAATTACAAATTTGACGTCACATCATGATGTTTTTGATGCCAAAAAAATGTGAACAAGTAGTCGTCGGGAACGCCTTAAATCTCCCAATGACTACTTCACCGATCAGGCCATTTCCCCGATCAGGCCATTTTTGAAAAGTAGGCCAAAATACTCAAATATCAAATCATGTGAGGAGACTGATATAAACCTACAAAAAGTCAAGTTTGGTGATGATAGGTAATTAAGTCTTCCCAGGAGACAGATAAACACAAATTCGTAATAATTTGTTTTTAAAACACATCGTAATTTCATCAAAAGTAGGCCAAAGTACACCAACATCTAATCAGCTCTGGAGAGTGGTACAACAAACCTAGATATGAAGTTTGGTGACGATAGGTCAAATACTTCTCCCTGTAGAGTGGTAGCAAGGTTTATTAACCCATTCGTATCGGGATGTCCCTTGAGGGACATTTTTACGCACGATTTTGCACTGAAAAGTCCCACGGATTATAGCCGTTTTTCAAATATAAACAGAGGGGTCATGATATCGGGATTTAGACTAGTGACAACATAAACGGCTTACCATTACATTTCGATGTAAATTTTGTGGAAGTGAAGCACGGTTTTCATAATATTAACGCATCATTTGTAAGAATATATATCTCGACAAGAAACACGTGATTTACACTGCGAAATTCAAGCTCAAAATACTCTAATTTTGACAAAAATTACCCCAACAAGTTCTATGCCATCTTGGAGGGGAATTTCTTTTCTTTTCATTGAAAATGAGGCTGATATATTTTTCTATGACGTCATTAGGAAAAAGCCACTTAATATTCATTACTCCAAATAAGGGTATTAATACTCAGCCTCGAGCACACCTTGCGTTGTCACCATAAACCCGCATTTTCTCTGCATTGATAACGGCTAATGAAGCCGCTACTCTTGATCGCATCGTGGTGTGATCGGTGTGGAGATATGACGGCGTGTGATGAAGGCTAATTTTTCTATTGAAAAAGGCGCCATGGTTAAGTTGGTTGAAGGTAAGATATTTTTTGAAACAAATGGATTATCATCGTCACAGTAACATACCCATCACAAACAAGTAGTCGTCGGGAACGCCGTAAATCTCCCCTTCCCCGATCAGGCCATTTCCCCGATCAGGCCATTTTTGAAAAGTAGGCCAAAGTACTCAAATATCAAATCACGTGAGGAGAGTGACATAGTCATACAAAATGTCAAGTTTGGTGATGATAGGTAATAAAGTCATCCCAGGAGACAGATAAACACAAATTCGTAATAATTTGTTTTTAAAACACATCGTAATTTCATCAAAAGTAGGCCAAAGTACACCAAAATCTAATCAGCTCTGGAGCTAGATATGAAGTTTGGTGACCATAGGTCAAATACTTCTCCCTGTAGAGTGGTAACAAGGTTTATTATGTGACGCTCTAAGTTCAAAAGTAGGCCAAAGTACACCAATATCAAATCACGTGAGGAGAGTGATATGGACATACCAAATGTCAAGTTTGGTGATGATAAGTCATAAACTGTTCCCAGAAGACAGATAAACACAATTACGTAATAATTTGTTTTTACAAACACATCGTAACTTCATCAAAAGTAGGCCAAAGTACACCAAAATCTAATCAGCTCTGGAGAGTGGTACAACGAAGCTAAATATGAAGTTTGGTGACCATAGGTCAAATACTTCTCCCTGTAGAGTGGTAACAAGGTTTATTACGTAACGCTCGTAAGTTCAAAAGTAGTCCAAAGTACACCAATATCAAATCACGTGAGGAGAGTGATATAGACATACCAAATGTCAAGTTTGGTGATGATAAGTCATAAACTGTTCCCAGGAGACAGATAAACAAAATTACGTAATAATTTTTTCATAAAAACACATCGTAACTTCATCAAAAGTAGGCCAAAGTACACCAAAATCTAATCAGGTCTGGAGAGTAGTACAACGAAGCTAAATATGAAGTTTGGTGACCATAGGTCAAATATTTCTCTCTGTAGAGTGTTAACAAGGTTTACTACATAACGCTCATAAGTTCAAAAGTAGGCCAAAGTACACCAATATCAAATCACGTGAAGAGAGTGATATAGACATACCAAATGTCAAGTTTGGTGATGATAAGTCATTAACTGTTCCCAGAAGACAGATAAACACAATTACGTAATAATTTGTTTTTAAAAACACATCGTAACTTCATCAAAAGTAGCCAAAAGTACACCAAAATCTATTCAGCTCTGGAGAGTAGTACAACAAAGCTAAATATGAAGTTTGGTGACCATAGGTCAAATACTTCTCCCTGTAGAGTGTTAACAACGTTTATTATGTAACGCTCGTAAGTTCGTCAAAAGTAGGCCAAAGTACAAACAAAATTTTTTGAGAGGTACTTTTTTCCTCAAACAAGACATATTCAATTTGCAAATCAATAGCTCAAGTAGTCTTCGAGTTATCAGCCTGTTTATTTCGGACGGATGGACGGGCAGACGGACGGACGGACAGAAGCAAAGCAAGAAATCCCCCTTCGGACTTCGTCCGGGGAGATTTAATTCACGTGTCGGATCAATTATAAACCGATTATGAAGTCATGGACGAAAGGATATTTCTCAAATACCATGTATTGTTTTATAATTCGTCTTTCTAAAGTATATCTCGAACCTGTCATTTTTAATCGAGGCCGGCAACAGCCTCATGTTTGGGAAATATTCTAGACAAGTATAGCCATATTCCTATTACTGGGTCGTAAAAATAAGAAACTCTATGCAATTCTGAATACACGTGTACAATTAATGTAAAAAAATAAGCATATGTGTAGGCCCCAGAGAAGTTATTGTCTTTGACGTAAAACTGCCAAATGGCACTGTTCGCTAGTGTTTACATTACGTGCTGACGTTTTGCGTATGCCGATATGAATGGGTTAAAGGGCCATTTTCTAGTGTGGTAAGGATGGTTTGCTTCCACCGGGCTTTGGCCTACGTATAGTAGACTAATAAATCAATCAATCATCATGCTTTGTTTTATTTTTTATTAATCCAGTTTTTATATAATTAGATTAATTAGTAAGCCGTTTAGATATGCAAATAGACACCATGACGTCACATTTGAACTCATGACCTATTGCTCATTAAAAATGCACAATTAACATGCGCGCATGCGCATGGCTGCTACCGGCAAAAACACTTTGAAGATGATCAGTTTTTGTTAAATAACACGACTAATTCTAAAGCTAGAAACAGATGGTATACACCAATGGAATCCATACATCATCCATATTTTGTGCTAAAGATTGCATACACACAGTATTCTTTTTTCATGTTTTTAGCTATTCCCAAGCGAATAAACAACTCGTCCATCTTTCTGTCTATCTTTACGTGTCTTTACAAACTGTCTCGCATGTAGTCACTTTGGCTCGTAGTAACAAGATTTATCAGTCTTTTGCATGTATTTTCAGTCGATATCGACCTCCGGAACTGCCTTGTAAAAATATGTTGTATAAGGACTGTCTATACTGCTACGGATTCCGTATATGGACTAGTTTTGACCCACTTCAAATATGTTCATGAATATAGCACACCTGCTACTTCTAGGAAAAAGCTATTGATTTTATTAAACTACTAAGAAAAGCTCCAAAATCAATGAACAGCAAAGAGAGCGCACAGAACAGGGTGGTATCAGTCATACGGCCGACGTAACTGTAGTGCAGAAGTCCCACCATAGGCACCGTGCAGACATGTAAACAAAGGGGCGGAGCTTGTGACGTCATGGTGTATTTGCATACTTAATTAAGATGTTAATTATAAAAGATCCAGTGATTATTAAATTACTAGATTTAAGGATGCCAGAGCATTGTATATGTGGAGTAATTCTACAAAATTTCAAGACATTTGGTCGAGCCGTTTGAAAGTTATAGCGACACTTGTGTCAGTTATAACATAAGACAATTTGGCTGGCCGTTTACGCCTGAGCGTAATCACAACGCATCCGGTCAAAAAGTCAAAGATGGCGGTAATTGCAGTCATTTTTCAAGATAAATGGTCTGTATATTTTAACATATCATGTGTAGGTCGTGTTTTGATAGTGATAAAGAATGAGAAATATCTTCCCAACAATACTCAATTTATTTGGATATGCAGTTCACTGACACAAATTAGTTATGAGCCGGGATTCCATTCTGGTACCCGATTTGACTAGGTAATGGCCCTTTAAGTAACGCTCATAAGTTCGTAAATAGTAGGCCAAAGTACACCAACGTCAACTCAACTGTGGAGATTAGTATGGTGAACTTAACTGTAAAGTTTAATGACCATAGGTGAAATACTTATCCCAGTGCAGTGGTAACAATAGATTTATTCGAATATTTCATAAATTTTTTAAAAGTAGGCCAAAGTACACCAATATCAAATCACGTGAGGAGAGTGATATAGACATACCAAATGTCAAGTTTGGTGATGATAAGTCATAAAAGACAGAGACAGATAAACACAAATTCGTAATAATTTGTTTTTAAAACACATCGTAAATTCATTAAAAGTAGGCCAAAGTACACCAAAATCTAATCAGCTCTGGAGAGTAGTACAACTAAGCTAAATATGAAGTTTGGTGACCATAGGTCAAATACTTCTCCCTGTAAAGTGGTAACAAACTTTATTGCGTAATGCTCATATGTTCGTCAAAAGTAGGCCAAAGTACACCAACGGCAATTCAACTATGGAGACTAGTATAGTGAACTTAACTGTAAAGTTTGATGACGATAGGTGAAATACTTTCCCCAGTGCAGTGGTAACAATAGTTTTATTCGAATATTAAAAAAAATCAAAAGTAGGCCAAAATACATCAATATCAAATCACGTGAGGAGAGTGATATAGACATACCAAATGTCTAGTTTGGTGATGATAAGTCATAAACTGTTGTCAGGAGACAGAAAAACACAATTATGTAATAATTTGTATATATGCAAACAAGTAGTACTATTTGAATTGCCTCATTATCACGGTGTTCAATCAATCTCCAGTTTTTGTGAGGTATAAGCAGAGCTTGTGAGGAAATCAAGAGTTTTCGTGGGGAAAATGTTTACTTTCGAAATCGGCGGTTTGGATTTTCCACTGTAAACTAGCTAAAAATCATTTCTGAGCACAATTTTTGTCATCCATGCACTATAAGAATACTTCTGGCACACACTGATGCGATTTATTTCCACTCACATGGGCTGGTTTCTGCTGCTAAGTCTGCAATAGATGAAGACCCTCGTTCTACATGGCTGTCCACTGTCCGAAAATAAGTGATATTTTGCCGTATATTGCTTTGTTAAAGCCTTAGTTGGGTCAGGCCTGTAGCTTATGCTTGACTGAAAACTACCTTATGCATTGCATCTATATTATTAACTTCTATATTGTAAAGTCTCCAAATCTACAGAAATGTATAATCAACAGTTTTCGTGAGGAGTTGAAAATCATGAAACAAGAGCTTGTGAGGACTTGCATATTGCAATATTAAGAGTGTATGATGATTTATTCTGTGAAGTGTTAAAGCTTAATGCTTTTTGGTAATTCTAGTTTTCTTCTATGTATAGCAATTAATAAACACAGTGTCAACATACCACTTTATTAGTGTACCCAGAGAACATAATACAAAACTGAAATTAAAGAATACTGACTCCCTGCCACATCCAGTGGGTGCTAGCGTTATGTGTCCTCTATCTCAGCACGATCTTCAATACAGAAGGGGTTCTTGATTAACAAACCATTCAATTCACTTTGAGCACACCTTTTCAAAACGTGTGTATTTGCCAATGCATAATCAACTATATGTTATGGAATTTGATCTTAGTTCTCAAGTTACAAAACAAAACACTAATATCTTATGAATCATTCCCATCCTATTAAAACTGATCTCAATCTGTACAAGTCCATCACCTGTATGGATCTCCAAAGATCTTTAAAACCAAAGTTTTCAACCTACATATCCGAAAGATGAAACATAATCAAAATACCTTAGGCTCCATAAAATTAATAAAATGTTTCTCGTTCTGCCTATTTTCCTACACATAGGAGGGAGGTCAATTTTATTTTTTATTTTTTATATTTTATTTTGCTGATTTTTCCGTCCATATGTTATAAAAAAATGAGGAGGGGTTGACTTTTTATCTTTTATTTTTCTTCCGCGCAAAATCTTTCATTTTTCAAGTTGAATATTGGGCCTAGTCTCGCGCAACACAGACCAACGTACAGCGAGCTCCACGTGAGGCTGGCTGGTCGAGTCTATATTGGGCCATGAATGAACTACTTGTGTTACAATTGTATGTGAACAATATCTTTCTATTATCAAAATCATAAAACATCACTTATAAAACAACTAGATATATATAGTATAATCAATGAAGTATAATATCTAGCGTGCATAGCAAACAAATGACAGGCCTCTGACACGGGGCTGTTTTGTTTGCAGCCAGGCGGGAGGGCCGTTTATTTTTTTATCACTGGGGAGGCAATAAAAATGTTCAGGAGGCTGCACTATACACAGGAGGGAGGGGACGAGAAACATTTTATTATTTTTTATGGGGCCTTACATATATTCAATTTACTCACGAAAACTGGTTTGTAGCTCTCACAAAAACTGCTTATCACAGCGTACCACGACTTTTGTAATTTTGGCCAGTTATGTGGTTTTAAAAAGCATGGGATTAGTGTAATCTGTTTTGTATCAAGTTTGAGATACATTTTCATTCATATTTTGCCTGAAGTATGTCTTTACAGCCACTATATTCGTCGTTTTCTATCAGATGACCTCAATTTTGAAGGTGGGTGGTCATGTATTGCAGACTTAGCAGCAGAAACCAGCCCATGTGAGTGGAAATAAATTGCATCAGTATGTGCCAGAAGTATTCTTATAGTGCATGGACGACAAAAATTGTGCTCAGAAATGGTTTTTAGACCATTTACAATGGAAAATCCAAACCGCCGATTTCAAAAGTAAACATTTTCCTCACGAAAACTCTTGATTTCCTCACAAGCTCTGCTTATACCTCACAAAAACTGGAGATTGATTGAACACTGTGATTATATCTACATGAATCACCAATCAAAATTAGTCACCATCATCTTCATTATCTCTTTCGTCAGCATCGTCGTTGTTGTCATCATTGACATCATCATCAGCATCATCAGCATTATTGCTGACTCTGTTCCAGCAGGTTCCCTAGCAAACACAAAATACAGTGCAGCCAATACCTGTTTTGCGACAACCACACCTTTTATTGCTGCAAGGTAAGTCAGATTTGCAGTTACACTTGATCAGATTGAGCAGGTCCTCTGGGGCTAATGTGCTGACAGCAAGTTCAGAACTATACATTTTCAATCATAACTAACAAAATGGTAATGAATATCAAAATAAAAATTATAGGAATGAAACGCTATTTTTTTGCCAGATCTACATTGCAATTTTGATTATTCTGATTGGTTTACATAATAGTGAAAACTTACATGAAAATGGCATTTTTCTAGTGTCTGTGAGAGACAGAGTCAGACATTTTGAACAAGTCAAAATTGGGGATTATGTAACAAGATTGGAACAGCAATGTTTATATTTTTGATTTGCATACACATGGGTAGTCACATAATTGGTGATACATAAATGTGTATGCAAATCAAAAATAGAAACAAACTTGGCTGTTCCAATCATGGTGCCTAATCCCCAATTTTGACTTGTTCAAAATGTCTGACTCCGTCTCTCAGACACTGGAAAAATGCCATTTTCATGTAAGTGTTCACTATTATGTAAACCAATCAGAATAATCAAAATTGCGATATAGATCTGGCAAAAAAATAGCGTTTCATTCCTATAATTTTTATTTTGATATTCATTACCATTTTTGAGTTATGATTGAAAATGTATAGTTCTGAACTTGCTGTCAGCACATTAGCCCTATGCCTGCGGGGACAGTCACTGGGTAAAGCCTACAATCTGTACTCTTTTCCCACCCATATTCTGTTGGATTTAGATCTGGTGGCTGGGTATTCATAGGCAGGGTTTGCAGCTTTGGTGCACTAGCGGTACTTCTGCTTACTTTTAATTTCCAGACATTATGAAGTGCTTCTGTCATGGTTGTGCACCCTTTCTGATCGTAGCAAGCAGGAATGAAACTGGTGCATTCAGGCAAAACATCATCTGGTGACTTGTCAGCGTCTCCAAGGAGTGATAAGCACTTTCCTGATCTAAGAGTCTTCAACGCTCTTTGCTGGTCTTGATACTTCAACATTGAGTGCATTTTTAAGATTGGACTTTGCCTTTCCTTCTCAGGAGCCAATTCAAAACACATGGGAAACTTTGTATCAATACCGCGACCACTTGATCGAAGGCCCATAGCTATTGCATATATGGTTTCTGTATCAAACACCATAGAATCTGCAACTTTCCGGTGCTTTTCACTGTGTCCCATTGTGGTGATTTTCCGCGATATGGTAACATGAAAGCTGTCCGGCCAACCTGATTCGAATTCTTTCAACTGCTTGGTTCCAATGCACATAGCATTGTCCACATTTATTTGGGGATCCGTAAGCACACTCCCACTAATGATATTCACCAAACCTGCAGAAATTTATAGTAGAAGGGACCGCCTTGCCTTGGTTCAGGTTGAGCTTGGGTCCCTCCAGTTCTGACTCGTCGCACTTTGCCTTCGAAGCCTGATGCAGGTGGAACATCCACCGAAACGTCGTTTCTAGACGAACAGAGGAGCATCTGAGTAGTTTTTTTCCTTCTACTATGATGAATCCAGATGCTAAGAAATCACTACTAAATGACTGCAGAATGTTGTTTGGGATCAAATGGATCAACAGCCAGTTGCAACTTTGAGCGAAGTGTTTCTCTATCTTTCTGATCAGTCTTGATTCGTCCAAGTGTTTCTTCTTTGTGGCTCATCTGGTTTGCTGGTTTCTGATCTCGCATAGCATCAAGGTCACTTAAGACAGTATTATAGGCATGTAAACTGGAGGACCATGTTTAAGGGTTTCGGGTTTCAGTGTCTGGCCAATAATGACAGATCGACCATGGCCATATCCCATGTAGGTGGTTTCTATTGCCATGTAAGACCATATACCATTTGATATCCCCGCAGTGTGATGTATTGTGTGTTCATCTTTGACCAGATGTGTGATTTCCAGAAGCTTAGAACAGAGGAAGCCTTTCATTAACTGTTTGCAGATACAGTGGCCAGTCAAATTCTCGTTCAGCTCTGATGTATCTCATCATTATCATCACAGGCTTGATAAGACATTCAATCCAAAGCTTTGCAGTTCGGCTGGCACTTAAGAGCTTATCAAGGAACTCAGAAACTCTCAACTGTAGACACATCTTCATTCCTAAATGCTGTCCTCAAGAACTCCTCTGTCAACATTCTCAAAGCTCGCACATAGTACTGCAACAATATATCTGACTATCGGTTAATTGCTCGTTTGAGAAACGCCAAACGAGAATCGGTTTGATCTTGCAATATCGCCATGCAACGATAGCGGCTTTTTTCCAGATATTATCGTGCTATTGTCTCCTCTCGTTTTTTCTCGATATATCGCACTATATCGTCTGCTCTGCATCTCTATTGATCTCCTATTGTCTACTTACATGCGTTGTTTTACTTGCGTATTTATTGATTGTGTATTGATATAGCCATGACATGGAGGATCCTGTAAGATCCTGTCACATGTTTCATTGTATAAATTATAAGCATTTAGAAGCAGTGTCATCGGGATGAAAAGTAGATAACTTTATGTAAAACCTCATTAGGAATGATCGTGCATACTTCATTTAAATGTTACTATAACATCTTAAGTGTATAACAAGAAATTTCAACACATTGACATCAGTTTCCTTGCCAGTCTCCATTTTGGCAAGTGTGTACTTGTACCCGACGCAACATGCATTTATCACAAAGCAAATACAGCAGCTCAGACACGTTTTCCCGCGCTACCGGCGTGACCCAGTTGAAATTGTTTTAGTGGATTGACTGAAATTTGTTGTACGTGGGTAACATTAAAATCAATACACAAACACTGCAATCAAAGCGTCAATTACAAATATATACAGTTATTCATAAAACGTCAATAGTATCGCGAGCATTTTTACGTCGAAAGTTAATCAATATGCACATATATTGATTAATTTTCGACATATAAATACTCACGATACTATCGGTTATCTATCGTTTGGCCTGAATCGATAATCGATATTGAAATTGTCACCGATATGCAGCACTACTCGCACATTTTCTGGGTATTTCTTTTTCTATATTAAGGCATATTGGGTGTTCCATTAAAGAGGAATGGATTCTGATCAATCATACCACGACCAATATTGGCGGCCATCTTGGATTTAGAGTACTTTCTGCTATCTTAGCAATCAATGAATTTTTTATTTAATTTGAATAAATAACAATGATAAAACAAAAAATTCATGCATCTGTTATGCAAGTCAAAAGTTCGAGACTCAAATGAAACATACTACCATCAATATTGGCGGCCATCTTGGATTTGGAGTACGGTATTGTTAATATAGCATCTTTTAACCTATTTCACTGTTTTCCTTGGCATCAAAAATGATTAGACACAAAATTCGTTGTTATGTAATGCTAGAATACAAAGTTATGGGACCATATCATATTTATGACCAATCTTGGCGGCCATCTTGGATTTCTCAAAAAGCTCAAGGGTGAGAAGGTGACACCCACCTGGATATGAAAGCCTGGACTGTATAGACATAATATCTGAAGAGAAAAAAAGTGTATAAAAAAAACTGGGTTAGGCTAAAAAATTGGGTTTGGCATCCAGGCTATGTTTAACAAATATATGGTAAGTGAGTACCCGCAAGTTGTAGTTTGAATCTATGTAACAAAAGGGTAAACACTGGTCATGAACAGGTACCAACTTAATAAGCCTTTCGAACGCTGCTAACGGGCACAAGACTGACCCAGGAATAGCAGACACAGGTAATAACACCTTGCGTTGACCGAATTGTATGGTCCTAGACCATCCTACGCTGACAAGCATGTGGCTTGTAAATATAGTAACATCTTTACAACAAACCTGCTTATTACAATCAAAGCTGGCACTAGAAACTGGCAGGACATTAGACTTTCTAAGAAAAGTGAAAAACAAAAACAGCATAGCTGCCCAAATACAAACATGTAATGAGCAATTGAAATTTATACAACTGTACAGTTTGATTAACATAGCAGGTGTAATTGGTAACATTTGACGCACACTAGTAATCATTGACCTCTTGAGGCCTGATAGTAGCATATTACACTTGTACAATATCAATTCTGAAGGCACGTAGCCATACAACTTGGACCAAGTTTTGCTACTGGAAAAGACGTTGGAAACTGTGCTTTGACAAGAAACCTGAGCAGAATACCATTGAAGAAAGGGTACAATATTATAAGCTGTTACTGGAAAAGTGTTTAATTGTACTTGTTGCAAAATGATAGATATTTATTGAAATGTCCTTGTAAATTTGACCTTGTAGAAGTAGCGAATGCATTCATAATTGTATAAGAAGATTTACGTTTCAGATCTGCATAATCTGGACACAAAGTAATATAACAATATTTTGTATGTACGAATGATAACACATATGAAAAACAAGTAGTCGTTGGGAACGCCGTAAATCACCCCTTCCCCGATCATGCCATTTCCCTGATCAGGCCATTTTAGGTCAATCAATTTCAAATTCAAATTCATTGTCATACAAAATGTCAAGTTTGGTGAGGATAGGTCATAAAGTGTTTCCAGGAGACAGATAAACAAAAATTCGTGATAATTTGTTTTTAAAACACATCGTAATTTCATCAAAAGTAGGCCAAAGTACACCAAAATCTAATCACCTTTGGAGAGTGGTAAAACAAAGCTAGATATGAAGTTTGGTGACCATAGGTCAAATACTTCTCCCTGTAGAGTGGTAACAAGGTTTATTATGTAACGCTCATAAGTTCGTAAAAAGTAGGCCAAAGTACACCAACGTCAATTCAACTGTGGAGACTGGTATAGTGGACTTAACTGTAAAGTTTGATGACCATAGGTGAAATACTTTTCCCAGTGCAGTGGTAAGTAGGCCAAAGTACACCAATATCAAAACATGTGAGGAAAGTGATATAGACATACCAAATGTCAAGTTTGGTGATGATAAGTCATAAACTGTTCGCAGGAGACAGATAAACACAATTACGTAATAATTAGTTTTTAAAAACACATCGTAACTTCATCAAAAGTAGGCCAATGTACACCAAAATCTAATCACCTCTGGCGAGTAGTACAACGAAGCTAAATATGAAGGTTGGTGACCATAGGTCAAATACTTCTCCCTGTAGAGTGGTAACAAGGTTTATTATGTAACGCTCATAAGTTCGTAAAAAGTAGGCCAAAGTACACCAACGTCAATTCAACTGTGGAGACTGGTATAGTGGACTTAACTGTAAAGTTTGATGACCATAGGTGAAATACTTTTCCCAGTGCAGTGGTAAGTAGGCCAAAGTACACCAATATCAAAACATGTGAGGAAAGTGATATAGACATACCAAATGTCAAGTTTGGTGATGATAAGTCATAAACTGTTCGCAGGAGACAGATAAACACAATTACGTAATAATTAGTTTTTAAAAACACATCGTAACTTCATCAAAAGAAGGCCAATGTACACCAAAATCTAATCAGCTCTGGAGAGTAGTACAACGAAGCTAAATATGAAGGTTGGTGACCATAGGTTAAATACTTCTCCCTGTACATTACTGGATAGAGCAGTGGTCATAGTATCCGAGGAAAAGGATAGGGAAACTGAGGTGAATACCATCACAGAGGCTCTCAGTATCTGTAACTACCCCAAGTGGAAGTTACAGGAGGTAAAACGCATGAAGGCGTCAAGTCAGAAGGGCAAAAGGAAGAAAACTAGTGATGCTTATCGAGCCAAATCCAGAGGTATGGTATTCATTCCGTATATCAAAGGACTATCAGAGAGGATGGCTAGAACACTCAGAGACCATAACATCAGTACTGCCTTTAAACCATACAAGACCCTGAGAAACATTTTGGTCCACCCAAAGGACAAAATCAAGCCGAAAGAGATATGTGGTTGTGTGTACAAGATTGGGTGTAGAAACTGTGACAGTGTGTACATTGGTGAAACAGGGAGGAAACTAGGTACTCGTGTGGCAGAACATCAAAAGGATGTTGAAGAACATACCAACAGTGGAGTAACCACCAGAGCCACCCGTTTGTCATCTGCAAGTGACTTGCACAAATCCGCCATCACAGATCACATGGCCAATATGAACCATATCCCTGACTGGGACAACACGAAGCCCATCAGTCGTGAGTCCAACACTAGAGACAGACAGATCCGGGAAGCAATCTCTATAAGGAAAACGAAAAAGACAATGAACCGAGATGAGGGTGCATACACCTTATCGCATGCTCGCAGGGACAGCCCCCCCCCACCCCCCCCCCCCCGACACTGACCTACTTCCCGACCTCACATCCTACCATCCTGTGTGACGTCAGCTTGAAAAAGACTGTCTGACAGACAAGTGCATTTGCTAAGGTATAAAATGTGTGGGTTTTTCAAAAATAAATGTTGTCATATTCAGTACACTGTTCACTGAGTTCATGGAGTCCAGGATATTCAATATCACTGCTGCTGGTTCATCAATCAAGTCACTGTTTACTGAGATCACTGAATCACTGTTCACTGAGTCACTGTTATTCAATATCACTGGTTCACTAATCACATCACTGTTCACTAATTCACTTACTGAGATTAGTGAGTCACTATTCACTGAGGCACTGTTATTTAATATCACTGGTTCACTAATTACATCACTGTTCACTAATTCACTTACTGAGATGACTGAGTCACTGTTTACTGAGTCACTGTTATTTAAAGGGCCATTAGCTAGTGAAATCGTGTACCAGAAGGACATCCCGGCTCATAACTAATTTGTGTCAGTGAACTGCATATCCAAATAAATTGAGTATTGTTGGGAAAATATTTCTCATTCTTTATCACGACACACACATGATATGTTAAAATATACAGACCATTTATCTTGAAAAATGACTGCAAACACCGCCATCTTTGACTTATACGAAAGGTGCGTTGTGATGACGGTGATGCGTGAACACACACTAAAAGTCATTACTAATTGCATTAACACCCCTGTCCTTATAACTTTCAAACGGCTCGACCAAATGTCTTGAAATTGTGTTTTGTCAGTACTTGATCTTTTATAATTAAGGTCTTAATTAAGCCATGCAAATACACCATGATGTCACAAGCTCCGCCCCCTTGTTTATTTACCTGGAGTAAAAGCATGCACCGATGATATGGATTTTGCGAGCATCATAAATGGGCATTTTGATACATTTTTGTGGATATTCATGCGTTTTACAATACATACATACAATGAAGATTACACTTAAGATACACTCTTGCAGCGTTCAAAGTGAAATAATGTATAATCTAGTTACAACGAGCGAATCAGGACTGATCACTTGCGAGACAGTTGGAAAATACCCCTATAAAGCACCTGTTTTTCTTAGAAACATGATGTTGTATCAACAAGAACGGATGAGTTGTTGAAAATATGTGTTGTCCATTATTTAGTAATTTACTATGAATATTGGACCTCGGTTCACTTTCTGGAAGACAAGAACAATCAAAGAGGCAGTGCATATCCGAACGTACAGGCAAGTCATGAACCGTGACAAGGGGGGCCACCAACTCTCACGAGTTTACGATCCGGTTCTCGGCGGGGATCGGCGGGACTGATCTCCTGTCATGCGCAGAAGTGTCATTCCAACGATGCCAACAGATAGTTGGTGAAACTGTCAATGTAAGTGAAAAAAATGTGTTGTGATGTAAAGAATCATGTATATAAATAGCTATTGCAATAGTTTTTCATGCGAAAAGTCATGCATCCCTTTTTTGCTGATTGTGTGTGTATGCTTGAGGGCTGTTTAAAAAGTATTATTCTATTAATTAATTTCATTCAAAGATGATTTTATTGTTAAAATATTGGCTCCTTGACAGTACATGCCAATGCGGTGTTGTGATGGTAATACATGCATGAACTGAAGGGTATTAATCTTGTAAAAGACCACAAACCTCACTCAAAAAGCCTTTTTTTTGTCCACCCTAGAATATTCCAATACTGTCCCAATGGCACAAACATCACACATAGTTGTAGATAAATAAGATAAGTGCCACCCTCCTCACCAAGAACCTTTTTACCATCCGTCACCCTCCTCTTTGACAAAAGTTACCTACATCAGTCGGAGTGAAAAAAAAATTCTCAAATAGCTAAATTAAGCATGGAATCCTCTTGTTTGGGTGTCTTTGGGTAGATTATCAAAATAAAATAGCATCTCATGCTAAGATTTAAACAAATAGTTCGAGTTTCAGTGAGAAAAATGCTTGTATAAAATTGTTCACATTTTGGTTTAGTTTGGGTGGTGATGCGGGTGGCGATCGCACAGTGCTTACCCCACTAGCAAATTGCCCTTAATATCACTGGTTCACTAATCAGATCACTGTTCACTAATTCACTAGCTACTAAACACTTATTTTTTCCAATTACCAAATCACTGTTAATTCTATTTTTAGCCGTCACTGTTCTCATCTCATTTATTACATCACTGTTCACTAACTTATTGTCTCCATAACTCTTTATATTTTTATTACACTTCTATCGATATCAGTATGACACAGTCACTTCTTGGTGCAATCCATGCTCTATGCTTGTTGAAAAAACCTTTCTTTTCACAGATGCTGCATGCATGCAACTTCTTACTAGGGGTGGGCCGAAGCTTCGAACCTTCGAACCTTCGTTCGTCTACCATTACCTTCGAAGGTAAATTTCACAACCGAACCTTCGGGTTGACGCTAATTTGATTTGATTTTCACTCATGCGTGGTCGAACAATAATCATTGAACATGAAACAAAGGCACCATTAATGTCAAGCGTTTGTTACGTAATCAACTGACTTGTACAGTTATTTACACAGCCTCGTGGCTGCTTACAGGTGGACAGTTGTTATGCAACTGATAATTTAACAGGCAAATAAACGACCACAGTAAACAATAGCCGTAATCGCCATTATCGACTCAAATCAAAGAATTACTTAACCCGTGGCCTGGGCGGCCGGTGCCAAGTGTCGGCACAGATCAAACACGAAGGTTAATTGCCAATTGTTCATTTCAGTTGAGAACTTGCGTAGCGTCTAATACTAGGCCTAATGATTAATAGTCGCTAGTTAGGCAAGTTACAAAGTCAAGTGACCATAGCACCAGTGTGTTTTGTCTGCCCAATCACATAATATTCAATGATCGTGCCCTAATGCAAACTTGACCACAGCAAGTGTAGCGGCATCATCAAAGGCAGTACTTGTACCTACCCGGCATCTTAAAAGACCTCAACTAATCATGATCTGGTTGCCTTGTGATAGAAACACAGGTGAGCTGTTACACAGTGTTACAGTGACCATTTTAGAAAGGCGACGACGCAAACAAAGATAGGTTTTACTGTGTCTGCAATTTTTCTGCTCAACATTTATCTCCGAACATGGTGTTTAAAGTTTAATATTTACTCACCTACTTATCAACGAACGTTCAAAGGTTCGTTCGGTCAAGTGTCCCGAAGGTTCGAAGGCTAAAACCGACCGAAGTTCCCACCTCTACTTCTTACATATACCAACTTTCTCAAAATGGCATCCCTCTTCATTTGTATTATATAGCTTGCAACAAATACCTTTGGATGTTTTGATGTCAGCTACTTGCTTATTTCCAGACAGAGCCATGTTAGATCATGTAGTATGCTTAGTAAAGCTTCCCCTGTATCACAGCAAGGGATAACATGTCCATTGCATGTGTGTCTTCCCATGTCATGTTTCCAACTTCGATTTCTTTCAACAAAGAGTAATGGAAGTCCCTAGCAGAATGCCACTTGTGATTTATGCAATGCCACATGATCTGCATTAAATGTTTCAGTCTACCTTCTAACTCAGCTGTAGAAGAGCCATTTTGGAGCAGCTGCATCATTATGTAAGCATATCCATATATAAAAGCATCCATTTCTAGATTGTCAGGCTCTGTGTTTGTGTATAATCGGACAGAAAACCATGTGGCCACAGCACTTGCTTTACAATGTTTTTTGTACTTTAATATCATAACCAGACTTCAGTTTGCTAGCAGTATTAGTAACAACATTGTTTTGTAAAAACTCACCACCAGTGGCAGTAGATTCCAAGGATGCGACTAGTTCGTCTCTGTCTAAGAGACGTTCCTGTCCAAACAGCCCACCATCTTCAGAGCTTGCACTGATGTTAGTCGTCCTACCTTGTCGAGTATCAAGTGGAGTACTTGGTGTTCATGTTGGTGTCTTGATATCTTTGGCTTTCTTCTCTAGCTCATTAATCCGTAACTCAAGTGCATTAATGAAGTCTGAGATCTCATCTACTGCTATGGAAGAATGTGATACACTAAATTCAGGATGAAAGATGTCTGTTTTGGCCTTCCTTGTTCTGCCATGTTTTGATGCTTCAGCCATGTTTAAAATAATGAATATTCACTGTACGCAATATGCACTAATGATAAATATTTTCGACAAAAACAAAATCAATAAAAATATTTGAACACTGCTGACGTCATCTGACGTATTGTTGTGTACTACATACGTACGTCAGAACGACATGCGTAAGGGGTTCGTAAGTAATCCGCCCACAACACCAAGTGCACTTTGTAAAAATAATTAAAAAAAATTGTGTGACAATTTTTTATCAATCAGATTCATCATTTATTACAATTTTTGGGGGGTGGGTGGGTCAATTTGCCACCCAGGGGCATGATGATTCAAATATAGTTCTGGGATAATATGCTGTTTCACAGCTAAGCAAATGAAAAATAATGAAATTATTTAGAAAATATGTTGGTGAAACAAACGGTTTCATTTAATCAGATTTTTCTATATGGACCCCTGGGGAGCCAACTTTCCATCCAGAGGAATGATTCAAATATGATATCTTTTTGAGATAATTGTCTAATTTGGAATCTAGCAGTTGGCCTCATTATGTTAATGTTAATGTATAACTGTACTGCTGTTGGCGGCACTTTAAAAGTTTATAATTTTGATAATTTCTAATAAAATATATACGGATTAATAAAATTATATTTTATTAGAAATTATCAAAATTATAAACTTTTTAAGTGCCGCCAACAGCAGTACAGTTATACATTAACATTAACATAAAAAAATATGATATCATGATGAGACAGGCAAATAAGTTGTGTGCAAGTTTGGTGAAAATGAAAAGAAAAAATGAAGAAGTTATTTAGAAAAATATGAATTGTTGACTGACAGACGGACAACTGACGAAAGGTGATCACAAAAGCTCACATGCTGTTTCACAGCAAGTGAGCTAAAAATGAATGAAAATCGAGTCATATGCTGTTGGTTTTATAGCAGGTGCGCGCATGCACAGAGGGAGTGTAGGTTACGACCTGTCGTTAATAAATAAATCGCCAAAGATTTGATGATTGGTAATCATAAGTAATAGTAATGGTAGACAATTTTGGCCATTAAATCACCTTTTTTATCAACCTAAAGGCCTTCACCTTCCACATTGTCTGTTTTATCAGGGATTGTGAACATATCACTTGGGAAAACGTCAGTCGAGCAGGAAAAAATGAAAAATAGGTCTTTTATAGAGACACAAAAATACCCATAGGTCACGAAAGCTTGGCGAAGACGAATTTGATTAATTCATACACAATGTCACAGGCATTTCACAAAGAAAGAAGAAATGTGTCAAGAACTCACGAGGGTTTCATTTTCAGTTTTGAGAAGTGTGACCCGCTTCTCAAGCTTGGTGACCTGAGAGTTGAGATCGTTGACCTTGCACGTGAGCTGTCGCTCTTTCTCCCGGTCCCGCTCCTCATGAAGCTTTCGCTGCTGCAAATAACAATGTACACATTATCAATTTGAACTCACACCATCCTTCCAACATGCTTACATTTTAGTTGTGTGTATAGCTACATTAATATAGAAAATGGCCCTAAATTGACTTTCATTACATGGTCTGGTATAATGCATTCTGAAAAATTGCACCATAATACTATCAATAAAGTTGATTTGTCCAAATGTATGCATACATACAAATGTAGATAGAAACAATTACAGTAATAAAATGTCTCGCACTTGTGTTAACCAAAACTATTGTATATTGTGAAACTTAAGTTCTAGTTTTAACAAACAAGTGCTTTGAGTTGACTCATAATCATCCTAGTTAATAATTACTTTTATAGGCCCTTGCCTATGAAGTAACAAGTAGTCGTCTGAACTCCTAAAATCTCCCCTCCTAGATCAGCTCCTTAATTTTAAAATTAATAATTCAAATACATACATGTATAAAGAATATTGTAGAAAGGTAACACATCTAATTGGAATGAAAATGAAAACACATTGTAACTTCATTAAAAGTACGCCGAAGTACACCAAAATCTCACCAGCTCTGGAGAGTAGTACAGTGAAGCTAAATATAAAATATGGTGATAATCGGTCAAATACTTCTAAAATTCTCCCTGCAGAGTGGTAACAAGGCATCAACACGTAACGCTCATAAGTTTGTCAAAGGTACACTAACATCAATTCAGCTGTGGAGACTAACATAGTGAACAAAATTGTAAAGTTAAATGACCATAGGTAAAATACTTTTCAGTATGTGGTAACAATTGTTTTATTCAAAAGTTCCATTTTTAAGTTGGCCAAAGTACACAAACATCAAATCACCTTAGGAGAGTAATATAGTCAAGTGTCAAGTTTGGTGATGATAGGTCATAAACTGTAGACAGTAGACAGATAAACACAAATTCATAATAATTTGTTTTTAAAAACACATCGTAATTTCATCAAAGGTGGGCCAAAAAGTACACCAAAATATAATCAGCTCTGGACATTAGTACAATGAAGCTAAATATGAAGTTTGGTGATGATAGGTCAAATACTTCTCCCTGTAGTGTTCAAAAGATACTTACACCTAACCCTCATAAGTTCATCAAAAAGTTAGCCAAAGTACAAAAAAAAAAAAAAAATTGAGGGTACATTTGACCAGCCGACGGCCCTCAAACAAGACATATTCAATTTACAAAGCAATAGCTCAAGTATTCTTGAGTTATGATCCTGTTTATTTTGGACCGACGGACGACGGACAGAAGCAAAGCTAGAAATCTCCCTCGGAAAAACATTCCCCTTCAGAACAGGGGAGATTTAATTATTCGGTAGGATGATGATTGCACCATAGTAATTTAATTTTGTTAAGACTTTACGATGAAGAACTGGTTGTACAGATAGTCTATACATTGTGCCGAGCCGAGGCGGGTGGCGTCGCCAACCTCCTCATTTACCACACTAAACCACAATGGCGGATGGTAAAAACAAATATCATTTTGAGTTGTATGACAGGATAGACATCACTATTTAGTGCGAGAATTAGTCATATGCTATTTGATTTGGATAAACTTTGTCTGTACACAACTTACTGTGTGATTCAATGTGTCAAATTAGTGTTCTGAGGTACATTTTGTGTACCCCCTGATGCGAGTGACTTTTGGTGTCTTTCGACACACGAGGAGGGTGGCGAGCTACATTTGATGAGGGGTAGTCTGGACTCAAAGACGTTCTTCAGCAGTTTTCAGGTATTATTTGTCTCATTAATAAGTCCTCAGAAATGGAATGAAAAAAACTGTTTGTAGAAAGAGAACATACAAAGTAATTTGCAACCAAACCATTATTGCCTTAGACAACTATGTTTGTAAAAAGCTATTGCATACATTGCAAAATAAATTAATTTGTTTAGCTTATATGATGAGTAATAATAGACTTCTTGTTTATAATCAAGACGTTTGTCTAGCTTATGTAATCATTAACAATGGATGTCATGTTCATAATCAAGACATAAGTATAAAGAAATCGCAACCTATGAAAGAAGTTTAAGAAGTTTTATTTTTTTTGTAAAATGGTCACAATGATTTATTCTATTCTTATTAGGATGTTGATCCAAAGGAACTGGCGCCTTGAAGGCCGATGATGTGCCGAGTGCTTTGGATTTATAAGTAAAATGTAGCGGGTTATTGCATTTTAACTTGAAGGATGGATAATACAACAAGAGGACCATAAGGGTCCTAATATCGCCCGCTGCATGTATTAATTGGGCTTTAACTTAAGTTTGGGATGCTCAGGTGAAAAATGAAACAGTTTCAGTTCATACAAAATGTTTTCACTAAAAATCCTATGGATTTGGTTTTAGCGCTTTGGTCTCATTTTCTTATGTAATGTTCTTTTTTTATGCTATGTAAATATGTTCTCAATGATTTAATTTTGAATTTTTAAATTTTCTTTATTTTCATTAACATTTTCAAACCATATAGGGTCCTTGTCAAAAAAAACTAAAATAGAAATACAATATAAAAAACAGTGCAAATACAGTACAAAGAATACATAATGGTTATCAAAGATTAACATGGTATTATGAAGGTCAATTTTTAATCAACAAGCTGGTTTGTGAATATGAGTCTATGGAATGCAGGTTGGTAGTGATCAAGCTTAGAGTTCATTGTAATATTACTATTGCTATTGTATATTTCGATTCCTTCTGCTATTTGTCTCTCTAGTGGTGTTGGGTATTTTTCCTATGACTTCCATGGTGCATTGTGGGGTTTCTTGAGGGTGGTGTTCCAAGGCATGAAAAAGCTCTCACTACAGAAAAATGGTCCGTTATCGAACTGTATGGCCCTCTGAAAAGACCATAAACCAATAACACCAGGGAAAGAGGAAGAAGGCCCTCCTACTAGACCAGTA
>CM032660.1:30403308-30415011 GCA_019095985.1 Streblospio benedicti
TAGGTCATAAACTGTAGACAGTAGACAGATAAACACAAATTCATAATAATTTGTTTTTAAAAACACATCGTAATTTCATCAAAGGTGGGCCAAAAAGTACACCAAAATATAATCAGCTCTGGACATTAGTACAATGAAGCTAAATATGAAGTTTGGTGATGATAGGTCAAATACTTCTCCCTGTAGTGTTCAAAAGATACTTACACCTAACCCTCATAAGTTCATCAAAAGTTAGCCAAAGTACAAAAAAAAATTGAGAGGTACATTTGACCAGCCGACGGCCCTCAAACAAGACATATTCAATTTACAAAGCAATAGCTCAAGTATTCTTCGAGTTATGATCCTGTTTATTTTGGACCGACGGACGCGGACAGAAGCAAAGCTAGAAATCTCCCTCCGGAAAAAACATTCCCCTTCAGAACAGGGGAGATTTAATTATTCGGTAGGATGATGATTGCACCATAGTAATTTAATTTTGTTAAGACTTTACGATGAAGAACTGGTTGTACAGATAGTCTATACATTGTGCCGAAGCGAGGCGGGTGGCGATCGCCAACCTCCTCATTTACCACACTAAACCACAATGGCGGATGGTAAAAACAAATATCATTTTGAGTTGTATGACAGGATAGACATCACTATTTAGTGCGAGAATTAGTCATATGCTATTTGATTTGGATAAACTTTGTCTGTACACAATACTGTGTGATTCAATGTGTCAAATTAGTGTTCTGAGGTACATTTTGTGTACCCCCTGATGCGAGTGACTTTTGGTGTCTTTCGACACACGAGGACGGTGGCGAGCTACATTTGATAAGGGTAGTCTGGACTCAAAGACGTTCTTCAGCAGTTTTCAGGTATTATTTGTCTCATTAATAAGTCCTCAGAAATGGAATGAAAAAAACTGTGTGTAGAAAAGAGAAAGTACAAAGTAATTTGCAACCAAACCATTATTGCCTTAGACAACTATGTTTGTAAAGCTATTGCATACATTGCAAAATAAATTAATTTGTTTAGCTTATATGATGAGTAATAATAGACTTCTTGTTTATAATCAAGACGTTTGTCTAGCTTATGTAATCATTAACAATGGATGTCATGTTCATAATCAAGACATAAGTATAAAGAAATCGCAACCTATGAAGAAGTTTAAGAAGTTTTATTTTTTTCTGTAAAATGGTCACAACGATTTATTCTATTCTTATTAGGATATTGATCCAAAAGGAACTGGCGCCTTAAAGGCCGATGATGTGCCGAGTGCTTTGGATTTATAAGTAAAATGTAGCGGGTTATTGCATCTTAACTTGAAGGATGGATAATACAACAAGAGGACCATAAGGGTCCTAATATCGCTCCCCTGCATGTATTAATTGGGCTTTAACTTAAGTTTGGGATGCTCAGGTGAAAAATGAAACAGTTTCAGTTGATACAAAATGTTTTCACTAAAAATCCTATGGATTTGGTACACAGCGCTTGGTCTCATTTTCTTATGTAATGTTCTTTTTATGCTATGTAAATATGTTCTCAATGATTTAATTTTGAATTTTTAAATTTTCTTTATTTTCATTAACATTTTCAAACCATGTAGGTTCCTTGTCAAAAAAACTAAAATAGAAATACAATATAAAAACAGTGCAAATACAGTACAAATAATACATAATGGTTATCAAGATTAACATGGTATTATGAAGGTCAATTTTTAATCAGCAAGCTGGTTTGTGAATATGAGTCTATGGAATGCAGGTTGGTAGTGATCAAGCTTAGAGTTCATTGTAATGTTACTATTGCTATTGTATATTTCGATTCCTTCTGCTATTTGTCTCTCTAGTGGTTTTCGGTATTTTCCTATGACTTCCATGGTGCATTGTGTATGTATTCTTTGTACTGTATTTGCACTGTTTTTATATTGTATTTCTATTTTAGTTTTTTTGACAAGGACCCTACATGGTTTGAAAATGTTAATGAAAATAAAGAAAATTTAAAAATTCAAAATTAAATCATTGAGAACATATTTACACAGCATAAAAAGAACATTACATAAGAAAACAAAATGTTTTAGATGCACCCTTAGAAGGGGCCACCTTAGAAGGGGCCATGATTCCAATATATGATGACGAGACAGCAGTACTAGTTTTATGCAAGTTTGGTGGACATCAAATGAAAAATGAAGAAATTATTTAGTAAAAAAAATTCCAGAGTTCTTGGCTTCAACAAAGCTTTGTTCATATTTATAATATTAGAACTTTATTTCATAAATCAAAACGTAATTTTGTGGACAGCAGCTATGAAACCACCAATAGCTTACTAAATAGATTAGCATTTCAATACTGTTGTATTCATATGAAATCTAGCTATTATGTGTATAACCCTCAGTTGTATGATTTTTCTATAGATATGTAACAGCAGGGAATATCTATCACACTCGCCACTAGCCAAAACCTAGTGCTTAATCCATTTGGCGAGTCGGATTCAATTTGCACCTGCCACTTTGGCGATTTCCTATTATATATCAAGTTTTTTTTTATCAAATACATGTATGTGCTAAAAAAATGTAGTAATTGCTGTGCCGCATCCATTGATTAGAAATTTTTTTAATAATGATTAAGATTAGATGCAATAATAAATTTTTTAATAAATTTAACAAATTTTCGGAATGTACTGCCTTTATCAAGTTACAAATGAAAACAATATACAAAAAAACTTTCTACGTAGAACGTAAGACGTACACACATAAAAACTATGTAAAAAATATGTAAAAAATATGTAAAAATATGTACGTGAAACGTCAGACGTTAACTTAAACCCATAGTTAACAAGATAGATTATCATTATAATACAATATTATTATAATTAAAACTCAATAAGATGATAAAATACTATTACATATCAACCAATAACAAGACAACATGATTAAAATACACTACATATCTGGAGTAACAAAAACAAAATTATAATCCGTATTCATTCCTCTGCTTAAAAACATCCTAATCTACCAATCATTTTTGCGTCGCTTCAGTACCTGAAGCGAAAGCCTTGTGATCACTTCGTTTCTATGTATCTATGTATCTATGTATGTCTCCGGACAAGCTAGAGCTTTTACCGTTACACCGGTTTTGTTCAAACTTTACACAACTATGAGGTAAGAGGCGACACCGAAGTGATTCGATTTTGGGCGCTCTGCCAATTAAATTGTGTATTTTAGAAGGCCATTTATGACATTTTACTGATATTCAGCCAGCAAGAAAAAAATCAATACTTCCGAGAATACAGAGCGACTAGCGTAAAACGTGCAGCGTTCAAGTAGGACACAGTGCGTTCAACGTGTTCCTTAAAACGTCAACCTTCCAAACAATAACGTGCCTCATATATCTCTGAACGTCTTACATAAACTGGCCGCCATCTCGGATTACAAACCAAATGTGTCAAATGGACCAGGCTCTGTATGCAATACAGAGTCTGGTTAAACGAGGCTATGAATCAACGTAAACATCGCCGCTTTCTTTTCCATTGCATTGGAGTTCAAATTCACTCCCAAGCAGTTCAGACTAACTTCTTAAAACCAGCAACATTATATTTGCACGTTTTATAGTTCGTGTTCTAAATTTAGAATATCCAGGGTCGCCAAACCCACAAACAACTGTGACTACCGATGATAGTCACTCTTATGTACAAAATAATCGACAGCCATAAGAGAATGATAAAAGTATATGTTGCATTAAAGTTTATCTGGAAATATTATTTTTCTTTTGAATATTGAATCACTATGCGCTCACCATGTAAGGTTTTTTTTAAGTTTACATTTTTATGACAATGATTGTTTGCTCAGCAACCTGCTGGCCGTGCTATGACTTGTCATTATTATATTAAAATCAATACAGCATACTTATGCACAATATCATTTGTGGCTGATTACAGTATTGTGTACTTTTAATCAAGATTTCCATAACATTTTAGTCAACTTTTAACAGTTGAACTTGATTAACAGTAAAGTATGCATCGTTTCATTATATATCTTAATTGCCCATATAGATCAACGTTGTTCTATAGCTAGCGACGCCGTGTTCTTTGAACACTTCTGATCTAGTTTGTTCTTTTAACTTTCTACTTATTAAACTGCTCTCTAATAATAACCCACAAACCTCCATATCTTCAACCCCCCTATGTCTATCAGAATTGAAATGTCTAGCTACCTCCTTATCAGCCTTATCCCTTACATCTTTCAAGTGTTCTCTAAATCTATCCCCGTGTCTACGTCCCAATTCTTCAACATAAAGTTCTTCGTTACAGAGCAGTGATACACACATATTTTGCACGGCTCTTGACCTACCAGAATCGAGTATGAAGCAGCAAAGTGGTGACAAACCCTTGTCCATCCGACTTGTCAACTGTTACAGATTACCTGCGAACTGTTATGGATTACTTGTGAACTGTTAAAGATTACTTTTGAACTCTTTGGACAACTTACGACACACTTGCGAGAATCGACAACGTTGTAAGACGTTTTAAATTACACTTATGTACATGGGCAAACTGGCGAGTTGTTCAGCAAATCTTAAACATGTTCAGAATTTGTTGATGAGTATACGCTTCGGTGAGAGTTTGTTACAAATCTCTAAGGGTAATGGGCTGGTTTTAGCATGGAGAGATCACTGGCTTGCAGGAGTGCTGTCTTAGACTGCTCGAGTGAGCGTTAGCGAATGAATTCAGAGGAAAGTTTAGCACAATTGCATAGACAGGGTGATCTCACCACTAAAAAATACCATTGCCTTTTTTCTCGCCACTTTAACAGAATTATTTAACTTCATGGCTTTCTTCGTTCACAGAGCAGTAATACACACATACTTCACACGGCTCTTGACCAACCAGAATCGAGTATGAAGCGGCAAAGTGGTGACAAACCCTTGATCATCCGACTTGTCAACTGTTCAACATGTTCAGAGTTTGTTGATGAGTATGGTGAAAGTTTGTTACAAAATCTCTAAGGGTAATGGTCTGGTTTTAGTGTGGAGAGAACACTAGCTTGCACAAGTGCTGTCTTAGCCTTCTCAAGTAAGCGTTGGCGAACGAACTCACAGGAAAGGTTAGCACATGTGCATAGATAGTGTGATCTCACTACTAAAGCATAGAATTGCCTTTTCCCTTGCCACTTTAACCGAATTTATTAACTTCATGGCGCTTTTCGTTCACAACGCATTGATATACACATATTTCGCATTGCTCTTGACCAACCAGAATAGAGTATGATGCGGCAAAGTGGTCACCAACCCTTGTCCATCCAACTTGCCAACTGTTACAGATTTCTTGTGAACTGTTATGGATTACTTGTGAACTGTTATGGATTACTTAACCTTCTCAGTGCTTCTGTCGCAATATTGCGACGAACGTATTATTAACCCCCCAATGCCATGGGCATAATACAGCGACTACAAAACTGAAAACAAGAGGACCATAAGGGTCCTAAATCGCTCACCTGCATGTGTAAATTTAGCTTTAAAATTAAGTGAGAGTGCCCTGGTGAATGATGAAACAAGTTCAGGAATAACATTTAGTGTTAAAGATATAAGAAGACCACCTCTCTATAGTTGATAGCAGTATCATAGGCAGGACGTTATGACCAATTTTTGTAATTATTTCTCAATGTTATTATGGGGAAAGTACCCCTCGAACCCCCCCACCCCCACCCCCACCCCCGTTTTTATTTTATAAGTCTGAGGGCCTACCCCACCAGACGCTTCCCGGGCACCCTCAACTAAACCCAACTCCTGGGGGGCAAAGCCACCCAGTGGCACCCACACACCCCACTGGGTGTTACACGTTTTATGTTGGGTCGCCCAGGTTAGGAGGAGTACAGGAGACAAGCTTTCAGACAAGCTATTAGTATAAGATGCAAATTTTTGTGGTTGGTGGGTCAATTTGCCACCCCCTTGGCGAGGCAATTTTAATCCCAGAGAAATGAATCAAGTATGATATCATGATGAGACAGGCATAAGTTGTGTGCAAATTTGGTGAAAATCAAATAATTATTATGCAACACTCGTAAGTTCATCAAAAGTAGGCCAAAGTCCAAACAAAAATTTTAGAGGTAATTTTTTCCTCAAACAAGACATATTCAAGTTGCAAATCAATAGCTCAAGTAGTCTTCGAGTTATCAGCCTGTTTATTTCAGACGCACGGATGGACGGACAGAAGCAAAACTAGAAATCTCCCTCCGGACTTCGTCCGGGGAGATTTAATTAGCTAATATCTAATTATACATATTATTTTTAAATGAAAACATAAACCACTTGTGGTGTAACAAACAAAACCAAAGTAACCAGGCTAACCTGCGAGTTTAACCGTTCATATACGGGTCCTATATCTGAGTGGCGAGTTACACTTTTCACTGTCGGCTGACTAACAGACTGCATACTTTTACTTCGCATTATTGTATTGCTATTCTTGGACAAAATTTTTGTGCTACTAGATCTGGTAAGATTTCGAACAGATGTATTCTTGGGACCATCAACGGGAACCCAAAATATATCCATTGAATGTCCCGATTCCCTCCTATTTATATCATGATCATTTTCAGATGATTCATCTTCTTCCACAGTTCTCTGGAGATTAACTGGAGACCGTAGAACTGGCCGTCTTGGTTTCTGCACATCTAACTCCATTATTTTATCACTTTCAGATATAGTAAATAAACAAGCATGTCAAATTATTCTAGGGTATTTATAAAAGATAACTGCATCATTACATGGTATCCTAACACATAATGTCCTTTGGATTTCATGGGTATCCTATTAATTCATAAGTTTGAAACACAAATTACAATTATCTTCACTTTTTATTATATGGCTTGAGGCATTAATGATAAAATGATTACACTAAATATTTACATGTGTCACTTGATTCAACATATCATGTTATTACTTATATTGAAAAGCAGAAGATATACTACAATATTTGTCTGGCAGCGAGTGAACATCCATGCATGAAGACCACATTCTTATCATTCAATGCACTAATTTTTGGCTTTTCTCTGCATCGCAAAATATTCTACTACATTCTTTATCATTAGTAAATGCAATAACACTTCATGACATTAACAGTCTTATATTTTCATCTTCAAAATAGAAATATATAGAGCTCGCCTGAAGAATTTGCATTATTATATGTAAAATACACATATCACATAACCTCCTATGATAAAAAAAACATGTAAAATTTTTCGCATTGTCATTGACTAATCATTGACTAACACTTTGCTACAAGAGTATCCACTTTTTGCTAAATCAAAACAGAAAAACAGATAACATTGATTTCTGAAACCTGTAGTTGACTGCCAGGTAAAAATCAAATAGTATGCAAAAGGTAGCATACATGCATTTGGATAGTGCTGATTTACCAATGAAGTATCTGCCTTCACGGTCATGTTCTCTTTATAAAGCTTGCATAAGTAACACCCGTCTCCACTGGCCACCTCCATTTAAGGCAGCAGAAATGGAAGAAACCTCTGACTCCATCATTTACTTATACATACATATACTAATTGTTAATTTAGTTTGGACATTTTTCAGAATGAGATTCACTTTGTAAAACCAAGTATGTGTAAGTAAATGCAAGTACATTGTCATGCAGATAGGTAGCAAAGAATGATTTCACCGCCTGAGGGATGTTATAATAAATACCATTGAAGCTAAAATATTAGTTATACATTCATTTACGACAATTCAATTACAAATGAAGGAAGAAACTAAGTGGGAAAATTCTAAGTAGAGCCGAACGTACCAAATAAATACAAAATACAAATAATCATATAATTGAATATTTAGTCTGTATACCCTTTTGCTTTACATATAGAAGAAAACAATGTTACAAATAATACAGGCTCGGCAGAGCCTGCCAGAGACAGTTCCTTAGTAGGGGACGAGACTCACAGTCCATATGCATGTTTCAGAAACACTCGGCCATCTTTTTTCTCCCAAACATGTAAAAATTTTTGCATTGTCATTGACTAATCAATTTTCAGGGTCTCCAGATGAGGGAGTTTCTCTGCAATTACTTACCCCCCAATTAGCCTGGGTGCGATGTGGGCTCCACGCGACAATTTTTCGTCAAAAAATCTGGTAAGTCCGAAAAAATGAGAAATTATTGGGAAAATTAACCCTCTCAATGGTGTTTCCGTGAACGGTGCCAAATTGCGCAGTCACAGCGCATCGCGATGTCTTGCGCTCTCAAAATAGGCCAATTTTGCAACACCGCGCCCACGCCGCCTACAAAAATCACGCGGCTCGACCCTGCTTCCTCGGAGAAGTGTTTTCGTGACACCGCATGACCACTCTGCGCCACAGGGGGATTATTGATCCATATTGATTAAATTCCCTTTGATCTTTTTTACGTCGCGTTCCACATCGAGAAGCCTTTTTTCTGGTCGCGTGACATCGCATGCCACCGTCCGGTGTTTAAATCAGCACCGTGCTACGTCGCCCCACATCGCAAACTTTTCCGCACCATGGACGCTGGCAGCGCCGTCTCCCGCCATGCCAACGGCGCACTGCGAATGTGGCGGTGTATTGCCATGTCCCGCGATGTGTGTTTTAAGCTGTTGGCGGAGTCGGGCGTTGTGCAACGCGGTTCGAGTTTATAATTGGATGGTTGGTATGCGGCGTTTGGCGGTTCATTCTCATCGAGTTGCTGAGTGAAACGGCTTGTGGATACATTGATTTTAGTAACCTTCGGCGCCGCTGCATAAACGTATTGAACCGCGTTAACTCTCCTTGGTCAAGAATGTATAAAAAGGAGTGCGCGCATAGATCTTTGTCCATTATTCTGAAGTTCACGTTCAATGAACATTATTATAGGTATTTATTTAGTTTTTGAAGTTAGAAATATGTAATGTATTGGAAATTACAATTTGAAATGTTAAAAATATATTCAGACTGAAAATAAAACAAGTAGTCGTCGGGAACGCCATAAATCTCCCCTTCCCCTATCAGGCCCTTTCCCCGATCAGGCCCTTTTAGGTCAATCAATTTTAAAATTAGTAATTCAAATTCATTGTACTTACATGTATAAAGAATATCGTAGAGACAACACATCTAATCAGAATGAAAATAAAAACCCATAGTATATAAACTTCATCAGTACACCAAAATCTAATCAGCTCTGGAGAGTAGTACAACGAAGCTATATATGGAGTTTAGTGACCATAGGTCAAATACTTCTCCCTGTAGAGTGGTAACAAGGTTTATTACGTAACACTCATAAGATCGTAAAAAGTAGGCCAAAGTACACCAACATCAGTTCAACTGTGGAGAGTAGTATAGTGAACTTAACTGTAAAGTTTAATGACCATAGGTGAAATAATTTTCCCAGTGCAGTGGTAACAATAGTTTTACTCGAATATTCAAAAAAAGATTCAAAAGTAGGCCAAAGTACACGAATATCGAATCAAGTGAGGAGAGTGATATAGACATACCAAATATCAAGTTTGATGATGATAAGTCATAAACTGTTCCCAGGAGACAGATAATCAAAATTACGTAATAATTTGTTTTTAAAAACACATCATAACTTCATCAAAAGTAGGCCAAAGTACACCAAAATCTAATCAGCTCTGGAGAGCAGTACGACGAAGCTAAATACGAAGTTTGGTGACCATAGATCAAATACTTTCCCCTGTAGAGTGTTAACAAGGTTTATTATGTAACGCTCGTAAGTTCTTTAAAAGTAGGCCAAAGTACAAACAAACTTTTTTGAGAGGTACTTTTTTCCTCAAACAAGACATATTCAATTTGCAAATCAATAGCTCAAGTAGTCTTCGAGTTATCAGCCTATTTATTTTGGACGGGCGCACACACGGGCAGAAGCAAAGCAAAAAATCCCCCTTCGGACTTCGTCCGGGGAGATTTAAAAAACTGCAATGAATTCTGGAACATCTGCGAAGTAAAATATTTATATGAGCTGGTACTATGGCATTGCTCGACATTGATTTATTGTACATTAGAACTCTGTTGGATTACAATTTGGCACGTCCATCTATAGACATACAGCCTGTTCCTTCATCGGATGACAGTGACAATAATAGCAACAGTGATTATGAAGTTCATTAAGTTCAAGTTTCCGGTGACGAAGGCGCTGAGGGTGATGACGAGGCAGACAACATCCCAGCCAACAACCGGCAACAGCTGAGACGAGTGGCCAGACAAGTAAGAAGGAGGCAAGGGCGCAGATGAACTAGCAGATGGCCTGTGCGACTGTGGGAGCGCTAAAGCTATGGACAGTATGAAAATCTCATGGTGAAGCTACGATATGAGGATCCCCAGGCTTATATAAACAAGTAGTCGTCGGGAACGCCGTAAATCTCCCCTTCCCCGATTAGGCCATTTCCCCTATCAGGCCATTTTAGGTCAATCAATTTTAAAATTAGTACTTCAAATTCATTGTCATAGAAAATGTCAAGTTCTGTGATGATAGGTCATAAAGTCTTCCCAGGAGACAGATAAACACAAATTCGTAATAATTTGTTTTCAAAACATATCGTAATTTCATCAAAAGTAGGCCAACGTACACCAAAATCTAATCAGCTCTGGAGAGTGGTACAACGAAGCTAAATGTGAAGTTTGGTGACCATAGGTCAAATACTTCTTCCTGTAGACTGAAAACAAATTTTATTACATAACGCTCATAAGTTCGTAAAAAGTAGGCCAAAGTACCCCAACGTCAATTCAACTGTGGAGACTAGTATACTGTAAAGTTTAATGACCATAGGTAAAATACTTATCCCAGCGCAGTGGTAACAATAGTTTTATTCGAATATTTCATTAATATTTAATAAGTAGGCCAAAGTACACCAATATCAAATCACGTGAGGAGAGTGATATAGACATACCAAATGTCAAGTTTGGTGATGATAAGTCATAAAATGTTCCCAGGAGACAGATAAACACAAATTCGTAATTATTTGTTTTTAAAGGTGCTTACTCTACCTCAAATCTTATCTAAAAGGATTTTCCCGGGCTTCTCACTGTTCTCTTGATGAACCAAACTTGCAGTTAGTTACTTAGAAAGGCAAATTGCTGAAGGTGTGATTATACACAACTTAGATGCAGATATAACCATGAACAGCAAACTTGATCATTATCAGCCCGCCATCAGAAGAGTAACATTCACTAATGAATTACTATAATGTCTTTAGCATATTTTTATCATTATTATTATGAGATCTGGTTGTTTCACCTGTGTATTCTTTTTTTTTTATTTTTCTTCTTTCATTATTATGTCAATGTATTGTTCTTAGTATTGTTAATCTCTATTATTATTCTGTCACATACATGTACTGCAAAGTATCGTATCCACTCATTCAAATGCCCAGGGCGTTTGAGTTCAAAATCAATCAAATTCGGGGGTGGGCGGATAAACGGTGGTGGGCATTTAGCGTGAAATGTTTCGGACCGGAAGGGATGCTGCTTGGAGATTGGTAGTAACCACCAACAGTCGTTTATCACTCAGCCGTGTAGATTTTCCTATGATTCTAGGTGTCATATCGATTGTCGTGGTATTAGTCAATTGTAGTTCTCAAATATATAATTGTATAATCCGTTAGTAACATAATCCTAATAATCTGTTACGAATGCTTCTTGGAAATTCAAAATAACTTACTTATTTATGAAATAAAAAATGCACATGACGTTTTTGTCTCATTGCGCATGCTCAGTT
>CM032660.1:30415111-30442338 GCA_019095985.1 Streblospio benedicti
TCTTCTTTCATTATTATGTCAATGTATTGTTCTTAGTATTGTTAATCTCTATTATTATTCTGTCACACACATGTACTGCAAAAGTATCAGATCCACTCATTCAAATGCCCAGGGCGTTTTGAGTTCAAAAATCAATCAAATTCGGGTGCGGATAAACGGTGGTGGGCATTTAGCGTGAAATGTTTCGACCGGAAGGGATGCTGCTTGGAGATTGGTAGTAAACCACCAACAGTCGCTTATCACCAGCCGTAGATTTTCCTATGATTCTAGGTGTCATATCGATTGTCGTGGTATTAGTCAATTGTAGTTCTCAAATATATAATTTAGTAACATAATCCTAATAATCTGTTACTTAATCTTCTTGAAATTCAAAAATAACTTCTTACTTATTTATGAAATAAAAAAATGCACATGACGCTTTTGTCTCATTGGCATGCTCAGTTATTTTCGGGCGCTGTTACAAAATCGAAAACGGAACGTGCTCGATGAAATAAAAAAATTTAGTAATTATATGGTTTTGATTTTGAATTTAGCATATTTTATAAAGAAAGAACTCAAAATGATACATGGTTTCCAATATGCTATGAACCTTACTCAACAAATTTTTTAAGATTTGGAATTTAGCATATTTTATAAAGAAAGAACAAAAATGATACATTTTTATGGAAATTCATTTATCCTGGATATGAAATATACAAGTTCAACAATAGTTTCTAAACAAGGATAATAGTCAGCTCATACACTGAGCTTTCGACAGCATCCGGAATCTTGATCACAGCGGTTGACGTCATTCGTCGTCACTGGGACCTCGGGAAATCCCCGGGTTGCGCGCCCCCCTCCCCCTCTCGGGTGAGGACATTGTTCCAGATGGAAGGAAGCTGGTATCTGCCCCCATCTCTATTTAGTGAGGGCTTGAGTTTCCTGATATGAATGGCCTCCTTCACGCCAAGTTCGAAATATTTGGGTTCCACACATAAGATGTTAGTCCCTTCGAGAGAGACACTGTGTCCTTTACTGTCTTTGTGCAGGTGACGAGACACCTCTGATCCAGCGAAACTGGGTCTGCGGTGATCTAGGAACCTCACTTTTAACCCGTGTTCAGTCTCTCCCACCTATGAGGCCTCGCAATCCTGGCACTTTATCTGGTAGACCGGTCCAATCACACATTCTTTCTTCAGGGGGTCCTTGGGTCTCACCAGTAGCTGTCTGAGAGTGTTCACAGGTTTAAAAAACACCTGCACACTGTATTGGTGCATCACCCTTCTCATGTATTCAGACACTCCTTGAATGTATGGTATCCCTACTGGAGGTCTCTTGGGGCGATCCACCTGTACATCTGTATCCTGTGCAGTCTGTCTTCAAGTCAACCACTGTGATCAAGATGGCGGATGCTGTCGAAAGCTCAGTGTATGAACTGATTATTATCCTTGTTTAGAAACTATTGTTGAACTTGTATAATTCTTACTTAATATTTGGTAAGTAAGGTTCATTGCACATTGTATGTGTACCATATTATAATTATAAAGTACCATACAGCTTGCCCGTCTCCTATGGAGACTATTTTATGTGTCATACTTATTCATTTGAGTGTTAATGCGAGAAATTCATAGCAGAAAACTTACAAAAATGCATCCCAACATGAGATTACATTTTATAAAAATTTGAAAAAAAAATAAGAACAAAAGTGTATTTTGTTTACAAATATATTTTGTTTAACTCTTTGACTGTCGCCGCATTTTGGACGTGTGATGTACATTCACATCACACAATGTCATTGATTTTCAGATTTTATTGTCGTAGATACTGCAAGTTCTACAGGTATACTGAAGAGTCCAAATATTATCGTACTTACACAGGAGACATGACATGCGATGCAGATTCTTATTTTCACACTTAGAGCTCATAATATTTTGCATTTTTAAAGAAATGGCCATAGAAGCCACCCGAAGTTTAATCTCTCGATTCAAAACATAGACATTTGACAGGCCGAGGTGATTCGATGTTATGGTATGACAGCAAGGTGTTTTGTGACATGTAACCTACCATTCTCTGTAGAATGGCATTCTACATCCGGTGAAATTGTCAATATTAATATCGGACATACGTTTCATTCACAAAATGAGAGATTTCAGTCCTGTTGCTTTGCCGGAGTGTCCATTATCGAGTGATCGTCCATTTGCTGCCAAAACTCCCGCTATTGCGACATGTAGACTAGTTGCACATTCCAGATACTTTCCTTGTGTATTCTATATCGTATACGCCAAACACTGGTGAACTTCATAAATGCTTCCATTTCATAATTATCGTTGAAATTTACATTTTACAGAGAAATATTTTCAGTCTATGTTCCTTCCACGCTTACCTCCATGTTAGCTGTCAATTTCATCATCTGAAACACTTGTGATTGGCTGAAACAGTAGCCTTGCATGTTTTGCAATGCTTCTATGCTTGATGAACGGTGTTGGCAGAGGATGCAGCCTCGGAAATGGGCGTAAACACACAAAATATCATGAAGGAATAAATTATTTTTGTGAGGTCAAGGTTCACCGCATGCTAATTAGATGGTTACAAATAGATAGGAAAATGGACGGCCGATCGTTTGACACCAAAGCCGATGGGGGTTTCCGACCAAAAATAAGTAGATTTAGTGGCCAAAGTTGAGTACCGAAAACTGATGTTTCATCTCTAAGTATGTCTTCTTTGAAAATAATATATTATTTACTATAAAAAGTGCTTTATATCGAAATAATGTGCTGACTATTGAATGGAGTAAGCAATTTTGAGTCACGATGTGGTCTTGTACAATGCATGTTGCAGACGGTTTGGTAGGTATGAGGGTTTGAAGAACGTTTGTTTTATGCTGATTTTAAGGCATGCATTAAGGCATAAATGCCTTTCCGACCGTCAAAGGGTTAAAAGCAGAAAAAACAGTTTCTAACATGTTGAACAAAATGGCACCTTACCACGACTGCTTGGCTTGGTCCCTAATGTAATGTTGCCGACATTGTTATGTTATGTTATGCCTCGACATCATGTCTCCTTTTAGCCATCAGAATAACAAATTATCGCTCACTGTCCATGCTTTTCACAACTTTCACTGATAATCGTGAGATCTACTCAGTGATATGCATTCGTGAAGATAGCGTGCACATTCGTATCCAAGAACAGGTGTATGTTAAAAAATTAGATTAAAATTGATACATTCTGAAAGCATTTCGTAGATTATTGTTTACTTACCATCTGGGACTGACTATATTTACAGACCCGTTACCACTAACTCAACATGGTGGAATTGGCTATTTTTACAGAACCGTAATAGCTCTGTATGCGTGGTATATGTGTTGCAATGTTTTGTGAATTTCTTTAATGTTTATTTTGTGCACATTTTACGTATTAAAATTAGTTGTCCTTCGAAGTATAGATCTCCCACCTAAATAATACATTCAGCTTATATATACGGAGTGGTAGAAGTAGGCTTTTTATTTACGGACTTGTATAAGTAGCATCAGCCGCTATCAAACTAATCTTACTTGGCAACCACCGACTCTGCAATTGTCGTACACGACTCAACAACGTTGGCTCTTCCGACAATGGCGCAGATCGGCACCACATTTTACCCGTAAAAGCACCACATTTCAATAGCTATCTCCTCAAAAATGAAACGATATACGCACTTTATAACAGCATAGGCACCTTTCAAAATACGGTAGAAGTTCAAAAAAAGCTTTTGGCGTGCCAACAACAGGGAAATCGACGCCAAGAGGCCTAAAGGCACGGATTTGCCTCAGAATAAAAAACCAACCATGCGTGACACGCCCACTCCTCGCGCTCTCCGTATTAATATATAAATTCTAGTAACTTGGTATACAGCATATGGATTCATGTTATTTTGTCTTTTTTTTCATTCTATTGCTGTCAATAACTATTCCAAAAAACGATCAAAACTTTACATATCTTTATTTATATGTTTCGAGTCGACAGACTCCTCAAATTTGTTGATGTTTACTCTACCATGACATTACTATATAGACCACGATATAAAAAATATTAAGACCTATTCAGAAATATGACAATATTATTACTCCAAAGTATCACTTTTGAATAAAATAACAACAATACCAAAACTTCTACCATTTTCTTCATAAAGGATTATCAATTGATATCAATTGACGTACTTATAAAACTTTTACGGGTTGTTACCTTTCATATGAAATACAATAGGATATGTTAGAGTGAAAATTGTAGCAACAGTAGGTGTTTAAGTTTGCCCCACCCCTAAAATTGGAAAAAACGATAAAATCCTCAAATCGGGTATATATGCCTTACTAACAGTTATCGTAGTAATTACATCATATGAAATGTTGTTTGTATGGATAGCATTACATTTCCAGAGAATGTTTACCATTATTATATATAATTTGTTGATCTACTGAGTAGAAAATACCATATTACGTAAAACTTTGCTGGGACTTCACTCAAAATTTGAATGTTGTTAACAATTTTACTGCTTTATTATTAAGAAAAACCATTTAATATGTATTAGAAAAACTTCCACGGGTTGTTACCTTTCATATGAAATACAATAGAATATATTAGAGTGAACAATGTAGCAACAGTAGATGTTTAAATTCCCCCCACCCCCAAATTTGACTAAAACAGCAAAATCAGCAAATTGAGTATATATGCCTTACTAACGCCTATCGAAGTAATTATACCACATACAATGTTTTTTTTTGTTTTTTTTTTTTTTTTTATGGAATACATTACATTTCCAGAGAATGCTTACTGTTAACATGTATTATTCGTTGATCTGCTGAGTAGAAAATACCATATTATGTAAAATTGTGCTGAGACTTCAGTCAAAAATCAAACGTTGTTGAAATGTTATCGGTTGAACATTTAGAAAATACGTTATCATGTGTGGCATTGAGTGGAAGAAAATAGCATGATGAACTTCAAATGTTTGTCTATGTGTTGTTAGTTTTCAGGTTCATCAATGGATAAATCTGCAGAATCTGCATCTGCAGAATTTGTGCAACTTACACCTTTACACTCACCACATGCAAGACTGCACTAAAGTCTTGTTTCGTCTGCATAAGCATCTACCCTCACATCCAGTTTTGCAATTGCAACGTATTACCGATAATAGTTCTTTAGGAGCGGGGGCCAAGTCCATAATGACTGGTAGTATATTACCACTTTTCATACACCAGCCTCAATCTAGTGGATTCATGTCGATATCCTGCTGCTTCCATTGGCATTATTGATAATATAAACGTAAGCTGTGGTACTTTGCAGCATTAGAGGTATAGAGAAGGAATTTTGCTTCAATATGGAAGGAACTTGTTGCAACATTTTCACAGAAACATGTATAGCGGAGGGCATTTAGTGAAGTGTTTTTTTTTTGCTGTTGAATAATTCTAGAAGAATATTGTCTCCAGCATGAATGATTTCCTCTTTTGATACAAGATTTACCTGGAGGTCAAAAATCTGTGCAGTAACAATGAAGCTTTCACTTGGCAAAATCTTTGTTAATAAAGTTCCTTTACCAATTCCGAAAAGTCTTGAAGTGTTGTCACACCCTCCCATGGCATGAACAAATAAGATATTCATTCAAACAGAAATACCTAGTGTTTCTTTAATTTTTGTGATGTACTAAACAGCTGCAGATCTCAAGCTCTTTGGTTTTGGCAAAAAATAAATTCTATGTACATGTACATCAAAATCTGCATGGTACAGCAGAAGGATCAGCAGATCTGCATCTTTGCCCACAACAGCAGTTGTGAAAGAATCTGCAGAGTTGGCAGCTGTTTGGACTATTGTAAGATCAGCATTACCTTTGGCATAGATTACATTGAATCCAGCTGCTGTCAAGTAATCCCCGAGTTTGAAAATGAAAATCTGCTTGTTCAAAACATTAAAAAGAAATTCGTCTTTCTTAACGGGAAGTGACAAGTCAACAGTGAATTTCATGTGGGGACAAACAAGTTTAGAACTACGTCAAAGATGTGTGGCATGATGGAAGGTCCATCAAGATATCAAAATGAAAAGAGCTTTCTGTTCTATAAGGTTAGCCAATTATATATACAGTCTACAACTATCCTTTTGTGCTAGTTTTTATAAGCTCACATTGATAGCCTTTCGGACCTTCCCGGTCCTTCTTCAGTCTGCCAACTGCCTAATCGTCACGTGATCGTGGTGTGACGTCGTCGGCAGAGGCTGGTAGGATGTTGGTGTAGATGGCTGGCAGGTCGGCGGCCCCCACGTTCTTATTTAGGTCGGGCTTGAGGCGCCTGATGTGAATGGCCTCCCTGATCTTTCTTTCAAAAGTGTTCTGGTCACGATCTATTATTTTGATGTTATCCAGAGATATGTGATGGCTCTCTCTGTCTGGTTGGTGTAGGTGTAAGGAGACGTGTGAGGAGGTGCTGCTGGGGCGTCTATGCTGGTCGAATCTAGTCTTAAGGGTCTTTGATGTTTCACCCACATAGGAGCTACTACATCCTTCAGAGCCTGATCCACCGCAGTTAATTTGGTAAACCACACCACAAACGTCTTCTTTCTTGGCTGGATCCTTGGGTGCTACCAGTAACTGAGAGTATTCACTGGTTTGAAGTAGGCACTACATCCATAGCCACTCATGATCCTTCTCACCGCCTCCGACAAGTCCTTCACATATGGTATTCCCACCATCGTCTTCTTTGTCTCGTCCGTCTGGTCCTTCTTCTTTCCTGCTTCTTCCTTGTCTCTCAACACAGATCCTCTTTTGATCGCCCAGGATGGATATCCACATTTTGATAATGCCTCATTCACATGTTTTTTAAATAAGAACGTGGGGGCCGCTGACCTGCCAGTCATCTACACCAACATCCTACAAGCTTCTGCCGACGACGTCACACCACGTTCACGTGACGATTAGGCATGAAGAAGGACCGGGAAGGTCCGAAAGGCTATCAATGTGAGCTTATAAAAACTAGCACAAAAGGATAGTTGTAGACTGTATATATGTAAAAACCTTGTGCAAATGAGTGTTCAATAAAGGTTAGCCAAATGGAATCCACATGCTTTAACTTAAGAGCTTAGTGATAGCTGTAGTGTTCCACAGTTAGAGTCTCAACTGTAGATAGACTTGAGAAAGAATCCTCTAACACAAAAGATTCCTGGTGCTGTAACACCAAAGCAGTTGTGCAGTCCTATCTTTTTTTTGTTTTTGTTTTTTGTTTTTGTTTTTTGTTTTGTGAAGTGACTGATATAATGTATTTCATCCATCAAGAAGACTGTTATAACAATGTCCTATGTGTTATGTAATTGGCAGTAGGTAACATTTTATGTGGAATTGTTATTTTTTGCCCTAATCTCTAAATGTAGGGCTTCACAACATTGCCAGGATACATCTGGAGCCTGGCTGGGATGGGTCCTACATAAGTATCCAAAATGTTTGATGATGCTTTTCATTCAAATTTATGAAGTTCCACTGTTCCAAATTCCAATACCAACTTTGTGTAACAAACAGACCTTATTATTGATGTAATCTATGCTATAATCAACCACATGTCAGCAGATGTTTCAAAGCATAGTCTTCCGAGGCAAGCTCATGTGTTCCCTTCCATACAAATTCTTGTACAATACTTCAATAATACCCAAGCCCCGATTGGGTTGGTTAAGACTATACGCACGAAGTCTGTAGGCTATGAACTCAACTCAGAATTCAGCACGATTTTCAGCACGATTTTCAGCACGATTTTCAGCAAAACGCACCGGATGACCCCGTGTTAGTACGGGTGACCCCGAACGAATGACGTACATCACGTTCAGATAACTGCGTCACACGTACGTTGATAATGTGGTGGTTGCACCTACTGTACTCAATTATGGATAACGTAACACTTTCATATAAGTTACGGATAAGTAATTACACGAATAAAAACAATGATGCTTCTATTTCTCAAAGTTTAAATAAAAATGTCAAGGTACATTTATCAGTTTAATGAGGATACTAGCTGTCATTATCCCATTGAACGTTGCCATTTGAAATCCCGTGGTCTGTCTGCGAATGTACGTTTATCAACACGGGAATATAGTTCAATGTTTAAGGTTGTGGAGCTTATAAAACTGCGTAATTATTCATACACATATGTAAAATTTACTACTGAAACCGAGTTCATACATAATAGATGATTACTTACATTTCTGAGTGAAAACGTTTAAAAATTGGTTGTTTATTCCCGAGATCGGCAAAATATCTGCGTAGTTGACACCATCATTTATTCGTTTTCAAAGAAACACGCGATACACGGAGCCTATGCAGCTTTCATAGGCTGCTGTCAAACACCTTATCTGTGATCCACCATTTGAATTGTCATCAAATATCCATTTTAGAAGACACAAACCAAATATCTGTCCGTGTGCCGTGTGAGCATTATTGTACAATTTTGATACTAAATATGAGCTTACGAGGCTGGATTTTGCGGCCTATGTTCCTCTGCTGGTATTCCCATAGTGACTAACATTTTATTAAAATCACGAATCATTTCCAGTGAAGTGAACTTGCGCACGTGGACTTACATCAGCCATCATTAACAGCAATGAAAGTGTGACAGACAGATGTTATATAGCTCTATACTTATTATTCAGCTTGTGTTTCATTTTTATTCTATTATACAGGAGCGTTTTAAAAAGAAGATGTTAATGGAGACAGCCACTATTGGCTTATAGTGTCTAGAACTATATAGAGTTCTCTCTATACTACTTGTGTGCGTCCTCATACCATTATTTTCTTTAAACTTTATGACCATCTTTCGTATTCATTTATCATATTCATTATCATAATAAAGAATCATTCATAATAATTCTTTTTCCTTAAATTTTCTGCACGTGAACAAGACATAATATGAGGGGTTTTGGTCTTAAGCAACTGCTTATGTATACATATTATATTCGTATATCAAACTACTGGTATAACAAAATTTACTGATCAGATACTTGGCTCATGTATGTAACTCAATTATGTGATAAATGATAAGCCACAGCATTTGAGTACACTGGACACTCCAACCTAAGTATCTGGTCAAGTCCTTTCAGACTGAACTCCAGCATGAGGCTCACCTCAAGCCGCACTTGAATATATTGTACAATTCGAACTGACTAAAATTGAACTCGTGATATGATCACAAAAGGAATCTAGAGTATAGTTGCAATACAAGTCTACCAACATTCATATGTTTGGATAACTTGGGTTGTAGTTCCTACTTAACATATTGTTTTAGTCATCTTGCACCGTGTACTTGGTTATTGGCACGGTGCAACATTGAGATACCCACATTGATGAACCAATGCAAAGGTGATGACTAATTGCCTGGCTCTATATGGTAGCCGAGCAAGCAGACCAGCTCCTGAACACAAACACTGTTTTCCTCCTGGGGGTGATCACGGTTCTCGGGACCAACCCCTCTGCCTAGCTGAACTAGGATATGTCTGTGGATAGGACATCTTGTCTATGGTATTCATCTTTGCACTTTGAATATGCTTTTAAGCAGCAGAGGAATTTTAATCATCTAGCTATTATTTAGATGCAAAGATAATGTAAAGCTTGAGTATACCTCTAATACATCAGATGATCTTCAAAATTTTTTTTAGCCCGGCTTAGTGACATAAATATAGATGGGAAAAATCATCCCAAACCTCCATACCGTACTGAGACCACTTTACATTAAACAAAAACTCTCAGTGGTCAATATTGGTCAATAATGGAATCAAATAGTTAATAACATAAGGGGTCTATTCATATATTTTTATTTTCTATAAGTAATGTTTCATTTATTTATTTTGATGAGCTCTACAGGCTAATTGATTTTATTTAGAAAAGCTTAACCCTACATGTTTCCTGAATAACTGTCCTATTGAACACGGGACCATTATGTATAATTTCTAATATATATATTTTACTCAAGGAATCTTACATTGCACATTATAACTACATATGGTTGTAGGTCAGTTAATATGTTTCAGTACAATAATCATCCTAATGTATCCAATCTAAGAAGAAAGCAGTTTTCTTGATGAATTCTATCAAAATACACTTTTCAAATCACAATGTCCTGATGTTTTTAGTTTCGCATTTTTTCCAAAATTAAATTGGTTAGGCCACGGTAACTTGATTCTATGGATGACGAGAGCGCCGATGCATTGAAATAACCCCCGATAGATAAATAATCTTTCAAATGGCGTGTGCTTTTATATTCGCCGACGATTCAGCTAAAAAATCCATGTTTTTATTAAATTGGTCGCCCGATGGCGCCATATTTGCTGGTGACGTCACGCTACCAAGGACGCCATATGCATTCCCAGCAGATGCGCGAGATATATAGCATGCGCACTCACAAGGAAGTGTATATGTTTCCTCTTAAAATTAGTAAGTTTTATTTATCTATTTTCTGGCAAGCTTTCGCAATAGATGTGTTGAAAAATATTACTAATGGCTCACACATTTGTTTAGTTGAGAACGGCAGGTGACAAATGTAATGTTCAATTGATTTGACAACCGGAATCATAGTAAAACTAAGACAAAAATGTAGATGGCTGAGCGATAATAAATGCCGATTTTAACACATGAGTGAGTTTCCTTTGTTGTGTGACAGAATTTGAGCTTTCCAGATATTCCTAGATGTAAATATTGACATACGATATGATGCGACTCATCATCATCCTTTGACTGGTTGGGGTAAGGCTATTTCAGCCCTTAACCCGGGACTCCTACACCTATTAGACAAAGAATTTCTTCACTACCTACGAGGGCTAAGGTAGCCGTATATACATGTACAGCGTACATTCGTTCCTAGGTGTCTATTTCTAGGTATACAGGTTATTAAATCAGCTGCACATGTAGGGCTAGGGTTAGTCACCTGCGTACCTGATATCCTCTCCACACAAATGATGCTGTGTGCCAGCCACATGTAGCACTCCCCTAGAAGCATGAGTGGCTCTCAGGTAAAGCCTTTGAGAGTCCAAATGGGCGAGTCAAGCCTCAAGGCCACCCTAAGATGGGTCAGCACCAGGCAAATGGTAGGACCATAGATGGATTATACAGTGGTCTGATAGTAATCCTTGATGCTTGGCTATGACCTGGTGATCGACCCCATAGGCCTTAACGGGCTGAGAGAGAGTGTGCACGGAATTGACTAGTGTCTTCACCTTTCATGGAAATACACATTGACCAATATGTACTAAATAAAGACCAAAATGACCATTGGTACAGTGACTACTGAATATTTTTTTATTCCCCCATCCCAAACTTTCCTTCGGATATTCATTTATTTTTATTTTCCCCCCTTCCTGTCCGCTATTGACCATGCGCTTTATTTTTATTATTCTTACCCACCTTGTGGAAAATTTTACGGCCAATTTTTTCGTCATCCATAGAATCAAGTTACCGTGGCCTTATTGCTAATTATCCGCAAGGTATACTTTGGTAATTTCAGGATTCGTGTTGTCTAGATTTTTATCTACCCCACCCACTTTTTACATGCTTTAAAGCAATTAGTTCTGCCATTTTTGCTAAAATGATTCGCCTATTAGTCTATCAGCAGCAGCTACTGCTGGCTTTACTGCCGATCAATAAAAGGCTGCATCTATAAAGAGCCTTGCTTCTGTGCTGTAGAGATATCAATATGAACTTGTGAACAGTATTAAAGAGGCTGCAATGTTGTGGGTTTTATGGTTGGTAACCAGCTGCTGTCTTAAATTGTCGGCGCTGGCTATAAAAACATTGCTATTGATCCCATTTTATTCATCTACCGGGAGCCTATGCAGCACTTCGTCGGGTTCGTCATCCAACTAATCAAGTTACTGCCGCCTAACAAGATATTTGAAATAATAAGTGTTAGTTTTTTTCACCAAATACATCATTTCCAAATACAAAAACAACATACAGAAACAAATTAATATGCAATGTTAAAGTAATATTTTGGACCAATATATATATTTTAGCAGCAAAGTTCCTAACTTACTATTTGGTGGTTTAGATCCATCTCAATCTGCTGCGCGATACCTGGATACGCCAGCATGTACTGGGCCATCACTTCGCTACGTGGGCCATTCATTCTTAATCCTCACTCTCATTCTAATGTTCTTGACATTTCAAAGTAATTCCAATAGAAGTCAAAATGTATTATCCTGTGTATACTAGTATATGTTATATTCACAGTACAATTAATCAAAATAGCAGTCAGTCTTCAGATTAATATCTCTGTCATTGTTCATGACATCACTGGATTTCCATTCCATCACTTCCATGAAGTCAGCTATAATTCTGTTTGTTTTAGAACTAATCATACAGTACATTAACGTATTAGAAATATATTTTGTTGGTAATTTAATAAGGGAGCTTGCATGATTTACCGTACATGGGGGGTTGGTCATTTGGTGGTGGTGGTTAGGGGGGTGCACGATTTTCATATTGGCTAGGGGGGTTGAGGGGAAGCGATAGTTTCATATACACCCATACGCTAGATGTTTTCTAATACTTAGATTGTTTTACAAAAAGAATACAAGTATTATAGGGGCCGGCAGTCACAGCCTATTGTATCATTTGGCATTGTCGTGACATGGAAGAATTAACAGAAAAGAGCATTATTATCTCCTTGTATCATGCCAACTTACACGAGACACTATTACATGAATATGATTCAAGTACTAGTACTAGTACTAGTCCCTTTTGCTCAAACGGGAATTGACTTAAACATGGCTGATCTTCCATCCCATACGAGTTCAGAATCCCTTCCAAACAGTTAAGACTAACTATGTGAAAATAGCAACATTGTATCTGCATGTTTCATCAGAAGTGAATTTAGATTTCCAGTGTAGCTCATATGTGATAAATACACCAAACCCACAAAAAAGATTGACCACAATAATAGTCACTCTGGTTTACATTGTGTGTATATCAGATGTATGATGAGTAACGTCATCCTCTTCTATTCTCTTACGTGTGTCGTTAGCCTTCATTTGTGAACGATCAAGTCCTTATTTATTGACACACAGATAATATATAGGTCTATAATTATTCTTCATAAAGTGTTTGATTTTTACTATGAAAATATAAAAGATATGTGTTTACATTTAAAATATCCTATGATGGATTTAAAATAATTGAATATAAATCTACTTAAACAACAATACATTATTATGTTACATAAAACTTTATCTGAAAATATTTTTCTTTTAAATATTGAGTCACTATGCGCTCAACATGTCAGGTGTTTAAAAAAAATTCTATTAGTTGACCCAGCGACTGTTGGCATTCAGAGTCTATAACTATATAGAGGTCTTACGACTTACGTGAGACTCATACCAATATCTCTCATTATCATTCATCACATAAAACTATAATGTAAGTCTTCAAAGGTGCACTGTGTGAAAAAATAACAAGTAGTCGTCGGGAACGCTGTAAATCTCCTCTTCCCCAATCAGGCCATTTCCCCGATCAGGCCATTTTTGAAAAGTAGGCCAAAGTACTCAAAAATCAAATCACATGAGGAAAGTGATATAGTCATACAAAATGTCAAGTTTGGTGATGATAGGTAATTAAGTCTTCCCAGGAGACAGATAAACACAAAGTCGTAATAACACATCGTAATTTGATCAGAAGTGGGCCAAAGTAAACCCAAATCTAATCAGCTCTGGAGAGTTGTACAACGAAGCTAGATATGAGGTTTGGTGATCATAGGTCAAATACTTCTCCCTATAGAGTGTTAACAAGGTTTATTACATAAAGCTCGTAAATTCATCAAATGTAGGCCAAAGTACAAACAAATTTTTTTGAGAGGTACTTTTTTCTTCAAACAAGACATATTCAATTTGCAAATCAATAGCTCGAGTAGTCTTCGAGTTATCAGCCTGTTTATTTTGGACGCCCGGACGGACGGACGGACAGAAGCAAAGCTAGAAATCTCCCTCCGGACTTCGTCCGGGGAGATTTAATAAATAAACTAGTAAATTTAGAATACATTTGTTTGACAAAAATACACACAAATTTACAGGATCTAAACATGGCTCCTTTCGCTATGCATACTAAAATTCCCCCATACTTCTTATTATCATGTATCGTTCATAAGTTCGTAAAAAATAGGCCAAAGTACACCAACATCAATTCAACTGTGGAGACTAGTATGGTGAACTTAACTGTGAAGTTTAATGACCATAGGTGAAATACTTATCCCATTGCAGTGGTAACAATAGTTTTATTCAAATATTTCATAAATCTTAATAATAAATCTAGGCCAAAGTACACCAATATCACATCACGTGAGGAGAGTGATATAGACATACGAAATGTCAAGTTTGGTAATGATAACCACCCCATTACATACGTGCCGTGCCCAGGTTCGTGCCGTGCAGCATCATGGATTTGTAACTAAAAATAGCATTTTTGTTCGAAATTTGGTGCCCGAGGTGGGGCGACGCCAAATTGAAGCCAATGGCACGGACCGGCATGAAAAGTCATTATACTGGTGCCGGATGGTACTAAATGCCATTTTTTGGCACCGCGGCCGTGCCGTGCTAACGAAAAGCCACGCCGCAGCAATTTTTCCTACCACTTCCCCGAAAAGGTCGCAGGGTGCCGTCAAAGCCCAGGCCGTCCGGCATGGGGATTATCGATCAGTATTCCCTTTGATCTCGCTGACGCCGTACGGCGCTCTCCGGTACCATTTTTCACACCGCCGGACTTCGTCGGCTGCATTAATGTACCGTTGGCGACCCCTACGGCACCGTTTCGGTGCCATTGGCAAACCTTCATTTCGTGCCGCTGGTCCTGTCGCCACACCGGGTTGTGGTACCGTGTGATTCTGTCGACGACATCATCAGGCGGTATGTGATCCCGTCGACGGGGTCTTCTTGCGCTGTTGAGCGCTATTGACTTTACATGGTTCGTGCCGGGCGAAATGCCGTTGGGGTCGTGTCAGCCGTCTTTTTGAGCTGTTGGGAGATCGCTGCGGTTCGCATTTCCGTCCCGTGTACGGCCCTTTAAGCTCCGCACAGTCTTGCCGCGAAAAAAAGGCTATAAATACCCCATGCGCGTTCGTTTCATTGTCCATTTCTTTTAAAAAATTTCATTGTGATTACAAGTTTAAAATACATCTATAGACTGCAATTTAGGAATATGTGAACAGTTTAATTAATTTCATTGTGATTACAAGTTTAAAATACATCTACAGACTGAAAATTATGAATATGTGAACAATTTAAAATTTAAAAATTTGTATTGCAAGTTTGGCATTTATGAACCATGATTTGATACTGATAAGAACTCTGTTGGAGTACCAATTAGCCTATGCCACACACTTCGTAGCACACATTGCAAGAATTGATGATGGTGGCCATGAAGATACAATTGACATGTTTCTCAATGATTCACAACACAAATATGATGAGCCGGAACATGATGTGGCAGCTGAGCAGCCACAGCAGGACCGACTGAGAAGAGGCTGAAGACCAGCATGTAGGCGAAGACAGGGCGGCCAAAGAAGACGCAGATGGCATGTTTGACCATGGTCCACTGTGGAGCGCCGTCTACAATTTGGCCACTATGACAATCTCATGGACAAATTACGTATAGGCGACCCACAGAGTTATTTCAATTTCCTAAGGATTTCCCCACTGCTGTTTGAAGAGCTTGTTCATAGGCTTACACCCAGGCTACAGAAGTGGGTCACAAACTTCAGGACTCCACATAGTGTCGGTCTGAAGGTGGCCATCACCTTGGGATTTCTTGCGACCGGGGACAAGTATTCGTTTTTGCAGTTTGAGTTTAGTCAGCCGAAACACGATTACCATAATTCTACCAGAAATTTGTGACGCCATTCGAGCTGAGTATGTTTATAAAGTCATTAAGTTCCCCACCACACCAGAAGGCTGGAGACAAGTTTCCAACAGGTTCTACGAAAGATGGAACGTGCCACACGCCCTGGGAGCTATTGATGGGAAACACATATGCCTGAGATGCCCTAACAAATCTGGTAGTGTGTATCATAATTACAAGGGTTTTTTCTCTGTGGTGCTCCTTGCAGTAGTGGATACTGATTACAAATTCATGTACGCTGATGTCGGTAGTGTGGGCCACGAGTCAGACTGCCAGCTCTTTAATAGTTCCCAGTTGGCATATGGACTAGAAAATGATTTGTGCAACCTACCACCCAATGATCCATTGCCAAACGACAATGTGGACTTTCCTTATTTCTTTTTGGGGGATGACGCCTTTGCATTAAGACAATACATGATGAAGCCCTTCAGCTACCATCATCTGTCACGTGCACAACGTATTTTCAACTACAGAATATCAAGTGGACGCATGGTCATTGAGAATGCGTTCAGAATTCTCGATCAACGGTTGCAATGTTTTTTGACGTGCCTGCAACAAAGACCCAAAGTCGTCAACAAAATTGTACATGCAGCAGTATGTCTGCACAATCTCATTCGAATACGTCTAGCAGAACAGAGGTTGCCTATCCTGGCACCATGGGTGGAGGTAGACGGTGAGGATGAACAGCACAACCTCATCCTCGGTGCTTGGCGTGAAAATGCCCAACTCGTGCCTCTCGATGCACGCCATCAAGGGATCCGTGAACGCGAGGAGGCCAAACGTCAACGACAAACTTTGGTGGCATACTTCAACAGTCCAGCAGGTCGTGTCCCGTTGCAGGACGAGCGCATCGCGCAACGTCTTAATTTTGACTGAAGTACTGTTTGGAATATTTCGATGTCAAAGTAGTGTTAAAACTGACATTTTCTATATTAAATCTGATTTACTGACTGTAATTTTTACAGTGTCAAAGTAGTGTTACATCAAGTGACATTTTTGTAATAAAACCAACGTGATTGTGATTTAAGATGTTTTTATTATAAAATGTCAAACTGCAAAGACGGATACTTTTTAATTTTAAATCATTTTATAGCGTTAAGGTACATTGTTTGTATACTCTTATTACATATAGTATGTGCATACATAATCATTTTCAGTTTTGTAAAATGGTGATATATAATAAATTTTGTTTCATGGAGCACATGTATTCAATGGTGAATCGCAGTCTACAGTCATGTTTCATAGTAAACTTGTAATCACAATGTATTTTTTTATAAGAAATGGACCAAATAAAAAACCCAAATCATTGCTTGGTTTCTTTCATAACCATGCAAAGACATCCCGGTCTTGGCAAGTATTTTGACAGTATTTTGATAGTGAGTGTTGATCTAACCTTATCATGTTATATTGGGCTGTTTAGACCGACGATCCTGCATGCACAATAATACTAATACGCCATTCCCACGTATAGCTTTTTCCCTCCTCAACAGTATTAATATTATGCCATTTTAACACCGATAACAGGTGATTTTAATCTTTATTCTGTAGAAATCCATTTTATTTTTGGTTCAATTGGCCTCTATGACATGCATATGCGTTTTTTCAATAATAAGTGTATGACGTCGTAGGTTTGTTGATGTATGTGCAGACGCAACGTCAGTAAAAGAGCATATGTATTGCTTCCTGTCAAATCTGTTGTTGTGAACCAGCTATTTCCAGTCTTTATCAGTAGTTGGTTTTCTTCATAGATTACAATCACACATCATCACACAACTCGGCAATAAAGACTAATTCAATAAAAACCGTGACTGTTTTCGATTTTTGATAGGAAGTTATAAATTTTTCGAAAACAACTGAAAATTCCAGGTGATTTCCCGATTATTGCCCAAATCAACAGAATCCCCGCCATTTTCCCATGCTCCCGTGTCAAATCTAAAATTCCCGGTTTTTCCCGACCTCCCGGTACTGCTGGGAACCATGTAAGTAGCACTGAATGTTCAAGTGTATCAAAAGCAGCACTCAGGTCTAATAGCACCAACATGACACAACAAGAAACAATTTGAAAATGAACTATTTGAACATATCAATAATCAGCACAATAGTATAAATTTCACAATAGAAAAGGAAGATGACAACAGCAGCCTGCCTATACTAGATTTGAAATTGGCAAGAACAGGGAACAAGATAACCACGACTATTTATAGAAAACCTACACACACTGACCATTACATGCAATGGTCATCACACCACCCGGGACACCAGAAGTTAGGTGTGGTAAGAACTCTTATGAATAGGGCTGAGACTTTGATTTTGGATGCTTCACTAAGGAAAGAGGAGACGGAGAAGGTATGAACAGCACTCAGAACATGTGGTTATCCAGAATGGGCATTGAAAGAAGGTCATGGAAAGGGAAGGAGAAAACATCTAAAGAAAGGGAACGACATAATAAAAAGAAACAAAAGGGATACGTCGTAATACCTTACATAAAAGGAACATCAGAGACTGAAAAGGGTTTTTAATAAACATAACATAAGCATGTACTCCAAAGCTGGAAAAATATTAAGAAATTGCTTGGCAAGATCAAAAGACCATTTGGATACTAGTGAACAGTGTGGGGTAGTATATGAATGTGACTGTGATGTGACTGACACACTTGCAATCATAGAGTCATAGTGTTTGCATTATGACTCTACACTCTTGAAAAAGACAAATAGACAATGTTGTCGAAATATTGAGATATATTAGTAAATTATGATAGCTGTTGCTATGAAGAAAGTATTTTATTATATAATATTAACATTATTAAAACTTAGGGTATACAATTTGAGACGCTACTACTCACATTAAATGCAAAACTTGACGTTGCGGTTACCATCGTCAAGTTTTGCGTTTAAAGGGCTACTAAATGAATAAAATGATATTTTTTAACAAAACGTGTTATCTAATAATGTTTTATATCAAATTAAATGATATGTCATTTCTGATGTAACTGTAAATCATTTTTATGTTACAAAACCAAATTTTATTAATAATTTGACTTTACAGTAAGAACCATTTATGCCAGCTTGATTTTCTTTGATTTGGTTCATGTTCTAAAAATAGCCTCTGTGACGTCATGAGCAGGAGACTTTTGGAAAGTCCCTACAGCATCATGTACAATTTCTTAGAATCCCTTGCAATAAGTTCAGCCTCTATTCTCAGCCCACACCCATGATAAAAATATTTTATTACTACACATATAATCTACAGAAATATGCGTTTCCAACCATATTAATTATAAAAATTTAGTAGCATGTTTTATTACTAAACTTTGAAGGTCAAAAATGGGCATTCTATCGTTGGTGCATTTGACAGGTGTAACAAGATGCTTAATCTAGGCCTACCTTGCCGAGTTTCTATGAAGACAGTATTATTTATATCATGAAACCAAGAAACTACACACTGTCTTGTATTAGAATGTTAATTAAATGCATTATATAATGTCCTGAAATATGTTTTTGGGGTCATATTCAACAGCTGCACACAACATACAAGACCACATCTATCTATCGTAGTGTAGACTATAGATCTATATAGTCTAGCGCTGTCGGAGCATTGGTTAGAGTAAAAGTGTCCTTGGAATCTGCTTCATAACTGCCCAATACCTCTGCTAGAATTATTTCATCAATATAATATGTAACCTACAGAAGTATGCGTCTCCAACCATACCAATTGGTAAACAGTTGTAAGATATTTTTTTTATCAAACTTTGATAATCAAAATGTGGATATTCTCTTGATCAATTTGACAGACAACACCTCCGCTAGCATTCACAGTGACAAAAACACCATACAGAAATTGGATGATATATTAGTTATTATTTGTTGTATTAATATATACTTTTGATGGCAATAATCTGCAGTAATATGCGATTCCATCCATATGTATGAGTCTATATAATTATCTAAACTAAATACTTAATTTTGAGCATTGATCTTGTGCATCGCCATTGTGAAATTTCACAGGTGAAATGAGGCCGCGGGAGTTGAGTGCAATGCATGTGATTGATCCTCAAAATAAACTATTCATTTTTAACAATTACCTAGACTTATATATATGAATGGAATCGCATATTACTGTAGATTATTTACATGAAAGTTATATACCAATACGAGAAATTATGACAGAGATATGATCCAATATATGTGTGTGTTTTTTGTCAATTGACAACTGCTACTTCGAACATGCTGTCAAATTCCTCTTTGTTGCATCGTGTAGACAAATCGCAACTTCAATGGACTTTCCCTGTGCAATTTATATCGCATCCGCTTAACACTGGTGGATTTTTATAAATGCTTTCATTTCAACATAATCCATAAAATATGACATTTCCCTAACAAATTTCTTCACATTTGTCCTTTCCACTGTATACAAACACAGAGCTTGTCTAGTCATGACGTCACTAACAGGGGTATCCTTTATATGCATCAACAGCAAATTTTAATGCTACACGATCGATTACGAGTTTCGTTTGTTGGCCCTTTAATTAATCTAGGCCTATCTTGCCGAGTTTCTATGAAGACAGTATTATTTATATCAGGAAACCAAGAAACTACACACTGTCTTGTATTAGAATGTTAATTAAATGCATTATATTATGTCCTAAAATAAGTTTTTTGGGTTATATTCAACAGCTGCACACAGCATACAAGACCACATCTATCTATCGTAGTGTAGACTATAGATCTATATAGTCTAGCGCTGTCGGAGCATTGGTTAGAGTAAAAGTGTCATTGGAATCTGCTTCATAACTGCCCAATACCTCTGCTAGAATTATTACATCAATATATGTGTAATCTACAGAAGTATTCGTCTCCAACCATACCAATTGGTAAACAGTTGTAAGAGATTTTTTTTATCAAACTTTGATAATCAAAATGTGGATATTCTCGATGATCAATTTGACTGACACCTCCGCTACCATTCAGTGGTAAAAACACCATACAGAAATTGGATGATATATTAGTTATTCTTTGTTGTATTAACATATACAATTTGATGATAATAATCAACAGTAGATATGTATTCCATCCATATGTATGAGTCTATATAATTATCTAAACTAAATAGTTAATTTTGAGCATTGATCTTAAATAGTGAAATTTCACAGGTGAAATGAGGCCGCGGGAGTTGTCGAGTGCAATGCATGTGATTGATCTTCAAAATAAACTATTCATTTTTAACAATTACCTAGACTTATATATATATGAATGGAATCGCATATTACTGTAGATTATTTACATGAAAGTTATATACCAATACGAGAAATTATGACAGAGATATGATCCAATATATGTGTGTGTTTGTTTTTTGTCAACTGCTACTTTGAACATGCTCTCAAATTCCTCTTTGTTGCGTCGTGTAGACAAATGATATCGCACCTTCAATAGACTTTCCCTGTGCAATTTATATCACATCCGCTTAACACTGGTGGATTTTTATAAATGCTTTCATTTCAACATAATCCATAAAATATGACATTTCCCTAACAAATTTCTTCACATTCGTCCTTTCCACTGTACACAAACACAGAGCCATTCTGGCCGTGACGTCACTGACAGAGGTGTCCTTTATATGCATCTACAGCAAATTTTAATGCTACACGATCGATTACGAGTTTCGTTTGTTGGCCCTTTAAAGTGAGTAATAGTGTCTCAAATTGTATACCCTAAGGATATTCCTACTACTAAGAACAGTCTACATAAAGATATTATTAAAACTGAAGATTCTAAGAGAAACAAATTTCAATGCTACTAATATATCCATTCACATTTGTCAATGATGAAACTTAATCCTAAAAATAAAACATTATAGTTTTAACTTTGGCTTCACAAAAACTTATAAGCAATGCAGTAAAATATTATCCAAACTGATGCTTTCATGCAATCTTCATTAAAATATACTAGCTAACTACAGCATTTCATTATCAGTGACTCAAACTTAAAAGCAATAATACAATTTTGTGTGAGTATTTCATTTTGTAAACATTGTGATAGCCGCAATCAATATGCTGATTATTGATCTTTCAAACTGTTCGAGCACATCACTAACACACCTGTACCAATTTCCCCTCTAAAATTAACATTTACAAGGACATTAACCATTGAATTAAACCAAACTTTTGACTCTGAGATTTAAGGAATACAATGTGTATTGATAATAATCAACACACAGATAAGTACTATACATTAGAAGTGGATATACAAACTTCTCTGGTTGCTTATCGTAATACATTTAAATTAAATAGATTAAATACAAGTGAAAACTAGATCAAAAGTGTTCAAAGAACACTGCGTCGCTAGAATGACGTTGACTTATGGGCAATTAAGATATATACTGAAATGATGTATACTTTACAATCAAGAAATGAATTTGAGGAGAAAACATCAGAATGAATGAGAATCAATATATCCCTGGAAAAGATATTTGTGTTGCCATACAATAGTACTACTTGAATAAGGACACTAATCAATATCAGTTTCAAACCCAATAATCAATATTTGATACACCACGCCATAACCCGGGTTACCGTGATACCCAGGCCCGTGAAAATAATGAAAAATTCATTTTTGAGCTAATTAATTTTTTTCCAACAACGGTACCCCGGCATACTGTGATGACTGGTAGGCTGCTGTGGTATCAAATTTTGTTAATATTCATAAGCAAAATGTTAAAAATCTTATTTATTCTAATTTATTAAAACTCGATTTCCAACCTAGTACATTGTGACAAAACGAAAACAAATGCACATCGCCGTCATTCTTTTGGTGGTCTCCCTTTTAGCAACGACCGATATTCAGAAATATCACAGGAGAAACGGGGCATTACGACATGCCGGGGTTTGCATTTCACGGCACCCCGGGGCATCATACGGACCCCGGGTTACGGCGTGGTGCGTCATTTACTGCTTGGTTGGAATATAGATTTTTTTTGTTGGCTTAATTGCATTGAATATCAGTAAGAATGTCATGAATGGGCTTCTAGAGAGCACAGTTTAATTGGCAGATTGCCCAAAATCGAATCACTTCGGTGTCGCCTGATACCTCATAGTTGTGTAAAGTTTGAACGAAATCGGTTCATCGGTACGCCCGCTAGCTTGTCCGGAGACAAACATACAAACATACATACATAGTTAGTTAGTTACATAGTTAGTTAGTTACAAACAAACGAAACACAATGCTTGCTTCAGCAGCTGAGCTGAAGCGACGCAATAAAGCAACCATATAAAATTTCAGAGATTAGGCTGATGTTTATTGTTGGATGACTATTATATACATTTGTTATGTTTGTGCTCAACATGTACAGTACAGGTCCGCTTATCCCGACGCCTCCGGATATTGATCGCTTTTGGCATATTTCAGGACTTATAAGTGACAAGTAACATTACCTTCCGTTTATAATCAATATCCATTGTACAGTTATTAAGATTATTCCAATATTTGGCACGTAATGACATCTAGAAACAATATTTTGTAAGTTTCACAAGCGTGTTATTATTTTCAAAGGCTGACAATAGCGACCACGTGCTTCTAATCTAAACATACATGACCGTGATCTTTTTGAACTTTTACCATTTTTAAAGTAATTAAGGGACCGTAACTATATAAATCGTTTGACGGTAGCGACGATAGGTCTAGATGGAACCCGATACATAAAAAAACTCACTTATGTGTTATTTTATTAAAATTCCGACGATGGAGCTCAAAAATTGCCATTTTTATTCAAATATCGGCCGAATCCTGTCACAGACCTGCCATTTTTTTATGTTTTTTGTACGATCGCCGTATGCAATCACATGACCGTCTATCTGAGGTTGTTTTCGATTACGTCACTAGGAAATACCTACTTAATATTCTTGCTTCCAAATAAGGATATTAATACTCAGCCTCGAGCACATCGTGCGTTGTCACCATAAACCCGCATTTTCTCTGCTTTGATAACGGCTAATGGAGCCGCTACTCTTAATCGCATCGCGCTATGATCGGTGTAGAGATATGACGGCGTGCGATAAAGGCTAATTTTCCTATTGAAAATGGCGCACAGTAGTTAAATTGCTTGAAGGTAAGATAATTTTTGAAACGAATGGATTATCACCGTCACAGTAACATACCCATCACAAATTCACGTGTCAGATCAATTATAACCCGATTATGAAGTCATGGACGAAAGGATATTTCTAAAAGCACTCGCATTGTTTAATAATTTCTAAAGTGTTTCTCAAAGTCATTTTGTATCTCAAACCTCACGTTTGAAAAAATATTCTAGACAAATATAGCCATATTCCTTTTACTGGGTCGTAAAAATAAGAAACTCTATGCGATTTTGAATACACATGTACAATTTATGTAAAAAAATAAGCATATATGGAGGCCCCAGAAAAGTTATTGTCTTGGACGTAAAGCTGTCAAATGGTACTGTTCGCTAGTGTTTACATTATGTGTTGACGTTTTGCGTATGCCGATATGAATGGGTTAAAGGCATACTAGTATTATTTGCACAAACATATGCATTTATAGTTATGAAAACCAGGCTAAAATTCATTCTAATATTAACTGTACAGAATTCGTGATATAACGTTGCATATTTATTTGTATTAAAACCCTGACTGTATGATAAAAAAACTTTTTTTGAAATATTAAATCTAAAGAATTCATGGTATGATGTGTATTTTTTTTTTATCAAACCCGACCGTATGACAGAAAATTGGCTGTTTTTTTCTTCTGGTGCCTACCGGTCTGATTGATAGTACCATTTTTTTTTCCCGACCGCATGGATTTTTTTTCCTCAAAATTTCTCGTCAAACGATTTATATAGTTACGGTCCCTTATTTTTCCAGGGTTTTTCAGGGGTATTTTGACATAAAACGTCATTTTTCCAGGGGATTGAGCCAATTTTCCAGGATAGTTATCTTCGATAATAATTAAATTGTGGTACTTCTTGAATTCAAATAAAAATATAAAGATGAGTGTCACAAACTTATAATGCATGCTATCAAAATCATAAAGAACTAATGTGTGTGTTAGGTGGTGTCAGTTGGGTATCTTGGTAGCCTTCCAAGCATTGGAGTGTGACATGTATAATATGCAAATATAAGTATTGTATTTGGCTGAGATACCAAACATGCAGTATAGCAATAGGGTCATGAAAATTCACTTTCGGCTAAACAACAACCAAGTCTATTTCTAAATCAAACATTGTTAATAAGAAATGAAAACTGTTGGAAAAAGATAGTCAAGTTTCTTGATATACAAGATACAATGTAAGTACATATTTGGTAGGCTCTCATTTATTTTAGCAATACATCCCCAAATGTTGTTAAACTCCATAATTGTATGCTTTCATGGTAATATTTTCTGTTGTCAACTTGTGAAGTGAATAAAAATGGTCATATTATTAGGACACTCTTCAACGTAATCTTCAACTAAATCTTCAACTGAATCATCAGCTGAACTTATGAACTTCTACTCAACTTCACTCTTCTGTTGCTATTGTAGCCCCAATTGGAACCGAATGCACAGCATTCGGTCCCAATTGTGTAGGTAATATGTGATATTAAAATAAATTCAACATAAAATTTCTCCCACTTGATTTGCTAATATCCACATAATTCTTATTGTTTATTGACCACTGTATGCTCTTCCTCGGTAAGGCGTGATAATGAGAACGACCGAAATGGATATCCGTGTTATTTTAATATTTTGTATGAAATTTTAAAAAAAATCCTCATATGGGTTATTAATTATCAAGATTGATTTTATGCATGTTATGTTCTCTTACACAGGACTATTTTTACAAACCTGTAGCAATAGAAACATTATTTCATTCTCAATCTGGTGAATCAACTAGTCTATATTTACAGGTCTGTAAATGTAGCCACAACATTGCGTGAGTTTAGTAAAGCAAACTTTACAAAATATTTTGTTTTAAAAGGAATTTACATGAATATATTGGCTACTAATGGATAAAAGATATGACAAACGATGATTAGCACTTGTTCATGTATTTAATTAAGTTCAGATATAAAGCTAAGTCAGGGACGTTGCACGCACCTTAAGAGTGGTCCGACAAAATGAGCACCGTAGTCATGAAAACAGTGATATGTAGTCGCCGTTAGGAAAGGTGGTCTGGGGGCATGCACCCACAGGAAAAAAATAGAATTTACAACACAAATGATGCAATTTGAGAGCTATTTTTCTAAAACAAATTACTTTTCTATGACCACTCCCACATGGGCGATAATGGAGGCACCGTATGATTTTTTCGTGCCTTTCGGCTTTTATTAGTGATAAATAATACTACCCGTGTATCAAATTAAAGTCCATTTATTGCCTTCAAATTCACCAATGTATTATGTTAGAAAATGTTGAGCCTAAACACGAACATATTTGAACTTTAACAGTTAATAACTATGATTTAGTTTTGTTCTAGAAGTGAAACGTAACTAGCACGTGTCCAACATTCCGTGCATATAATCAAAATAAACCCTCATGTGCCCTGTTACAAAGGAAGCATTGTCACGTGACCATAATAAAAGACAACAGACAAAAGACATCATTAGGTCATTTAGGGTCATTTAAGGTCACTGACCACTTAGTCAAACTATATATAAGTCTCTAGAAGTTACGCAACTACGCTAAATATATTGCAGAATGGTTAGTCCACAGATTAGTTAAACTATAGAGTGGATATTACGTAATTACGTAATTACGTAATAAATTCTTGAAAAATAGTGGTCCGACAAATGCCGGAGTGTCGGAGCGGGTGCGACGGCCCTGTAAGTAGGTGAGAACTCACATGTTGAGGTAATCAACTGGGCGATAATAGGGGTCTCAGGAACATAAACACTGAGAATTTCCATGTCTAGATTAGGTCTTTTGCCACATTTTGAACTCACCGTGGAGCATACCTACCCAAAACAGATGCTAGTCGACCCCACCCTCCCCCTCTGGAGTACGGATGTGCCACTGCACAGAGTATGATTTTACATTAATTCGTATTTGCATTGGAAATTCAAATGGAAAAATGGTTTGATAAAGGACAAAAACTGTATGAGAGTGGGTTTTTACCTAAGCTTGCACTTTTAAATTGTTGCATATGGTGTAGGACCATCATCATATTGTAAAGATCAATTCCTTTACATCACTTCATTCAGTAATCAGTAATATCAAAGGTGCTCAAGTATAATAAATAACTATACTGACTATAGACTTCCAATGGCACAGTTGGCCTGTTTTTTTTAACTTTTTTTCACAACCCTTTAATAGTCATTGGATACATTTGGTGTTCCAAATGTAAGATAAGGTTGAGGCAACAATCAGCAGAATCTTAAAAA
>CM032660.1:30442438-30465182 GCA_019095985.1 Streblospio benedicti
AACTGTAAAAGAAAGCATTAAATGACCTCAAAAACTTTGGGTAGCCAATCAAACTTTTGGGATAACAGACCAATTTCCCATGCGCAGAAAATATGAAGCTAATGCATTATACTTGATTAGGCATCAAGAGTTTGACTCTTAATTTTCACTCTTAGGAGCAGCAGCCATTTTGAATTTATAGTTATTTGACCTCCAAAATGACCTCTAATCAATATAGGATGGCAAAATCAACTTCTTATGTCCAAATTATATGAAAAATGATGTATTACACATGAATGAGAGTTGAATGGTTGAAAATCTGTTTTCACATTTTTGGTGGTGGCCATTTTGGATTTTTGCCTATAGAAAAAATGCTCAAGGATGCTGGAGCGGCACCCACCCAAATCTTAAAGTAGACATACTAAGGGAACATGAAAAACAAAAAAAACTTTGTATATAAACCCGATTTCACGTTCACCCTCAAATTGGGGTTTGGCATCTTGACTATAGGCATTCTGGGCTCGGCGCTAAGGTTGCTTTTATCGCCATGGGAGAGATTTTAAGGATGGGCGAGATTTTGCTTACTCTTTTCGCCAATGTGTCAAGAAAATTCGTAAAAAAACAAATTTCGTCCGCTAAATCGAGACTAAATGTCAACGCCGTTCGCCGTCCAATCATTCTAGTTGACAACATTTCGAACGCCGTTCACTCATTGACAACAAAGATGCACAAAGATCAAATCGCCGTGAAACACATTAGATTTAGGCTACCATGCAAAGAGCCTCAATGCCATTTTGTCCTTTATGAATCTGACGTAACCCTGCATGCTTGATAGAGGCTGTGCCGTGTTTTTGACCAATCAATGATCACCGACCTAGTTTTCTGCACACGATAAGCAGGTTGTCTACTTTTTTGTTCAAAAATCTCAATATTAATCGCCTCCGCGCCTCATCTAATTTATATCTTATAATCCGATGACAAGAGAGGCGATTGGCAAACTATTGATCAAGTGTGGACGCCGGAGAAGTAATATGTCTTACGAAACGATTGACATTTGCAATCAGACTTCCAAAAGATGAGTGGCTGACATTTAGTATTGTCATGTTTGCAAGCATTTATGGAGCAAAATATTGTAAGTAAATGTGTGTTATTATAAGAATACGATGATTTATGCTGTGGTTGGTTTGTAACCGAAACCAAATGTTGCCACGATTAGTATAAGTTGTGATACTATGCAGTTTAAAATCTGATGCCGGCCTGTCGAACCGAATCGGCAATTGCTTGGGATGTTAGTTTACATAATTTTTTCAACATCAAGATCAAGTAAAATAACCACCTAATGATAAATAAAAATCTGAAACTACATGCGGTTTTATGCACGTACGCCAATTGGCATGTTGAAATTCCTATTATTTTAGGCTCTGCAATACTTCTTATAAACATTGAAGTTGTTTATTTACGTGAATCAATTTCTCGGTCACGTCATTGAGGGGGGTATGCATCTTAAACGTCTGGAAGCAATATAAGAGGGTTAATAATAAAGAATTATGGCTGGTAGTTTTTAATAAGTGCAGCCGTTTGAATTTCACAATGTAATGATAAAATATGAACAAAAATGGAAGTACATCCCCACTCCCCCTGGCATGACACCTATCAACGTGGGTGGTCCGATGGCTGAGCCGCGCCGAGTGGTTTCGAAAAGAGACGTGCATAGGTCTCCTTCGTCCAGTCACACCGGGCCACCCTCAGAAAAATTGCTTTAAAATCAAGAAAATATAGTGTATATGTGTTACCAAAAGTTGGTATTCATTATTGGCCAATGAACTTCATTGGTTGATGCAAAGCAGTCATCAGGAGGATCTTTTCCTCAAGTTTTGAAAGTTATATAACCTTCATCGGGTTTCGCCGGGCGTCGGAAAATTAAACACAATTTGATCAGATATCATTAAGATATTTAAAGTAGAAATATTGTCAAAGTAACTAAAAGTAATGATGTTTGTGTTATCATTACCATGTTAATTACTTTACATAGGTTTTTGCTTGGCTAAAACGAAATTCAATTGGCTAAAGAATAATTTAGTTCTTTCGCCAATTGGCGAAAAAAAAAATCAATTGGCTAAGAAAAAATTTCGTCGTTTAGCCAATGGGCTAAATTTCAGATGGGTCTAGCGCTAGCCCAGGCATTGAATGACCAATATGGAGGTTTTGATTGACCAAGGTAAGAAGCTAGGATTGGAAGGTAAGGAACTTTTGGAGTTTATTAAGGATCAGCAAAACAAGGAACGTGAGGAGAGAAGGGGAAGACGCGAAGCTGAGGCCAAACAGGTAGAGTTGAGGAAGCAAGAAAAAGAAGCGGAAGCCGAGCTGAAGAAGATAGCTGCTGAAGCTGAAGAGAGGAGGTTAGCTGCTGAAGCTGATGAGAGGAGGTTAGTGGCTTTAGCTGAAGAGAGGAAGGCAAAACTAGATCATGAATTAGAAATAGAACGTTAACGACTGTCCATACCAGCTGGTGTACGTAATGGTAACGGGAATGGTAATAGTAATGGTATCAAAGCCAAAGCTCCACGCCTACCTGCATTTATAGATGATCAAGATGATTTGGACGCGTATCTAGAGCGTTTTGAAAGGTATGCAATGACACAAGGTTGGAAAGTAGAAGATTGGGCGACTGATTTAAGTGCACTTTTGTCAGGTAAGGCATTAGGTGTGTATGCTAGACTTTCAAATGATGAGGCAAAAGATTATGACAAGGTAAAAGATGCACTTTTGAAAAGATATCAACTTACTAAAGATGGGTTTCGATTAAAGTTCAGAGAAGGTCAGCCAGAATCAGGTGAGAGTCCAGGCCAATTTCTAACAAGAATTGATAATTATCTTGCAAGATGGATAAAGCTACCCAACGCAGGGAGACTTATGAAGGTTTGAGAAATTTGATTATTATGGAACAGTACATTAGCATGTGTCCAAAAGATTTAGCAGTGTATTTGAAAGAAATATATCATGAAACTATTGAGGAAGTAGCTGTGGCAGGGTTGGGTTTCTGCCGGGGAGAAAGGTATTTCTCCCCTCCCCAGGGGAGAAACTGGGGAGAAACTGGGGAGAAATGGTTTCTGCCGGGCAGAAACTGGGGAGAAACTCATTTGATGATATTATATTATATAATTAGTGTGAAAAATTATACTAAACAACAATGGTAAACAGAAGTTAAAATATTAAAACATTTATTCATATAATATACAATTTAAAATCACTTTTACAATCCTACAATGATAAATCCGTTCAACAAAATGATATATGAGAAATATATATAAAATTTACATTAACATCAATATTATAATTTGGTTTACATCAGCTGTCATACATGCATAACAATATTATCATTGAATATGAAAATATTACAATTAAATATATACACTAAAACTCTAAACTATGATCTCCACGGAGCATCCTAAAACAAAAGACAAGCTTAGCAGCTTTGTCATTTCCAAGTCTGTTTCTCACTTTATTGTGAATGTGTGAAAAGTTAGAAAAAATCCTCTCTATTGATGCAGAAGAAGCAGGTGATGATAACAGTTGCATTGCATAGTTGGCAAAACTATTTTGGCCATTTAGAGTGGAGGTTGCTTTCCACCAAACAGCTGGAGGTAGTTGAAGAGCGGATTCCTCAAAGAATGACTTTAAAAACGGGGCTGTTTGTGTATCAAATAGGAACAAGCTAGCAATGTAACATTGTTTATGGAACTATTTTAACCCCTTTGATATAAAGCAAAAGAATAATTTCACTGGCTTACATCAACAAGGAAAGTTGTGAGACATTGTTTATGGAACAATATTAACCCCTTTGATATGAAACAATAAAGAAAAGTTAGATAGTAAATCAAAGTGCTTAATTAGTGGCTGTGGCTGCCCACCTGAAGTTCTTACTGAAGCCTTTGATCTATCGTCCAACCCTTCAAATCATGTCAAATTGTTAGTACTTAGGATTTGATTATTTTGATATCTAATTATTATTATGTTTACAATGTAGTAATATAGTTTAACCAAACAAAAAAAAAATAGGAAAAACATGTAAAAAGAGTTTCTGTCCTAATGTCCAGTTTCTCCCCTGTGCATAAATTGTGATAATTGGTGGGTATATAACTATATTTTAATAAATAATAATCATTTGTCCTGTATACAATGTATTCTAATATAGTTATATTAAAGAATATTGTATGGAAAATGCTTTTTAAAATAGTTTTTTCCCCAGTTTCTCCCCCTAAAATTTGAGTTTCTCCCAAAAAAGGGGAGAAACTGGGGAAAAACTGGGGAGAAAGGTATTTCTGCCGCACGGGTAAAAACCGGGGAGAAACTAGGGGAGAAACCCCATAGGGGAGAAACCTGCCAACCCTGAGCTGTGGCATCAGAAAAGTTTTTAGAGGCACATGGTAAGACCTTCTGTATCTGTAAGTTAATCTGCAGGGCTTTATCAGCATATGGGCAGATGGATGGGAGGACGCAACGCAACTCAATCGCTCCTGTGCAAGACTTGTAGCCTGGCACGGAATGTGTCTACAGAACTGCAGTTGGCAGTGTCTGAGTCAATGCTGTTCCATTCTGGAATTGTCCGTGGAAAGAAGGAGTTCCTGAATGTGTCTGTATTTGCTGTTAAATGTCTAAATTTGTGATGATGTGATGATTGTGTACGCTGGTCAGCTGGTAGGAGGATGTCATCAGCAGGGATGGCCACTTTCTTGTTCACTATTTGATGCTTAAGTGCTAGACGGTGATTTTTCAGGCGGGTGGATAGTGTCTCCCATTGTAACTGTCTAAACGTGGCGGTAACACTGCTGTAGGTAGAGTAGTCGCTCATGGCAAATCGTGCTGCTCTAAGTTGGACTTGCTCTAGTTTTGCAATGGTCTTCTTGGTGTGAGGGTCCCATACTTGGCAAGCGTACTCTAGCATAGAACGGGCCAGTGAAAAGTATGCTAGTTCTTTCAGATCTCTTGAGCATTGAGACAGATTGCGTCTGAGAAAGCCGATGGTTTGGTTACATCTTGCAGCTACCTTGTCAATGTGTGAGTCCCACTTCAGTTGGTTGTTGATGAGCACACCAAGATATTTTGAAGCTGGTACCTGTTCTAAGATCTGATCACCAATCGTGTAAAAACTTCCCAGCGGTGACTTAGACCTGCTGATGCGAAGAAGCTGACATTTGGGACGCGTTAAAAGCGCATGCCCCAGTCTTCAGCCCAGCGTTGCAGATGACTGAGATCATTCTGAAGGACCAATTGGTCCTGGAATGATCTGATTGGGCGATTAAACAAGGCAGTCATCAGCAAAAGTCTGCACTGAGACTGAATGGCAAAAGGAAGGTCATTGATATGTGCAAGGAAGCACCGTGCCTTGACATGGAACTCCAGTGAGTCCACCACAATGGTCATCCAGTCCGTGAGTGAGCTCCATCCACCATCAACTGTCTCTGTATGTCATCTCATGAATTGTTGTGATCATCTGGTGGCGCGGAAGCCATGCTGTAGACATTCATTGGTTTCTAATGTGTTTGAGCACAACATGCTCAAAGATTTTTGGTTAATGTAGGCCTGTAATTCATGGAGGGGTGCAACTAACTATTTGTGTGAACAGGAAGTTGGTCAAACCTGAGCAACTTACAGGTGAGTCTTACACGTGCTTATTTCTCAATGGTTCAACATTACAAGCACCAGTAGCCTTAGTTGATATTGATACTCCATATTTGAAGAAATCGTCCGTAAAAGCATTGTGTTTAAATGAACCAGCATATGATCTTGTGATTGGTGATGTGGAAGGTGCAAGGTGTAAGTGTGACCCAGATGAAAGTTGGAAGCTAGAGGAAGTGAATGCTGTTACTACGCGCGCTCAAAGTTTGACAGGTAACAAAGTTCTTAAGCCTTTGAGGGTAATGGTAAATGACAGTGAAGAAGATGTTACTCCAGCGTTGTTGATGAAACTCCAGAGGGAAGATGAAAGTTTAAATAGGGTAAGAAGTTTAGATTCAGTTACTGAGAGAGCAAATAAGAAAACTTGGTATAGTTCTGATAAAGGCATCTTGTATAGAAATTATCAGTCAGACTTAGCAAGTCAAGACAAGGGAGTGAAACAAGTTGTGGTTCCAAAGATATTGCGCAACCAAGTTATGGGGTTAGCCCATGAGTCCATAATGGGTGGTCATTTAGGAATTAAGAAAACATTTGACAAGGTAGCAACTTCATTTTATTGGCCTGGCATTCATGGCGATATTACCAGGTATTGTCGTTCATGTGATGTGTGCCAAAAGACAGTGTCAAAAGGTACAGTTACCAAGGTACCACTAGAGAGAATGCCACTTATTGACATTCCATTCAAAAAAGAGTAGCGGTGGATATTGTCGGCAAGATTCATCCTACTACAGAGTCAGGTAATCGTTACATACTTACAATGGTGTGCTATGCAACGAGGTATCCAGAGGCGGTACCACTTAAGTACATCACTACAGAGGCAGTAGCAGAAGCTTTAGTGAGTATGTTCAGTAGGCTTGGAATTCCGGAAGAAATTCTCAGCGATCAAGGAGCTCAGTTTATGTCAGAAGTTATGACTGAGGTAAGTAGACTTTTGTCTATCAAACGATTAGTCAGTTCCCCATACCATCCTATTTGTAACGGGTTATGTGAGAAGTTTAATGGTGTTTTAAAGAAAATGCTCAAGCGTTTGTGTGAAAAGAGACCAAAAGATTGGGACAGGTATATTGATGCTGCATTGTTTGCATATAGAGAGGCTCCGCAGGAAAGTACGGGTTTCTCTCCTTTTGAATTGCTTTATGGTCGTACAGTCAGGGGACCAATGCAGGTTTTAAAAGAATTATGGACCGAAGAAATTACAAATCCAGAGGTAAGGAGTAGTTATCAGTATGTGGTAGATTTGAGAGAAAGAATTGAGGAAGGAATAGCGTTGGCTCATCAGCAATTGGAACAGGCTCAGGGTAGGTATAAGCAATATTATGACAAGAAGGCGAGAGCAAGAAAATTCAAGGTAAATGATGAGGTGTTAGTCTTGTTGCCAACAGATTCCAATAAGCTTCTACTTCAATGGAAGGGACCGTTCAAGGTAGAGAGCATAGTGGCAGTCAATGACTACAAGGTAAATGTGGGCGGTAGGTTAAAGACCTATCATGCCAACCTTCTTAAGAGATACTATAGGAGAGGTAATGATCAAGCGGTCCAGGCATCAGTCATTCATGTGACATGTGCAGCAGTTGTAGAATCAGGTGAAATTGATCCAGAGGGTGTAGTGGATGATGAAGAGTTGTTAGAACTTGGATATTCAGGTAACAAAGAGAATTATGTGGATGTTAAGATTAACCCAGATCTCAGTCCAGAACAAGAAAAAAGTTTGAGAGATAAGGTACGTGAATTTGCAGCTATTTTTACAGAACAACCCGGTCTCACAAGTTTAGAGGAACATCGTATCCCTCTCACTACAGATATCCCTATCAGAAGTAAACCATATGCAATACCATACAATTGTAGAGAGTCTTTAAAAGGTGAGATACAAGAAATGCTAAAATTGGGGATAATAGAGAGGTCTGATACACCATATGCATCACCAGTAGTTGTAGTCAGGAAAAGGGATGGATCCAATAGGGTATGCATTGATTATAGGAAATTAAACATGATAAGTATTTTCGATCCAGAACCCACACCAACAGGGGAAGACATATTCAGAAAGGTAAGTACTGCTAAGTACTTGTCTACAATAGACCTTTCTAAAGGGTACTGGCAAATCCCAGTAGCAAAAGATGATGTTCGTAAAACTGGATTTGTAACACCAGATGGTACTTATGTTTTTAAAAGAACCACTTTTGGTATGATAAATTCTGCTGCAACATTCAACAGAATGATGCGCAAGTTGTTAGACGGTGTAGACAATGTGTCTAACTATATTGATGATATTTGTGTACATACTAATACATGGGAGGAGCATTTAGATACCTTAGATAAGGTATTTCAACGCATCAAAGATGCCAATTTACATGTACGCCCCTCTAAGTGTTTCCTTGGGCAGACAAGGGTTGATTTTCTTGGGCATAATATAGGAGGTGGTGAGGTTAGTCTTCAGGAGTACAATGTTGAAAAGGTGAGGCAGGCAGAAAGGCCAGAAACCAAAAAACAAGTCCGATCATTTTTAGGCTTAATAGGTTTCTATCGTAACTATATTCCAAATTTTTCCACTATTGCTGCCCCTTTAACTGATTGCACAAAAAGGGATCTCCAAGTAAAGTGGTTTGGGGTGATGCACAGGAAAGAGCTTGTCACTCTTAAGCAGCATTTGATATGTTATCCTGTTCTGAAATTACCAGACATGACAAAACCATTTGTACTACGGACAGACGCATCAGACGTAGGGGTCGGAGCTGTCCTCATGCAAGAACACGGTGGTGAACTGTTCCCAGTAGCCTATGCTAGTAAGCTCTCGAAGTGGGAGAGAGCATATTCCACAATGGAAAGAGAATGTTTAGCGTTAGTGTGGGCAGTTCAGAAGTTCCAACTGTACTTGTATGGTAGAGCGTTTGATTTGCAGACAGACCATCAACCTTTGGTCTACTTGAATCGTGCAAAGTTGACAAATGCTAGAATTATGAGATGGGCACTTTTTCTGCAGTCATATTCAATTCGCATTGAGGCAATCAAGGGTTCAGTTAAGAAGGAAGCCTAGTACATTTTCATCAATTAGGGAAAAAATTCTCATAATCATGATTTTCACTTCATTCAATTACAAAAAATAGCCCCACCACATAAACATTTTTTATGGATTTCTGTACCTACCTACATTATTCTGAAGTTTCATAGAATGGATATGTGAAATCTGAGGACTATCAAATGAGGTAGAAGTATTATATTTTGAAGAACTGATCTGTCTGACATTGAAAAACAGAAAACACAAGGAGGCAACAGCTTTGTATTTAATAGGCTGATGTATATAAAATTGGATTTAGTATAAATACGCAGTGATTAGTGAGCTACACGCTTAGAGACTAAAGTTGGGGCTAGTCAACGTATTTTATTAATGTGCAAGCTTTCATTATCACAGTTTAATACGTCTATCATAGACATTGAATAGCATTACTTTGTACAGACATAATGGCCCCATTGGTCACACAAAATGAGACTATTGAAGCAGTATATATCAGAGTGGCTGACTGTCCAGATAAAATAATGACCCCATATCAAATGTGTCAGGCAGTAGCTCGTGTAGTCGGACCAGTAAATGTGAATGGAGCTCAAAAGTTTAGGAATGTATGGCGTGTATACACAATGAACAAAAAAGCAAGGACTGAACTTGTAATTCGTAAAGAAATCATCATTAGTGGCAAAAAGGTTAGGGTTTTTGATGCAAATCCCTCGGCACCTAGAGCTGGATTTAAAAAGAATGACAAAATAACAATAAAGGACATTCCCTTTGAAGTGTCTAATGAAGATATAAGAGAGTGTTTAGAAGCTCATGGTATAAAGTTTGAATCTCAGGTCAAAGACTCTTATGAGAGAGATGAGGACGGAAACATCACGAGTTTTAAAAATGGTGACCGTTTTGGGTACATAGATCCCCCGGAGGCACCTGTAAAGCGTAACATTCTTATAGGGGTACACACCGCAACAATCATTCACCATGGTAGAGATAATCGTCCATGTAGAGCATGTAACATCGTTGGGCACAAAGCTGGGACTCCTGAATGTGATGCATATGTAGAAGAAGCACCAATTTATGCTTTCAGATCATTTCAAAACCCAGTATCTAACCATTATCCATGCAACTTAGTGATGTTTGGAGAATGTTTCAAGTCTCTGGAACATGCTCTTTTTTGGAGGATGGCCAAGGATCTCGGACAGCACTCGCTAGCCAATGAGATCAAAGAAGCGCTTCATGCAGGAATAGCTAAACGCTTATCTAAGAGGATGAAAGAAGAGGATAGAGAAAGATGGGAAGAAAACAATAGTGATCTAATCCAATGCATGCTCATTGAAAAGGCACGACAATGTGAGCCCTTTCGTGAGACTCTATCCAACAATAAAGGCAAGATTTTTGCAGAGTCTACTGGTAATTTGAGGTGGGCCACTGGGCTTCCAATGAATATAACCCAGTCAACAAAACCTGATTTTTGGCCTGGTGAAAATAGGCTAGGGAAATTTTTAACCAGCCTTGCTGAGAATATTGATAAGGTGATAATAGATAAAACTCAAGATGACAACAAAGATACAGATGATAAAGATATTACAAACAATGATAACCCTCAAGATGTAAATACATGTACAGATGAAAATGGTAACATGAATATTGAATATAGTGAGAATGCTGATGTTAAAGTAACGGGGCCGTATGAAGATGAAACCAATGATGCAGACACAAGTCTCTCTCCTCAGTCAAAATGCACCCACATGATGGCCATCTTCAAAGGAGCTGAGGATGCAGAAACTTTCATGAAGTGAGCAAAATCAAATTTCTTCTATACTTATATAATAAAGTCAGAACTTCTAGAACCAAATTGCCAAGCATACTGGCAAGCGTTTTTTTCAATAAGGAGATTGACTTTTATAATGTTTATCTGCATAAGTTGGTTAAAATAAGCGATATTAAAATAGCTGAAACAAATTTTAAGATTCTTAATAATATCCTTCCATGTAATGAAAATCTGGAAAAATGGAAAAAGAAATGTTGTAGTAAATGCAGTCTTTGTGGGGAACAAGAAAATATCCAGCATTTAATTTTTGAATGTAAATTAATAAGGCCTCTCTGGAGATATGTATCGAATGCTCTGAGAATCAACATTAGTTTGGAAGACGTTATTTTAGGTACGCAGAATCACAAACAAAATGATATAATAACACTGAATACATGTATATCAGTAATTGTTTTTATTATTTACAGAAACTGGTTGGAATATTCTCTTAGTGAAAGACAAAGAGACAGATCTTGTATTTTTAGAGATTTTAAATCACAAATACTCTATTATAAGGCCATTTATGAAAAAAACTGGCAGTTTAATAACAATAAGCAGAAAACTTCAAGAAATATACTGTATGCTGACCAGAGTCTAAAAGGCTTGTACTCACTAGTTACATAGTTAACTCAATATTTTCTGATTAAAATACAACTTCATATACTTATATTAATGTGGTAATTGATTATATTATAGTATTAATGTTTTTAACGTTTTTAATGTCTCTATTTTTGGTGCTGTCTATCTACTTCACATAGGGGAGCTATCCATATTTGAGAATATGTTTTCTTCTGTCATGAACAATATTACAACAGGTACAAGATTTTACCAAGTTTATGCCATAATCCAATGTTGTCAATCCATTTTTAAAGTGTTGACTCAACAAAGATGCTTATTCCATTGATTGGATTATAACTGTATCTACCACTTCTTTTCATAGAGTGTTAATTCAACAGAAAACTATTTATGCAATTTCTTGAAGTCTGCAAATATCATGAAATTAATACGCAGTAATACCAAAGAGCATTACCAAGAGAGGTAACGTCCTATGTTTCCTATAGTGGACGTAAAATACTGAACAGGTGCGAGCAGGTGCGACGTCGGGGATGGTTGAAGTGACTAAGTATTCATAGGTGAATGAAATGAAGATGACCAAAAAACTTATTATATGACTTTATATGATACATTAAATTATAAAATAGTACACATATGTATAAACAACAGTGAGTAGTTTCTTGTTTTCATGAGATAAATAATATTGTCTTGATAGAAACTCAGCAAGATAACATTTATTGTAGGCATAGACTAATCAGCTTGTCAAATCCACTTCGATATAATGCACATTTTACCTTCAAAGTTTAGTAGTAAAATATGCTACTAAATTTTTTTATAATTGATATGGTTGAAACGCATACTTCTGTAGATTACATATGTATTAATTAAATGTTTCTAGCCATGGCAAGTGCTGAAATACTAAGCAAAATGTTGGACACTTTTTCTTCCCCTAATCACGTTTTTCACCGTATGGCTGTCATTGTCAACGCTGGTTCGGTAATAAATATGTCAGTATCTCATCCATACCTGTCCCAAAAATATTTTATTACTATGTATGTAATCTACAGAAGTGTGCGTTTCTAACCATACCAATTATTATGAAATAGCAGGACATTCGATGATCAAACTTTGCTAGTCAAAATGGTCAACACAATCGTAGTGGATTTGACAGCACATCAAAGAACATTACGACTATGTGATGGGATCAATGGACATTTCTTTCCAAATGTAAAGTATGAACTGAAAGTGTAGAAATAAGAATCTGCATCAAATTTTAAGTGTCTTATGTGTCTATGATAATTTTTAAGTTGTCGGTAAACCTCTGCAAATTACAAGCATGAAAGTGACAAGTGACTAATCTCAACTCTGTTATACTATCGATCATTTGACCAAAAAACATCAACACACGGTTGTCGTATTAATGTATAATTCTGATGGAAATAATCTGCAGTAATATGCAATTCCACTCGTATATATACATCTGGGTAGTTGTTTTAACTAAATAGTTTATTTTGAACATGAATCACATGCATCGCCATGTGTTTCACAATCACCGTTCGGCGATACCCATAGACTATGGCTAAACAACATGATTTGTAAATGTTCCTATACAGGTTTTTCTGGAGATATCAGCGCCTAGATATGGTCTGTATGTTGTGGACCATAGTATATTGAATGACTTCTCATTCATAGCTATTTGTATTTCTAATCATGAAATGCAAATATATCACGTCAAAATCAACCAATTTCCTATTCATTAGTACAAGACAGCGTTCGTTGACCATCCTCTCTCGGGCACCTGCTCGCACCTGCCGGGAACGCAGATATGAACGTGTTGCGTATCTCGTTAAAATATCTCTGATAATACTGTTGAAATTAGGTCTGATGTACAGTGAAACCTGTCTATGTACTATGTAGGCACCTCTATATTTAGGAGACCCATATTGTATGGACACATTTCTCTTCTCCAATTACTTCAGTGTCATATTGAGAACCTCTCTGTTCAGGACATCTGGCTTACATGGACGATTTTCATTTTTTGCAAAGGTCTCCACAAAGGATAGGTTCTACTGTATTTCCTTATACTACTTAATGGCTTTCATAATCCCTTTCAATAGGGTATGGCTGTATTCCAAGAGTGCAGTGAGGCATTAATAAAGTCTAATGTGAGGCTACCAACATTTCACAGTATCACATATTGTTTTTTCTGATGATCTGTTTGGGTTTTATAATTATCATGCTCCAATTTTTTTATTGCTCTTTACATACTAAACAAAGTTAAAGATATGTGCTTGTTCCTTGAATCAACTTTTCATGATGGATATAATTTTGTTATATTCTTTGATCAATGTGATGTGATCTTTTCTGGAGCCAAAAGTAGTCCGTAATCTCCTTCATGAATATTCACACACATAATGAACTACTAATGAGCTGTGGAAAGGCCATTTTGTAATATCTGTCATAAAATCTGGAATCATATTTGAAATTACTATTTTTGCATTAAAAGGATATATTTAAAAATTTTAAGGCTGGGGTGATTTAAAGAAGTATGTCCGCCATACAAGTGATGTGTTTCTATCTAATGACACACCATCAGTGGTTCAGTATATGTACCTAAAGATGTGGTCATTATTTCACAAAAAATGTCTTTTAAAGATATCTTTTTTTTAAATTTCACTTCTGAAAAAAATTGAGAAAAAATCTTAAATCATGTTACTCCAATGTTTATAAAAATCATCTATATCAACTAAAAATTAGAAAAGTAAAAAATGTTCTAGGCTTCCCCCTTAATGGTGCTGACTATATGAGTCGCCTTGATTGATTGTTTATGTTGTAAGTTTTAAGAGAGGAGTTAAGTCAATGAACATTCGTGAGGAATACCAAAAGCGTGTTTCTTAAATAATAATTATTATTCAAATGTTTTATTGTACAGGAAATGTATCATAATTTTGTGTTGTGTAAAGCAATATATGTCATATTACTCTTAAGGGGGGAGTGTTGTCACAAAATTACCGTCCAGAACCACGTATAGGTCGAGTTTTTAAAGCCTAAAAATTCATTCTAGAGAAGGGATTCGACTTATAAGGGGATCATCAATTTTGACAAGTTTGGTCAGTGAGTGAGAATGTGGCAACACTATAAAAACGGGACGATATCCCACCTGAATGATATCCTATAGACGTTATAGCAGCAGCACGACTTTTCCTATAGCTTTACAAAGTATATAACAGCAATAAGCAAGAGTGTATCCATTTCTGTATTGAATATTAAAGAAAATATTCTTAAACCACAAAAAAATTACCACACATTTCGGCCATGTTGGCTGCTGTGAGTGGTGAACGATTTCACGACGAGTGTGTTATGTTGCTTCAGGACAGTCACATGAATCTAATAGTAATAATCAAACACGAGTTCAGCAGGTGATTATTCGATTAATATTACACCTAGAAAGATGATCTTGGTGTCATTTAAAAGCTTATTTTCTACTAATTCCACGTTTGACAACAGATTGGTCATCACAAGTAATGTCGGCCTCGTAAAAATCGCTAAAACATGTTTAGTGGTACAGAGCAATAATGGAGTGTTTTTATCGTAAAATAAATATCATTTTCGTAATCTAGACATTTTTCTCGTCAAATATATGTATTAAACTTCAAAATCCGATGAAAAATAACCAAGATATTAATTATTTTTCAAACGTTATGACAAACAAAATGTTCGCGGTTCCCGGATTTTCGAAGCACGCGGTCTTGTTTACATGCAAGCGAGGTTAAAAAATATGTTCAGATTTTCTCAATTTTTTCTTAAAATTCCCAATTTTGAGGCCAAAAATGGGCCCTCGACTTATACGAGGGTTCGACCTATACGTCGTTCCGGACGGTATGATGCATTCTATCAAAATCATAAAGAAATCATGTGGCATTAGGTGGTGTCAGTTGGGTATGTTGGTAGCCTCCCAAGCATTGGCGTGTGACATGTATAACATGCAAATATAAGTATTGTATTTGGCTGAGATACCAAATAGATCTAGTGAAGTGTTGTTGTGAAGATTCGCATGCTTTGATATGAAATTTAGAAGGGTTATAGTGTCGATTTAACATGCATGGTACTTTTTTTTTTTTTTTTTTTTTTAGTACATTCAGAACCAAGTAGGCTCCATCAGAGTTTTACTACTTGGCCTGGGTGGGGATCGAACCCCGGACCTCTGGGTCAATCTGCGCCGCTTAGCGACTAGCCAACAGAGCCAATGGCCATACCAACTACGCCATATCCACAAGGCTAAAAACCTTTGCTTCAATGACGTATTGATACCCACTACTAGCTCTGATGTCATGTCTTCGTCCAACGTATGTCTATGATCGTTAAAGTATCTCCTTTATAGTACTGAGTAGATCTAGTGAAGTGTTGTTGTGGAGATTGCATGCTTTTGATATGAAATTTAGTAGGGTTTATAGTGTCGATTTAACATGCATGGTACTTTTTTTTTTTTTTAGTACATTCAGAACCAAGTAGGCTCCATCAGGGTTTTACTACTTGGCCTGGGTGGGGCGCAGCGAACCCAGACCTCGGGGTCGATCCTGTGCCAGGCCAAGCTGGTGATGGAGCCTCGCTGGTTCTGAATGTACTAAAAAAGTACCATGCATGTTAAATCGACACTATAACCCTACTAAATTTCATATCAAAGCATGCGAATCTCCACAACAACACTTCACTAGATCTACTCAGTACTATAAAGGAGATACTTAACGATCATGGACATACGTTGGACGTAAGACATGACATCAGAGCTAGTAGTGGGTATCAATACGTCATTGAAGCAAAGGTTTTTAGCCTTGTGGATATGGCGTAGTTGGTATGGCGTTGGCTCTGTTGGCTAGTCGCTAAGCAGCGCAGTTGACCCAGAGGTCCGGGGTTCGATCCCCACCCAGGCCAAGTAGTAAAACTCTGATGGAGCCTACTTGGTTCTGAATGTACTAAAAAAAAAAAAAAAAAAAAAAGTACCATGCATGTTAAATCGACACTATAACCCTACTAAATGAGATACCAAACATGCAGTATAGCAATAGGGTCATGAAAATTCACTTTCGGCTAAACCATAACCAAGTCTATTTCTAAATCAAACATTGTTAATAAGAAATGAAAACTGTTGGAAAAGATAGTCCAAGTTTCTTGATATACAAGATACAATGTAAGTACATATTTGGTAGGCTCTCATTTATTTTAGCAATACATCCCCAAATGTTGTTAAACTCCATAATTGTATGCTTTCATGGTAATATTTTCTGTTGTCAACTTGTGAATAAAAATGGTCATATTATTAGGACACTCTTCGACGTAATCTTCAACTGAATCTTCAACTGAATCATCAGCTGAACTTATGAACTTCTACTCAACTTCACTCTTCTGTTGCTATTGGTGTCAGCTGGTGACAACCTGGTATTATATACATGTAAAAAGCTAAAGGAAAGTATATTTTGAAGAAAAAGTTTATTCCTCAAGGACAGTATGTGAAGGTCAAGAGGCAACATTATCAAGGACAGTTATATTTATTTTGTTATTGGGACATACTTATATATGTTGTAGATTGTGGCAAACTGCCTATTAAAATGGTTTGTTAAAATCTTTGACAAATTTATTTATTTTTTGATCTTTGTGACAACGAGTGCACACCCTACACAATGTACTTGAAAAAAAATTAGAAGGATTTTATTCATATAATCTTGTCGAAGGTGGTAACTTACCTTCGGGAAGATTATATATGAATACAAACCTTATATTTTTTTTCAAGAAATTGTGACACCTTTCCTGCACAATTGCAATTTAGAGTAATCTATGCAAAGAGGATCTCTACATGGAATATGGTATGCAAAGTTTATTTGTTGACACAGACTGCATACTTTGCCAATATTTCTACATTGAATATTTTAATGACATCTGGTCAATGTGTTTGATTTTGTGACCATCCGGAGACAACTATGAAAATTTAATACACATCCACCTAGTCAACACATATACACTATATTTTCTTAATTTTACTGCAATTCTTTATGAGGTTGGCCTGGTGGGTTCGTGTTGATAATGTCTAATTCATTGACACCACCCTTTAGAATTTGCTTTCATTTTCGCTCATATTATCACACGTTTTTGTCTTTCAAATGACATAAACTTCACCTATCTTATCAAAAAGTAGTACACTTTACCTGCATCAGTACTGCATCATTGAAAACCAAAGACGCATTCTCAATTCATAATAATTAAAACAATTGTCAAAAGTTTATGAGAAATATCTGAAAGTAGTATCATTAAGTGCCAGTAGAGGTACCACTTCAATTGGTGGAATAGAGAACAAAACTGGTGTATAACTAAGTTATGGTGCCGGGCAACTAACAGAATTTGCCTCTAAGGCGGTGCATACGTTTTTTTATAGGAAGCCGTTCAAATTGAGTTTGCCACACATTGTAGTATCAGTAGGTGCCGTGATGGCGCTTCGTTTGCGAGGTGCAGTAGAAAACGAAAACAGTGCATATAAATCACTTTGGCAAATCGAGTTCGTTACATAAACACAGGAAATGACACGGGATTTTATTATTTTTTGTTCAATTTACTCATTTTCAAAGACTTTTCCGGGACGTGGTCAAATTCCCAGGGTATTCCCAGGTCATATTTGCTGAAAATCAAATTCCTGGGTTTTCCAGGATTTTCCCGGGGCGTGCGAACCCTGTTTAAAAAATGGGGCCAAGATTTCACGTCAGGATAAAGCGGATTTACGGATAATCCGGATAAGAATATTTGGACCTATACTGTACTTGGAAAAGGTGGTTGACACCATGGGCACATGCATCGTATAGGGCTGTTTTCATTATCCTAGATTGATGAATAATCATTCTTTCTTTTCCTCCTTCATTGTTATTTATACACTATAAGTAAACAATGAAGGAGGAAAAGAAAGAATGACCATTCATCAATCTGTTGATTTCTGCCCTCTACGATGCATGTGCCCATGGTTGACACTGGAAAAAAAGAGTTAAAAACACTTAACACATAAAATGTGCTACTCTAGCTTTAAGTGGATAGGGAGTTTGACTCATGCTTGCTGGTTTGTGGTCCTCGTTAGTACAGTGGTTAGAGGGCACGACCACCAAACAGTATTTGCCTGCGTCGTGAGTTCGCGGCCAGTCCAAGGCAGACTTTGTGTCGCCAAACCGTTACGTCGTGCGTATGCCACTGTACTGCAAATCTCCACACAGCGTGTCGCCACTGTTGAGTATATCATACAAAACGGTGGCGACGCCAAGCCAGAGGTTCGGAAGCCGTGTAGAGGAGAGCCACCCCTCTGCACGCTTAAGAACTCACCTGGCTTGAAAACAATAGCTAGTGTGATCCCTCCAAATACCCAGGCTCAAAAAAACAAAAAAAAAAACCAACACTTTGTTATGCCTGACGGTGGCGAGACAACGTTTGGTTTTGATTTTGTACTAAATATGTTTGGTTGTTAAAAGTTAAAGGTTCAGGATTTAGCCATAAGTATGCCATGTTAAGAATTAAGGATAATGTGTATACTGTTGTATGGTACAAAATTCATGTTCAGGTAATAACATTTACACATGTAGCATAGGGTATGTAAATGTTAGGGGTTTTGTCATGTAATGTAAAAATGTGTATTGTTCCATTGCATTTAGTTGATGAAGACAGAAGTGATTGTCAAATTAAATTAAAAGGATTAATTTAATTTTGAAAGAAGAGAAGATGTTTTGATGTTCGATCGCCAACGCATCGTTCTCTATTGAACGCGCTGGTATACTGTGTTAAATAAATAAATGCAGTGAGCCTCAGCGATGGATTATGGCATAGTGTACGCACCTCGATGTCATCAGTGTACAAATGCTTGTTTGTTATGAAGACCACATCATATGATTCTGTTGTATGTGTTAATAATCATGCACGCCATGTCTGGCACGCTATATATGCTGACAGATATATACATCGAAGTAGTTGGTTATACGAGTATAGATAAAATTGCATGGCAGTATTTCCCTAATGGGCCATGTAGTTATCCTTGTGTGTATATGAATGATGGAATTCCATATATATGATACTTGGATACTAACAGTCAATAAACGTTTATGAAGGTTTAGTGAAGTGCTTGTATTCCTCTCCGCACCTTTTACCAAGTCAGCTCTACAACAACACATTATGCCCATATCGGCCATGGACGGGCGTACATTCAGGACCCTTTCATAGTCAGAGGGTTTTGGACAGTTTCTACCAGATTTCGCTGGCAGAAAAGGGTTTTGGACAGTCCGAAGCCCAACCCTGTGGGCAATATTCAACAAATTCGATGTACATAATACAGTACAACCTCTATTATCCGAATATCTATCATCCGAATTTTCCAATTATCCGAATGCTCTGGGAAAATCCCGATTTTCAGCAGCATAAGCTTCGTAATTTCGCATTTTCTACTCACATCATCACAAAATCTACTTGGTTCAGTCAACTACGTATCCAAATCGCATTCATAGACTTACATATCCTGGTTCCAGTTTGGTATTCAATCTATGATTACATCAAGCACATTATAAATGCAATACATAAACATATTTGTTTCAATTAAAGCATCTAAAACTTTACAAACACGTGTGATTGTTTATGTGCAATATTAAAGTTCAGTACAGCAGATGAAAAACCGTTAGTCAACGAGGTCTCAGATGCCCGACTAGAAACAGGCATCAAAGGCGGTCCCGGCCTTTGAAGTGTTAGAACATTTTAATTGACTTGTTGTGGCAACAGTTATTTTCACAACAACTTGGTTGAGGAGTTGTTGGTGGAATTGTGTTGTGGCAACACTTAAACAATAATTTCAAAGACTTTCATGAAAAGATTACTGAAAGTTTAGTATGTAATCATGTGATCGAATGCATTTCCTAATTGAAATTGTAAATATTGAATAAAATTGTCTGATTGCTGTGGATATTATGTATGTATTGTAAATATGCATTTGTAAGTACAATAAATTGCCTTTAAACTGTAATTGAAATCTTTTTTGTCATAATTATGAAGCTGTTAACCGGAGATTTGCAATAATAAAGTTGTTTCTTCTATTATCACCCACGGTCGCGTAGTAATGGTGCTGTGATATTTGACTGGTAATGCCCACCTCCCTTATCCGAAATCCTCTTTTATCCGAATATCTAACTAACATCCCAACAGATTCGGATAATAGAGGTTGTACTGTATTTAGTCTATACAACTGAATATCTGAAAAAGACGTTTCATATGGCATCCGCCATATTTCTTCAGTAATGTGCCATATGACGTGATGACGTAACCCCAAGATGGGGTTACTTTGGTGATGCTCTGCCAGGGATCGGTCCCACGCTGGGGGACTTAGAATAGAAGTCTCTTCAGCGTGGGACCCAGCCCTGGCAGAGCTGCACCCAAGTAACCCCGCCCATCTTGGGGTTAGGTCATCACGTCATACGTCACAACACTGAAAAAATAAGGCAGATGCCATATAAAAACGTCTGTTTCATTGTATGTATATCCAGTTGTATGGACTAAATATCATGTATATACCGTACCCGCTCATTCAAACGCCCTCCTCCGTTTATCCGGCCACCCCCTATTTTGGAAGATTTCAACTCAAACGCCCACCGCATCGTTTTTACATAATTTTTACAAACATTAAATTACTCATGGAAATGGTGTGATAAGCGAACGATTCATCGAAGGTTTTCGTGTTTGATTTTGCAACATGCGCCGGACATTTAAATTACTGAGCATGGGCACTGAGACAAAAAAGTCATGTGCATTTTTGACTTCATAAATAAGTAAGTTATTTTGATTTTCCAACGAGCATTCGTAATAGATTATTAGGATTATGTTACTAATGTGCTGACAGCAAGTTCAGAACTATACATTTTCAATCATAACTAGAAAATGGTAATGAATATCAAAATAAAAATTATAGCAATGAAACGCTATTTTTTTGCCAGATCTACATTGCAATTTTGATTATTCTGATTGGTTTACATAATAGTGAACACTTACATGAAAATGGCATTTTTCCAGTGTCTGAGAGAGACAGAGTCAGACATTTTGAACAAGTCAAAATTGGGGATTAAGTACCATGATTGGAAAAGCCAAGTTTATATTTTTGATTTGCATACACATGGATAGTCACATAATTGGTGATACATGAATGTGTATGCAAATCAAAAATATAAACAAACTTGGCTCTTCCAATCATGGTACCTAATCCCCAATTTTGACTTGTTCAAAATGTCTGACTCTGTCTCTCACAGACACTGGAAAAATGTCATTTTCATGTAAGTGTTCACTATTACGTAGAACAATCAGAATAATCAAAATTGCGATGCAGATCTGGAAAAAAAATAGTGCTTCATTCCTATAATTCTTATTTTGATATTCATTACCATTTTTTAGTTATGATTGAAAATGTTTAGTTCTGAACTTGCTGTCAGCACATTAACGGATTATACAATTATATATTTGAGAACTACAATTGACTATTACCACGACAATCCATATGACACCCTGAATCATCAGAAAATGTACACGGCTGAGCGATAAACGACTATTGGTGGTTACTACCAACCTTCAAGCAGCATCCCTTCCGGTCCGAAACATTTCACGTTAAACGCCCAACCCCATTTATCCGCCCACCTCCACAATTGATTAATTTTGAACTCAAATGCCCTTTTGAATGGGTGGATACAGCATAATTTAACCTGGATGTCAATCTTCACCTTATTTTCAAGAAATTCGGCTTGTGAATCTCACGATAGTCCATGAAAAACAATTAATATTTCTTAAATATATACCTACCTCAAATGTTATAATTATTGGGGTTTCATTAAAAGTAACAGTCTTTTTTAAATTCAGTCCATTCTTCTCATCGCTAGGATCAGAAAATTGGAGGTCATTTTGCGACTCACTGTCCTCTAACACTGCCGTAGATAAATTAGAATCCATGATCAAAAAGAACACATTTCAGAATGTAGCATAACTGATTTATCCATATAATGCGTTTAATAAAACTTATTGCATTATAACAACTTAGATAATTTATATCCTAAATTGATCATATCTATCAAATATTTCAATTTTACCTCGTAAAGTAATTGCATGAACTTAACTTCTATGCTATACAAACAAGTTGACAAAAGCACACACATATGGTAAAACTGCCCACAATTCGAATCTAACCAACATTTATACCCGGTAAACACAATGATGAATGCAAGCTTTACACGGTCTTTGCTATTATGTGATTACAAATAATGAGATGATTACAACCTGTTACCATAGAGGTTTGTCAGAAGTTTTTAATAATCAACCGAGACCAAACTCCCAAACACACCCGGCCAGTCATACAACAAACATGGCTTTTTTACACAATCAACAGCATTCTTTATGAAAGCATTGCAAACTTTGGATCTTTTCAATGACCATCAAAATATTATATGTATGTGGAAACAACTTCCCCCATAACATCAAAAATATAGATTATATGGATATGTTATGAATTTAAACATACACAGAATTCATATATCTATAGATTAAATCATTGCATGATAATGCTTATGAATCATTTAACTTCATGTTCATAACGTGCTCCACTAGTTATTAGGAGCATTAATAAGTATTTGTTAAATGATTGTTTAGTCATCGTCATCAGCATCAGCTGATATATATAT
>CM032660.1:30465282-30521484 GCA_019095985.1 Streblospio benedicti
AAACCCTTAAATACAATGAAATTACTTATACGCTGGTAATAACCCCCAATGTGGGGGCCCGATGATCCCAGAGTTCTTTGTTGGTCAAAAAACTTGGGACAATTGGCCCCTTGGTAAGGCAGTGATTGCTCTTGGACCGCGATTTTGCGACTTTTTTTCCCCATAAAAATGTTGCTTGTCGCAATTTAGACTATGGCCAAAGACGCCTGTGTCGCATTTTATTTGGTTTATTATCAGACTTAAAAAAAAAAAGAAATAGATGTAATATCGCTCATGGAGGCGGCCATGTTTGTTTACATACGAAACCTCAATCGTGAAGCGCCGCATCAAATCGCCAGAAACGATGCGATTTAGGGGTACAGTGCAAATTCAGCTCTATATGGATAGCGCCTTTATTAATCTAACAAAGTCATTGATTTTAAGATTTTACGCCGCTGATTTACTGAGGTATTGCAATAGAGATATGAAATGCTTAAGTGGGTGATTCTTATTTCGCCACACTTTCGACCAATGAAAGCAGTCATTTGTCGATGCAGGTAAGGAACTGTCATGGCGATAAACAGTCACATTTTTTGTTCCGAAATCTCAATATTATGCGCCTTCCTCGCGGCTCCCATCTAATTATATCTTGTATTTCGGATAACAAGAAAAGCGATTGGTAAACTGCTGATCAAATGTGGACGCCAGAGAACTAATATTTCTTACAAAACGAATCACATTTCCAATCGTATTTTAGCGAAGATGAGTGGCTGGCAGTTACTATCGTGATGTTTGCTGGCGTTTATGGAGCAAAATATTTTGAGTAAATGTGTATTATCATAAGAATATGATGATTTAGGCTGTGTTTGGTTTGAAGCAGAAACAAAGTGTTGCTACGATTAGTATAAGCCTGATACTACGCACTTTAAAAATCTGATGCCGGCTGTCAAATTCGAATCAGCGTTTTACACGAAGGACCGGCTTGGTGTCCACTAAAGAAGTGTGACTGAGTGTGTTGCTTTTTGAACAGAAATAAAAATAGCTTATTACCGAAAGTGACACCCCACCCCACTCCTGCTTACCACATGTCCGTAGTATCATGATTGAACTATTTATTGACATATCACAACATATGGGTAACACGGTATAGTTAGCTATATTTTTGTCTATAGATTGTGCTTTGGGAGCCATGCTGCTGAGATAGTAATTGGCACTTTTTATTCATATGGCCGGCAGCAGCCGGGGGGAGGGGCAGGGGGACCATGTCCCCCAGGGTGGGCCCAGTGACTGCATGCATTATGTTCAACCCCCGCCCCCATTTGAGATGGTAACATGAAAACATAATATACATTTTACATGCTTCCAATTAGTTTTTTAAATATATGTAATTATGTCTGAATTTCTCAAAAGATTGCCACATTTTGTCTAGCTTTTTTCTCATCTGTCTCATTTTTATAAATTGGGTGAGACACGTGTCTCGGTTTGACAATTTTCCAGAGCGATCACTGGTAAGGCAAATCAATGGGTCAATTCTGTACTTAAATAGATGTCAAATGTGGACAATATTTAAAAATGTGAAAACACCGGCATCTACTAAAACACGGGACGGAACGGAACACAGGACGGAACGGAACAAGGGACAGAACGGCGCCGGACGGAGACGGGGCCGGGTGGCGGAACGCTGACAACGCTCGTGAACGTGCTTCCTCGTAAAATGGAGAGGAGGAGGATGGTTGGTTGAATGACATTGACTACTGCATGGCAGTATGCAAAAGTCAGTTTCCCACTATTAGTGGCATGCAGTCTTGCTTGAGCGTCTGTTCAAGGAGAGCAGAACCCATGCAAGGACCAGTTGTTCAAATAGTAAACACGGATCCATTTGGCAAAGGTCAACATTGGATCCTGGTATCCACATTACACTGTGATGATGCTGTCAAGGACATATATGACAGTGCACAAGGCTCGTATTTACGTAGCTCTGTGGTTGAATGTTTGGCAAAGTACATTCAGATTCATTCTCTGCGATGACGGGACGCCACGGGACGTTATGTCTGATGGTCAGAGCCCTTGAAAACACGGAACACTATAACCACCATAGAAAGCGATGAATGTCATCATTAATGAACTCACGGGATGCCGCGGGACGCCACATGACGCCCCAGGACGTTATGTCTGATGGTCAGAGCCCGTGAAAACACGGAACACTTTATCTACCATAGAAAACGATGGATATCATCATTAATTAACTCACGGGACGCCCGGACGTTAGGTACGATGTGTACCGTCCTGTGGTCCGCTCCGGCCCCATGTTTTAGTATTAGGCTTAAAACACCACTTTCCAGACTAAAATAATACCAAGTTTAATGAAGATGGTAAATAAATAAATACATTTTATCAGCATTTACAAATCATTGATCTTAAATCAAGAACATTTGTTTCATTTTAAATAAGGCTTGGCATGCATAGGTAGAAAAATATTATCCAACATTGCATCACTTACTATAATATAAACACATGTCCACTAAGTACACCTGTAATTCCCCTCTTTGTAACTATAGTATAGCCAACAGGATTAGGGACCATTATTGAGTTCAGTCTATGGCATACCATAGCAGGAGGTAGATAAAAAGGCAGGGGTAAAATGTCCACATTTTGAAATATAATTGAAATTTACGTAAAGGTGGGCCCATTTGTGAATTTTTAGACTTGATGAAAACCACCCTTGGAACACACACATTGATTTGCCCAAGTTTCATCGTGATAGGATGTATAGTTTAGGACTCTATAAAGAGCATACAAACAAACAGACATTGCTTTTTATATATATATAATATATCCAAGCTAAAGAAGTAGATCATTTTTTTTTATATTTAAATTGCTACTTAATATATATGATTTTGATTGATTGATTATATATATATATATATATATATACACACGCACGCACGCGCGCGCACGCCATTTTTCACGCACGCACGCACGCACGCACGCACACACACACACACACACACACACACACACACACACACACACACACACATACACACACATACATATTATACATATAAATATGGAATCTCACTTACCAACTCATAAGCTTCACTACTGGCTAAATCGAGGCTGGAGTTAGAACTTGACCGGCCGTGAGTCGCTGAGCGCCTTGCCCTCTGTCCCTTGTCCTTCTCCAGAGGAGGATGTGCCCGATTCACCTTTCACTTGCTCTTCTAATACTTCTCTTTCAAAAACCAACTGTCCTACTAAGATTTCTTGTTCTGTGATTTGCTGGTCCTTCACCTGTAATGCCTCCTCTGCTTTTTTAAGCTGGTGCAAATCCCTCGCAGCTTCTACTTTGGATTCTTTAATTAACCGATTAAGTTCAGCCTCATGTTCAGTCTGCAAGCGTCTAATCTCAGCTGCTTTTTCAAGGTCAGATTTTGTTTTGATTCTAAGCAACTCTTCAAGCTCTTTTTTTGAATCTTTTAAAGATTTTATTTCCCTTTGCAATTTGACAACAAGTGCAGTGTTTCCACCACTACCAGGTCTATTTGACAATGGTAACTGCTCAGCGATTGATTTCTTTTGTAATTCTAATGCAACTTTGACAGCATCTTCTTTTTCCTCTAAGAATGTCGCCTTGAGTTGCTTTAATTCGTCTTCTTTGTACCTAATCAGTTGTCGAATTTCAACATCCTTCTCCTTATGTAGAGTTTCTTTCAGCTTTTGAAGCTCAAGTTCTTTTTGATGTTCCAGCTTGGATTGTGCCAATTCAACACTATGCTCTTTTTCTTTTTCCAAAGTCTCCTTCAACTGCTTTATTTCAGTAATTTTATCACGATGTAACTGCTTGTTTTTTGTTTTTTCTGTTTCTAATTCCCCTTTCAGTTTCGCAATATGCGCTCTCATTTCCTCTATGGTTCGTTGACTATTCGGTTTTGACAAACGCAAGGGAGAGTTTGTCTTTTGAGGAGACTGATGATTAATATCCATCTTGGGTTTTTCTGGAGGCGGCATTTTAGCTTTCATTAGCAAACCTACTCATGGAACTCGTTTTAACAATTATAGAAACAATACCGTCATTAATAAATTGCAATTTTTGAATGATAGATGGTAATTTTGAATTCCATATGGATATTTCCAAAACTATGAACAAATTCAATTCAAATTCACCCATTGAATAATTCTACATTATAATAATACTCTCAACTACTATAACTGTTTCAATATATTGTCCACATTCTACATCTGCAATCCATTTACTGCCACCATCAATTGAATTAAACACATTTCTAATGGTTATCCGAGATATGTAGCCAATAACTAATACATTTTGGAGCAGAGTGGAGTCTTTTTTCACATACTTTGCACTTGAATTTCAGTAGGAAACACATTACTCATTTGTTTTTGCTCCATGGGTAAACACTTCTCATGCTTAAGAGTGAGTGTGAGCTGCTGTTTCTTTTAATCTAATTAGCATTAGTAAGATATATGTAAGTTTTATTCAGGCGGAATCAAAATACTTATAGATCTGTTTATTTCTTAGTAATCAAATTCAATGTTCTCATTAATATTTTGATCACAAAATAATAAACAAGCACCAACTTGTTGAACACCTATAATGGATCTATCCCATAAGTTCTACATATGAAATATATATATATATATCCATGGTGAATCCTCACTACATTTATATATCCTGTGCACTTATGCACGGCTCATTCCCATGCAAAAAACATGATCATGCAAGCAAATGGGGTGTAAACACTACATGTGTAGATGTTATGCTCTATCTGAAGGATCCAGATTTTGTAAGCTATTTATAGCACACAGGCTGTCACAGCAGACAGCAGGTGAGAAATATGACGCGTGAAAAAAAACACTTATTTCATTTCTTGAAAACGAGTGACAGTTTGGAATCAGTGTCTACGAATATTTAACTGAATGGATAGAGTATAACGGTAGACATTTTTCAAGTTCATTTAAGTGCTTCTTCCGAAATGGGAACGATTTCTTTCAATTACGTGAAGTGGTGTTGGCCATTTTGTGTAATGACGTCAGTTGAGATTTCCCAGTACCGGTGTGTTGACTAGAGACGTGCCCGGGGTAGGCACTGAATTATAGACGGTTTGGCTATATGGGTCACAAGGACCATCTGGAAGGTTTTTTTCTAATATGATTTTTTTGGTTTGTTTGTACTGCTGCGCAGCCATCAATTTTGATGATTATAGCAGAGGGAGGCCACGTGGTGTTGGTACATGGACCTTCAGAGGCAGGCTAGGTAGCCAACTGAGCCTCGGGGTTGTGGAGGTTTGGTTTGTTTATTTTTATTTTTTTTTTCTATCCTAAGGTGATATGGAAAAGGTTCAAGTTGTTCCCATTGCCAAATATTGTTCCAACGGGGTTATTTTCATGAAAGTTTGCCGACTCACGGAGATTTCGCGATACGTCAAAATTAGGGATAGGGGAAATATAAAGCTAATTTCTGTATGTTTAAGATTAGTTTTTGTATGCAAATAGGGCATCATTGGAAAGGTATGGCTGTGTAGATTTGACCAATTTCAAGTGACGTCAGACGCGATCGGCGCACGCGACATGGACCTAGAAAATATACCAGTGTCACAAAACATCATGTATATTAGTCATTTTGAAGATGGTATTATTGTGCTCTATGTTCATGATTATGGATCGTGACACCGACAGAAATGTTCGCATACTTCTCTAGTTTCGTATATGATACTCACATTTTATTTCATCAGCTTTGATCAGATTTATAACTTGTGTTTTTGCCTCAAACCCAAGCAAAGACACTAGATGTACCTACGCAAATTTGACGTACCATAGAGTTTTGTTTTTAAACCTGATTGTATAGATGTTACAAATGTTGAGAAATTAGGGGGTGGTTATAAAGTTAAGAAGACATAGTAAATACAGATAGTTGAATATCATATAGAAATTAGATAATGTAAAATACTTATGGGGATTTATGTTGACTTGATATTGTTATTAATATGTAATTTCATTTGTTTTTATTGAAAATGAGACTGAAGATCTCGAAACTAGTAGAATATATTTCATTTGTTTGATGAATAATGCAGCGAAAAAGATAATATAGTATTAAAATGAGACCTTATGCTGCATACCAGGTACATTCAATATTACAATTATATAATACAATTAAAAGAGTACTTTATCTATATTTTAAAATTTCACTAAACCTTGATCAAACCTTAAAGGTGCTCAGTGGCCGAACATGTATGCTTGCACAGAAACATTATGATGTGTTTAGTGCATTCTGAAAGTTCTTTTCATTTAAACAGCATATTAAAATATCTAGAGCAATTTAAATACCACACCATAAGTAGCTGGCTAGAAGCCCATCAAAACACGTAAAGTCGCAAAATGTAAACAGAATGATTTTCGTCAGACGTAACTTGCACGGTGCATGTAAAAGTTGCCTATCTCTCCCATGTTAAATGTGACGTCTGTCGTCGGAAATCCATGGTACGTGTGCAGACCTGCCAAGTCTCCCGCATTGGGGGAGACTCCCCTTTGGAGACCTCTCTCTCCCCTCTCCCCCCTCAGGTGTTCTAATCTCCCCTTTCTACTGATTCCCTAAAATAAATTAAAATTCAAACAAATAATACCTAAAAAGTGGCCTAAAATACACAGAATGGCATTAAAAATTGCAAAATTTTGGGGGGCATGCCCCCAGACCCCTAGCATTGATTATGGCGCTTTGCCTGCGCCCAAATGCCTCTACCTCAAAAAATAATGTCTCCCCCCCTTTCAAGCTCCTCCAACTTGGCATCTCTGCGTGTGCCGAAAATCATTCGATTATGCAATATCACGTGACCTTGTGTTTTAGTTAACAAGACCGTACAGGTATTTTAAAGGTGAAATAAGTATTAAATGTGGAGAACATAAATATTATTTTCATTACAATTGCAATGGACAAGGCATCGTCTATTGATACTGGGTTTTTCAGAACAAATATGGTTTTAGCTGAGCAATATCTTTAATTGCTAGTTTTTTGCATCGCTCACTATGTATTTTACAACAGATTTCTAGTGATAGTAAAGAAAGGATAAAATCCTGACTCAGATGCTTCTTTTGAACAAAAACGTTTCAGAGGACATTCCTCATTCATCAGTTTCTGGTGGAAAAATGCGACTGTTGTTGTTATACAAAAAATATGGGGAACATACACATTCTCTTATACTTCACATATGTCCATGCGTCGGATCAGTCGACCATCTGTCGGAAGCCTGGTCCGATGTATGAAATGTTTGAAATTCTCAGCTGTCAATGTTTCGGACCTGTGGACACAAAAAATAGGGGAACATACACATCCTCATCCCACAATTTGTCGTCCATCTGTCGGAAGATATGTCCGACAGATTAAATGTTTACAATTCTGAACTGAGTACGTGTCGGAACTGTCGACCATCTGTCGCAAGCCAGGTCCGACGAATGAAATGTTCGAAATTCTCAACTGTCAACGTGTCAGACCTGTGGCCACAAAAAATATGGGGAACATACACATTCTCTTATACTTCGCATATGTCCATGTGTCGGATCAGTCGACCATCTGTAGGAAGACATGTCCGATGGATGTAATGTTTATGATTCTGAACTGAGTATGTGTCGGAACTGTTGACCATCTCTCGGAAGCCAGGTCTGACATATGAAATGTTCGAAATTGACGTCTCAGACCTGTGGCCACAAAAAATATAGGGAACATACATGTACATATTCTCTTATACTTTGCACATGTCCATGTGTCAGATCAGTCGACCATCTGTCAGAAGACATGTCCCACAGATGAAATCTTTATAATTTTGATCTGAGTAAATGTCGGAACTGTCCACCATCTGTCGGAAGCAAGGTCCGACGTATCGAATTGTTCAAAATTCTCAACTGTCGACGTCGGACCTGTGGCCACAAAAAATATGGGTGGAACATACACATTCTCATCCCGCGACCTGTCAACCATATGTCGAAAGACATGTCCGACAGATGAAATGTTTATTATTCTGAACTAAGTAAATGTCGGAACTGTCGACCATCTGTCTGACACCAGGTCCGACAGATGAATTGGTAAAAATTCTCAAGTGTTGACGTGTCGAACATGTGGCCACAAAGAATTGGGGGAACATGCACATTCTCATCCGGCAACTTGTCGTTTATCTGTTGGAAGATATGTCCAACAGATCATCTGTCGGAAGACATGTCCAACAGATTAAATGTTTATAATTCTGAACTGAGTAAGTGTTGGAAGTGTCGACCATCTGTCAGAAGCCAGGTCCGACATATAAAATGTTTATACTTTGCACATGTCTATGTGTCAGATCAGCCGACCACCTGTCGAAGGACATGTCCGACAGATGAAATATGCGAAGTAAAAGAGAATGTGTATATTCCCCCTATTCTCAATCATGAAGAGAGCTTTATAAAATAAAATACATATGTATTGAACTCATGTACTAATGTACTGTGTTACACTGTGGTATGAACAATGTAATGTGTACATGTATTGGACCAGAGCCCCTGATGACTGCTTCTGGCATGAAGCATGAAACAACGTTGTAGGGCAATGTCTACATTGTAGTTATCACTTAATCAACAATTATAAATTTATAAATGCTCCTTAGAACCAGTTGAGCACTTTATGAGCATCTAGTTATTGTTTCATGTGTGTGTGTGTGTGTGTGTGTGTGTGTGTGTGAAATTGTAAATTGATCACAACAATCATAGCTTCATAGACATAGGTTGTTTTTGCTTTATTGGCTTACAAATTTGTTTCATGCCTCTAGTTTGGCATTCATCAGAGCCATTGAAGGTAGTATATTGCTATTATTACAGTATGAGAATTCCCAGAACTCACCTCATTTCCAACAACACGAGAAAATCAATAACACGAGAAAATCAATAACACGAGAAAATCAATAGCGTGCATGCGGTGTATTACTATTTTATGTTATTAATATTGTGGGTTATGTTGGGTATTGGTATGCGAGGAGGAATTTTTTTTGTGTGGGCATTCTGTGGACAATTTTTCTGTTTTTAATGTGGCCATTTTGGTTTGCATTATTATATAGAATTTTTTCCATAGGTTGCATGTATTTGTTGTTGTTGAATATTGTTTGCTTTTTGTTATTGTTTTCCAGGTAATATTGTTTATGTTTCTTTTTTTTGAGGTTCCAAATGTGTTTGCTTAATGCTGTACTATTTTTCGGAGTTTTTGTTATTGAAGGAGCTGATGTGGTTTCTATATCGTGTTTTGAAGTCTGTTGCTGTAAGTCCAATGTAGGTGTCTGATTTGTTGGTGTCTTCTATTGTTACTGTGGCTTGGTAGATAATCTTTTGTCCCTAATCTGGTTGTCATCAATGATTGTGCAGAGCCTGCGGGCCTGAGAATAAGGGATGCTTTGCTTCGTATGTCGGGGGTGGCAACTTTTGAAATGTAAATATTGGTGAGCGTCCGTGGGTTTGGAGTAAAGGTCCGTTAGTACTTTGTTGTCTTTCATGTAGACTAAAATGTCTAAAAATGGTATTTCTTTTTCATTCCTTTCCATGGTGAATTTAATGCTACTATGTAGACAGTTCATCATTTCTACGAATTCTAATGGGTCCCATTTTGTAGGCCAGATAATGAAGCAATCATCTAAATATCGTAGCAAATTTCTCTTGATGTATTCACCATAAGTTGTTCCCTTTTTATTGACGACTGTTTCATACAATTGTTCTTCAAGGTAAGCCATTGTTAAGTTGGCATACGTGGGAGCCACTTTTGTGCCCATGGCTGTCCCTTTTGTCTGTATATAATCTTGGGTGTCAAAGATAAAAGTATTGTTGCAAAGGATTAATTCCAGTGCTTCTAATATGAAGTCTTCCGAGAAACGATTGTCTATATGATGACGGAACTTCTCAACCCAGAATTTTATCGCTTCTATCCCTAGATCATGGGAAATATTTGTGTAGAGGCTTACTACATCCAGTGTTATGAGTGTATACTCCTCATCAACCTGCAGGTCCCTCTTTATTTTTGAAAGGAAGTCCACATCATCCCTTATGTAGCTGGTAGTATGTTTTGGTAACTCCTTCAAGATGCAGTCTAGTAAGTGGCTAAGGCGTGATGTAGGACAGGTAGGGCCTGCAACTATAGGTCTGAAGGTCAGATCTTCAGGTGATTTGATCGAAATGTATTCATGGTTCTGTGATGCGATAGCTTCTTTGATTATCCTACTTTCGTGGATTTTTGGGAGTCCATATAGGTTGCTAGATTTGTATTCAAAGTTTATGAGGTAGTCTGTTTCCTCTTCCATGAGGCAGTCTTTTGTGTTTGGCGATGAGATGTTTAATTTTGGTGAGTATGTTCGAGTCATTTAATTTGGTTGTCTTGTATGTTGTCTTGAGCACTTTGCAATAACAATAGAATGCTCAAAGTTCTAAACAATACAAAATACATAAAAATGCAATACATAAATGCAACCAAAAAAACTCAAGAAGATGCTTACCAAGGCAAAGTTCACATCAATCGACAGAGAATACAACACAGGTTGTCAAAAATGTCAGGACAAAAGGTGCGGGACATGCCCCTTCTTACAAGAATGCAAGATAATTAAAATCACCTCAAAAAAGACGAACATTTAAAATACAAAAGCCCATGACTTGTAAATCAAGAAATGTTTTATATATACTCACCTGCCAGGGTTGCAAAGAGCAATACGTAGGAATGACAAACGACACTCTAGCAGCTCGAATGAGAGTACATAAGCAAATAAAAAAACACCCAAATACAGAAAACTGGGTGTTAGCAAGCACCTGGCGGAATGTCCCACTGATTCCCCTATAAAGTTTACTGTTACACCTTTTTTTAAACTCAATGACAATAAAACTGAGGGACTAATAAAGGAGAACTTGTTCATTGAACAATTCAACCCTAAATTGAACAATTTATCACTTTAGAACCCCCTTTCATATCTACATGTCTCAATAATCCATACTATGTTTACTGTATATATCTTAGATACTCATGAAGTACTGGATTACATTATGTCTTTTATGTATTCTTATGCTATGGATACTGTATATATCTTAGATATTCATGAAATGATTACATTATGTTTTTATTCCCTATGGGATAAAGATAACCCTGATTTTCATTGATTAGATAGTTAATATCCACTATATTTAAAGTAGTGTATCATTGTTTACAAACCTAGTTCACCATCAAGTGTATATATTATTATATTAACTTCCTATATGTTATCCACCCATATATTTGAAACTATGTCATTTTTTAAAGCCGAGCTTCGCAGAAGTCTCGAGCTTTATAGGCGTCGTAGCCGTTCCATTCTGTTCCCGGTTAACTGCCACCACTACGTTACTATAAGCCTATTCATACGCGCTGAAATTAGTGCCCAATTCAAATTCATCAATGAAAGTTGAACCATCCGACAATCGCCGATGTTAATGAGCTGCAGCCGATCGAAATTAATACGCCGTGTTTGTTCTTTTTTCTGTCTATCCGGCATGCATGCAACAACTTCGATTTATATCGCATGTTGTAGTAATTTCACGCACATTTCATTCAAGAGAGACTTATAACAGGGCATACATTATACAAATATCATGTTAAAGTTTGCTTAACAGCGGTATCTCTGTTTGTATTACGATTATAAAGATTAGCACAACAACCTCGATTATCAAGTCATGGTATCGACTTAATCGCACCCCCGCTTAGGTCATCATAACGTACTCTGGTTATCACTGCTTCACATGAAAAGTGATCGACTAGAATGCAATGACACATTTTGTACGACAATATTGTTTCACGGGGAATTTTATGCCATGTTTTTGGTAATGGATCGCCCAGAATTGATTTTACCTGGGAGAGATAGTTTGAGACAATCGCAGAAACTCCTATATGTATGACACCCTATCTATTCTGGACAATAGTCTCTAAAACATTCTGTTACCTGAGAGGGTGTGTGTTTCAGACAGTGGCACCCCCTCTTAGGTATCAGACCCTCTCTAAGCCGGACAACTGTCTATAAACCACTCTGTTACCTTAGAGGGGGTGTGTTTCAGACAGTGGCACCCCCTCTTAGGTATCAGACCCTCTCTAAGCCGGACAACTGTTTATAAACCTCTGTGTTACCTGAGAGGGGGTGTGTTTCAGACAGTGGCACCCCCTCTTAGGTATCAGACCCTCTCTAGGCCGGACAACGGTTTATAAACTGCTGTGTTACCTGAGAGGGGGTGTGTTTCAGACAGTGGCACCCCCTCTTAGGTATCAGACCCTCTCTAAGCCGGACAACTGTCTATAAACCACTGTGTTACCTGAGAGGGGGTGTGTTTCAGACAGTGGCACCCCCTCTTAGGTATCAGACCCTCTCTAAGCCGGACAACTGTCTATAAACCACTGTTTTACATGAGAGGGGGGGGTGTTTCAGACAGTGGCACCCCCTCTTAGGTATCAGACCCTCTCTAAGCCGGACAACTGTCTATAAACCACTGTTTTACATGAGAGGGGGTGTGTTTCAGACAGTGGTACCCCCTATTAGATATCAGACCCTCATTGCCACCATGGTCACTATGCACTCCCGGCCGATATTGCTGCATAACAATCTCGAATCTCAAGCTTCGGCTTTTCTCAGGAGTCTCACTCCTTTGATTAATTGAGTATTCATAAGTTTAATTTTAGTATGCTGTAGTGGGTTATATCAAGGATTGGCAATGTCAACAGTTTGGCTCTGATGCATGGTGTAGTAGCCATAAAACAGGCTTGTAAGCCATGAGTTGATAATTTTATGGAAATAAAACAATATATTTGGCTCCCTTATGGTTGAGGCCTCTTTCCATGTATGAAATATCATAATCGTATATATATAAATATATATGTATTTGCTTAATGCTGTTGCGTTGCATAGGGACTCCGCAACGCAACAGCATTAAGCAAATACATCTGGAAACGGAAGGACAGAGGCATCAACCACACAAATAACATGGAAAATGATCACCCAAGCAAACACATACTCAACCAAGACAAAATTGTGCAACCTGTGCCTTACCGAAAAATTTTCATAATTTGCAAACCTACCATGTCATCACTCAATTACCGAAACGAACTTGCAAGCTTCTGCAGACACCGGAAAAAGAAATTACTATCAAGCATCACATAAAAACCTGCAATTCCTAATATGACTGTCCCTGTTCATTCTGTACTGTTTGCATCGTGTATAAGTTAATCATAGATTCAGTATACCATGTAGTGCATTATGTACAAATTTTATTCTGGTTAGCAAAATAACTTAGGCAAATTATTAGACTATTAACTTGAAAAACTTTATAATATAGAATATTAAGTATGTATCATCGCAGCCCAATCAATTTGTGTACTGTTAAAACCTCCATAGTATAAACCAACGAATGCAAAGGCAACAATATAACTAAACATAAGATGTATTTATGTTAGAGCTTATTTAATAACAATTTGGCTGATGAGTGCAATAAGCATGAAACATTGATGTACCAAATAAACAAATCCAAAATGGACTAGATCTTGTTCAATATATATAATTATTATATATATATATATATATATATATATATATATATATATATATATATATATATATATATATATATATATATATATATATATATTATATATATATATATATATATATATATATATATATATATATATATATATATATATAGTCGGTTGTTTTACTGATATTTATTAATCACATATTTCTACCAATTGTTTCATGCACTTAACATGCAATCTTCAGGAAATAGATGATATGGAAACATAACATTACATTTCAATCTACAATAATAACAATGGTACTATATTACTGAAATATTGCCTATATATTAGTCAAATTATACTCAGCGAATGTTCATCAGCAGAAATTTATTTCTGTGTATACAGGTGTTTATATTTTTTGTTTAGTGTTTCTCTTTTTGTATATGATATAGAACTTTTCCAAAGTACACAAGTTGCATCGTTTAGATATACTATTGTATGGGCTTGCTCTTCTGATACCATGTATCTTCTGATAATTTTCCATGTTATTTTGTAGTCAATATTTTCCTTTTTCAATTTCCAAATGTGTTTGCTCAGTTCTGTAAAATTTTTCAAATTTTCTTTTATAAATGACTGTTTGTGATTTCCAAATCGTGTTTTGAATGTAGTTTCTGTAAGGCCTATATATGCCTCAGTTGGTTTTCTTACTGGTGTTATTGTTGCCTGGTACACTATCAATTTCTGGAGGCAGTTTCCATTCAATGGGCAGGCTCTCCAGCAGCACATTATAAAAAAGAAGGAGAAAAGTGGGAAGAAACAGCATAAAAAAGTAGGAAAAAAGTAGGAAAAAGTAGGAAGATATTGTAAAAAAAGTAGGAACTAATTTAAGTTATCACTTTATGTTGTCATCTTTGCTTATACAAATTTACCATGCATCCATGTGCAGAGGCTGTTGAGCTGGATATTTCTTTGCTAAGATAATTTCTACAAATTCTCTCGCATCTTTCTACCAAGGGAATTCTATCAAAATAGACATAGCTGAAGACAGGTTCTACAACCCTAAGCTTCCATTTAACTATATCAAATGGCCGTGGCGGGACTCTAACTCACAAACACAAGTTTGTGAAACCAGAATGATATCATCATCCGAAGCAGTGAGCTGTTACAAGGTTAAAGGGGTAAACATCATTTTGTACACATACACACGTCACGAAGCTATGATTAAAACAAGCAAACAAACAAAGACAAACATTAAAAAGGCAAAAGAACAATCTAAAAGAAGTAAAGCCAGGGTAAGCTACACCACATCAACTTAGTCCGTAAACACAACGAAGATGTGTTTGTAACTATAGAAACTGGTAATCAATATTTATAGACGCATCTAATTGTAAAAATAGCTCTGCTACAGATTCATGGCATCTATAATAAACCCTTTGTAGGTAGCCTGACATTAATCACTGCAAAGAGCCCAAGTGATTGATACCAAAATTCCCAAAAGTAAAGAATGAATGTATGGAGAAAAAGAGTCTGAGAGTGAATGCAAGGAAGACGAAGATCATGATCTGCAGTAATGATCTGGATCTTCTCCAGAACTCAGGCAAGGTCCCCTGTGCTGTCTGCTGCACTGGAGTAGGGCAAAACAGCATCTTCTGCAAAGGCTGCAAGAAGTGGGTGCACAAGAAATGCAGCGGGCTGAAACACCTAATTTAACATAGGACACAAATTGTAGACCATGCCAGGGAACCACTAGACCTATTGATCGCAGACAACATGATGGTTGTGACATTGCAACTACAACACGTGTGACGACAACTTGGAAAAGTTCAAAGATCTGCTACCAGTTCTTTTTTCTCACCACCTTTCATACAAGACAAGGGGTCATGTGGACAGCACTTTTGTGCTGAGTGCAATACTCCATGCTAGTGAAAGATGGCACTGGCCACCCTTGACCAAGCCAAATCTTCATCATCTGCAGTGCAACGACAGGGCAATGATCAGACAGATCTGCAATGTGAGGCAGGAAGATGTGAACACCTCCAGGTCAAATGAACTTTTGACGCTTCTCGGCAATGAGGACCTGGACCTTATTCTAAGGGAGAGAAGGCTCCATTGGTATGGACACATGGAACGGTTAGGTGGTGGAATCAAGACAGCATGGTACGTGCACATACCAGGAAGTCGTGGAGCAAAAGACATGGAAGCAGGTGACAGAGAGAGATCAGAAAGACTGTGCCACTACCTGGAAGGGTATTCACTGATATGGATGTTGCCCCAGCACCTGAGCGTTAATCAAAATACCAAAGATGATGAAGAAGATGATGAAGTACATGTACCTAACAACTGTTAAAAACCAAAATCAAAAGTACGAAAGAAATTTGTAAAATTTAATCTTCTAGCATGAATGTTTTGTTATTTGAAAATAAAGAAAACACAATTAAATAAAAGAATATCAGTAGTTTGAAAATTTGGTAAAAATCTAATCCCCTCAGCAAAGCATCATTGGGGTAGTCTAGAGACATAAAAAGACCATAAAATATTTATATGCAAAACTATATCAAATGGCGCATTGTCTCTATATGTTGTCAATAGTTATTTAAAGCAAACTAATTTAAGTCATGTTGAAAGCTTTATTTAGAGAACATAGGTTGATTGAAAGCATGAGAACTAGGTTGATTGTCGTGTCAATCGCAAAATGACGCCTGATTTACCCGAATGAAGTGAGGGTAAATCAGACGTCAGCATGCTTCAATTTTGCGATTGACACGACAATCGAAAGTGGTCAATCATCATTCTATCATGACTAAAATCCATTTTATTTTAAAATAAATCATATTATAACATTCAAGTCAATTTCGTTTGTTTTGAGCGCGGAGGAGACGCAATTCCTACAGTTTTGAGCGCCAGCGGGAGGCGTTAGTCTAAACTGTTGCGCTCCGCACACGCTTTGCTGTCATCAGCGGCTGTATTGATATTGTGAGGAGATTAGACTAGCGCCGTGGTTTTTTTGGGAGCGTGTTTTCCATCGCAAAATTGAGCACGGAGATTGACCAATCAGCGTGGGTTATTGGCGGTGATTTTTGCAACGGAATGATAGAATGCTGGGTTATGGATCAATGAAACCAGACCACACTGCTAGCAAAAGAACATGCCAACTAAATATCTTCTGTAAAAATACTTTACAAAACACAGTCTAAAACGTTGCAATGTCACTATGTGTGATCATATTTTTTTTCCAATTTACAAAAAAAGTAGGAATAATAAGTTTTTGAAAAAAGTAGGAAAAAGTAGGAACCATTTAAAAAAAGTAGGAAAAAGTAGGAAAAGTAGGAAAAAGTAGGAATGCTGGAGAGCCTGAATGGGCAGTCGGCTGGTCTTCTGCAGTTGCAGGTTCTTTCTGGTGCTGGCTCTTTTCTTAGTTGTTTTGTGTTGTGACCATCTATACTATTTTTTACATTTGGCATACAGCTATAAGATTTTTAATGTGTTTTTGTTAAATATTTTCCTCAATACATGCCCTTCCAGGAAGCATTCATTCATAATTTTAAAAAGGTTTCTACCAATGTTCGTTTTTACTGTTAGATCATAAGGTGGGTTGAACCAAGTTATTTTTCTAGATCTGTTTTCTTACTTTTGGTTGTGTTTTCTGAATCATTGTTGTCATTCATATATATTCATATATTATATAGATAACAGGTTGGCCACATTGGCCATGTTGGTAGCCTCATGAATGTGCTAATTGTACTGTGACAGATTTTAAATAGTTTACTATGATATATAGATTGAAGTACTGTTTTTAGTGAGACTGTGGGAGTTGGTTTTTAGAGTTCATTAAACAAATATATTCATCGTCATTCTTCATATTTTCGTGTTAAAATCACCCTGGCCTCGGGTCAGGTGTTACATATACTTTTGAGTCATAACATAACATAATTTATTTCAGAATATTAAAATTCCATACATTAAAAGATGTGAAATATAAAAAATAAATATATAAATATATGAAGTGGATAAATGTATGTAAAATCTGTTACTAAATAAAGATGTGAGTCTGCCATGCGACAGAATGACTAGAGTCAAATATAAAATGAACACTGGATACAATATTCTGTACCAAGAGATTATCACATTTAAAGATACGATGACGAAAATTAACAAGTGATTTTCTGTACAAAGTTTTAAAAGGATCAATACCATTTTCAACATAAAAAGCAGATATGCTAGTACCACGTTGCAAACTAAATAATTTTCTACAAACATTATTATAAGAAACACATGCTTTTTTGAAGAAAGATATATCGTAGTTGGTCCACAGTTGAATACAATAAGCAGTGCTTAAGAATGAACGAAAAAGACATATTTTGACATCATCTTGGCATTTTCTAAATTTGTTAATTATCATATTACCTCTAGTATACAATGCTTTTATGTGACGCATAATATCATTATTTTCTTTAGAATTACTTTCGAGTATAACTCCTAAATATTTAATACTTGTCACAAGCTTTAGTGCTTCACCAGCTAAATACATAGTGGGTATCTTCAAGGACTTCAGACTTGGTGGTTTAAAACACATATACTTAGATTTTTACTATTAAAAAACAACTGTATTATCTAATGCAAACTCATTACATATCTGTAAAAGATCATACATTGCTGATGGAGAGGGTGCTATAATACAAGTATCATCAGCATATATGATGATGACGATGACGATGATGATAATGATTAATAGTTTATTAACGTGTCACATTATTTTGCAAAATTAAAAAAATACATCTATCTATATTATATGAAGGAAGAAGGGATTTTTTTGGTCACAAAGGGCGTTTTAACCACAATATGTAGACACTCCAAATTTTGTATGTACCATCAGGGCAACTTAAGAATTGTAAATGCTTTATTACAGCTATACAACCAAATACTATAAAATAAAAGAGAAAGCCAAAACAAATATTGACATCTAAAATTTTTCAAAATATTAACCAAGGTTATTTAATAAAAAATTGATGGATTATCATTTTAAAATTTTGCTTTACATAATGACATTGTCAAACCAAATATTAATAATCCAAAAATATCAAAAAGGCAAAGATTTAAAATGCCTCATTTAAATAATAATCAATTAACAGTTAGTAAAATAAAGGGTCAATATGCACACACTATATATAAAAACAATCATGCATATCCAATGTCTTTTCAAGGATAGCAAGTATTTTTCTTATTTTTACAAAATATACATATTACATTTTGTTAAAAAAGTAATTAATTTCAATATATAAACATTTTTAAAAATTGTAGTTGTTTGATTCACAATGTCCAATTTGAAAAACGATAGAGCAGCCACACATCCCATATCCCATGCATTTTTAGTGATGATGATGATGATGATGATGATGATGACGGCGGATGATGATGATGATGATGATGATGATGATGATGATGATATGATATGATATGATATGATATGATATGATATGCGATGATGACGATGATGATGATGATGATGATGAATGATGATTGATGATGATGATGATGATGATGACGATGAATGACGCCGCGATGACGATGATGATGATGAAGATGAAGATGACAATGATGATGATGATGATAATGATTAATAGTTTATTAACGTGTCACATTATTTTGCAAAATTAAAAAGTAAAAAAATACATCTATCTATATTATATGAAGGAAGAAGGGATTTTTTTGGTCACAAAGGGCGTTTTAACCACATGATGTAGACACTCCAAATTTTGTATGTACCATCAGGGCAACTTGGTACTTGTTTCTGTTTACGTCTCAAATCAAATAAATTATTTCTTATGAATAAATATAAGGAAAAAGATTATTTTAGAAATATTTGTCATGTACAACGTGCTAAACCACGTAATACGTAATAATTAAATTACAAACATATTTGCTACCTACGCTAAATGTTTGTGTACATCAGCAATGTAAATATCGCCGGGTAGACATCTATTATCTATGATTTATAGGTAGGGTAGCATAAGTGTATTCTTGAATAATAGGCACGGTGGCAGGTCATAAGTGGCTATTATACTGGAAGCAGTGAGGTGGTGATGGAGGTGCATTTAATCTGTTCCAGCCTATTTTGTGGGGTGGGGGTGGGTGGGAGTTCCAGATCTCATCCAGTTCAACATGAGCAGCAGGAAGGATGTGATGGAAATGCATTTAGTCTGTTTGTTCTGGACCTGTTTGTATGGGGATGGGGGATAAAGGGGTTGTGGAGGGGGAAGATGAGGGCAAAGGTGGAAGGAAGAGTGGAGTATGGGGGGGGGGGAGGAGGTTCCAAACCTGTTTTCCTGGGCTAACTGAGGGGACGGATATTAGGGTGATTAAATGATTGTTATATTCTGTGTATCTGTATCTGTGTATATTCTGTGAGATATGACGATGGAAGGGAGGTGATGGGGGTGTTACGGATCAGCTGGTGGAAGGGATGTAGGACGGGGTGGGAGGATCCAGATCGTATGATCCAGATTTCATACATTTCAACCCTAGCAGCATCAGGAAGGGGGTGATGGAGATGCAATTAGTCTGTTTAGATGGGGATGGCGTAGAGAGGTGTAGAGAGGGTTGGGGAGAGAGAGGGGACTGGCGGCGGAAGGAAGAGTAGGGGAGGGTTGAACATTTAAATTGTTCCGCTGGTGTCCAGGGGTAGCAGTAGCTGGGGGGAGGGATATCAGAGGGATCAATCATTGCCATATACATGGAGTGTGTATATGGATGTGACATATGACAATGGGAAGGTGATGGAGGCATATTTTATCTGTCACAGACCTGTAATCTGACCTGTATTCTGACAGGAGCTAGTATGAGGGATAGGGGATGGAGGGAAGGATGGGGAGGGAGGAGCATTTAATGTGTTCCGGATCACATCTGTTTCCACCCGAGCAGCACCGGGTAGACAGCTAGTATATATATAAATGGATAAGCGATTTTTTTTGTTCCAATAAGGCTTTTTATCTTAATAAAGACTGTTTTTAGTAGTAATTAAATCTCAACCATGTTTGGTAAATGTACATAATACGGTTAATTGTGTACGTCAAACGAACAGCGCATGTCACACGTACAGCCACAGGACGAGGGAGCTGGGGAGGGTGGTGATGGAGGTGCATTAAATCTCTTCCGGAACTGCTTTGTGGAGGGGTGGTGGCAAAAATGGTGTTTGTGTTCATATGGGGTGAGGGAGGAACATACGTTGTACATTACACGTACTGTGCACCTATAAGAAAAAAGTATGTCAAGTATGTCAGCCTGATTGTACAGACGTAGAAAGCTTAGTCATCAATGAATCTGTAATCTGTAATCTGTAAGGTTACGTTGCCTCAATCAAAACTGACATACACTGGCAACAGAAAGAGAGAGCGCAGTGTTTAATTTAGTCTGTCACTGCGCCACCGACCAGGGATGCCTGAATATAAAAATAACAAACACATTTTACAATCTCAGTTTAAATAACAATTCTAATGTCTGCATCACAAAGATTTGTACATTTAATTAATGAAATCCTTTGCGATTGACAAATTCATGCTCGTTTTCTGCGGGAGCTATGATTTGTATCTGAGTTCCATAACACTGAACATTGCCCCTGGAAAGTTTGCAATCTCTTCCATTTTTCTTTTATCTCTCTGATGTATTCATCAGTATGGTGGACATACACAAACTGATACAATTTTCTAGCTAGAGCACATGACACCCTTCTTACCACTTTACATACAGCCTAACAGGTGATGGTGATACATAAAATTCGTCACAAACAACTTTTTGAAAACTCCCAGAAGCATAATATCTTAGAGTCACCAAGAGTTACATACATGCAGAAATTGCATGGTTTCTCGGTGTTGTGTCAGTGTGATCAATCTCATTTCTTATGAGGCCTAAGATATAGTTGATATCATCTCTCTTATATCTGTATCTTCTGAGAAGATAAGTATCATCATACAGTTCAAGTGGATTAAACTGCTCTCTTATTATTCTTGGTCTCCAAATTTGTCATTAACATCAATTCTGCCATCAAGTAGAAAGAGAACTTTGTACACTAAGACACTTTGAATGAAATGTACTTCGTATGTTATTTTGACAATACAATACTAATAGATAAATAATACATGCATGTACAGTGTACTTATGAACTAGAAAACAACACTAAAACAAGAGGACCATAAGGGTCATAAATATCGCTCACCTGCATGTGTAAATTTGGCTTTAAAATTCAGTGAGAGGTGCCCTGGTGAATAATGAAACAATGCTGGGCACCAAGGGGAATGATTCAAATATGATATCATAATGTGACAGCCAAATAAGTTGTGTTAAATGATATATGAAGAAGCATTTATTCAATTATTTTTGCCACACAGAGGCACAATGATTCAAATATAGTTCTGGGGTCACATGCTGTTTCACAGCTATATATAGAAAATATGTGCAACAGTTTATTTAATCAGTTTCATCATTTATTGCAATTTTTATTTATTTATTTATTTTTTATTTTTTTTTTTTTTTGGGGGGTATGGACCCCCTGGGACACCCAGGAGAATTATTCAAATATGATATCATATTGCTGGCCAGCCAGGGGAATGCTTCAAATTTGATATCATAATGTGACAGCCAAATAACTTGTGTTAAATGATATATGAAGAAGCAATTTTTTGGAGGGTGGGTCAATTTGCCACCCAGGGGCACGATGTTTCAAATACAGTTCTGGGGTCACATGCTGTTTCACAGCTAAATCTAGAAAACAAGTTTTGTTGAAACAGTTTTATCTAATCAGATTCATCATTTATTGCATTTCTTTTTTTTTTTTTTTTTTTTTTTTTTTTGGGGCAATTTGCCACCCATGATGGGGCATGATTATTCAAATATGGTTCTGGGATAACATGCTGTTTCACAAAAAATAAAAAAAGAAATTATTAAGAAAATATGTGCAAGTTTGGTGAAACGGTTTCATTTAATCAGATCTTTTTTTTTCATATGGACCCCTGGGGATGATATCATGATGAGACAGGAAAATAAGTTGTGTGCAAGTTTGGTGATAATCAAATGAAAAATGAAGTTTTTAAAAAAAAAATGAATTGTTGACAGACGGACGGTTGGGCGGACAACAGACGAAAGGTGATCACAATAGCTCACATGTTGTTTCACAGCAGGTGAGCTAAAAATGCACGGGATGTCACGGGATGTGTGTCCGCTGCTCTACTCCCCCACAACGTTAAACCGCCAGAAAGTGTAGATTCTACGCCACATTCACAAGCATTGTCAGCAGTATGGCAGAATTGTAAAATTGAATTAGTCAATGTCATTTCTCTACTCCAGAGAGTAGGGACTAATGCCACATTGGTAAAATCCACCCCTGAAAAATATTAGTGTTTATTTGTCTAAAAAAAAAGAAAAATATAAAATCATATCCGGAATGATTATGAATTCTAAGTATATTTCTAGCACCCAAGGTTTAACCTGTTCTTGTGACGACTCTCATGTACTGTTTGTTGATGATGACATATTCCTCTGTATATGTCTTGAGGATCTTCTAAAAATATGATGGTCCACAAGCCTTTCAGTGTCTGATATATTTCCATTACTTTGTACAATAGCATGTCCTCCTGTGCTAGTCCGGACTGTGGCTCTATAGCCAATATTTAAAACTTTGGTAGACATGCCAAAAATCAGAATACCTAACATTTGCAGCCCACACAGGAAAAAGAAATAGTAGTTCAGTTGACAATTTTTACAGTTGATATCGCCACGGTCATCACTATGAAACCACACTTTACCCATGGCAAATACAAGTATTGTTGCTGTCCCAAGCATTGAGCCAAGGCCTTGGCAGAACCAGAAAAGGCCCATGATGATACCTTGCATTGAACGTGGAGCCTCTATGTATGCTAGCTCTAAACCTGAAATATTCAGAGTAGTGTAAATAATACAAGAGGGGCATGGGGATCCTATATCGCTCCCCCATCAAGCACCATTTAATGTATTTTTACGTTGTCCTAATAAAATTGTCATGTTAATATGAAGTTTGGTGATCATAGGTCAAATACTTCTCCCTGTAGTGTGGTAACAAGGTTTATTACGTAATGCTCATAAGTTAAAAAAAAGTAGGCCAAAGTACACCACCATCAATTCAACTGTAGAGACTAGTATAGTGAACTTAAATGTAAAGTTTAATGACTATAGGTGAAATACTTTTCCCAGTCCAGTGGTTACAATAGTTATATTCAAATGCTTCATTAATTTTGCAAAAGTAGGCCAAAGTACAAACAATTTTTTTAAGACACTATTTTCCTCAAACACAAAATATTTAATTTGCAAAGCAATCTCTCAAATAGTCTTTGTGTTTTAAGCCTGTTTATTTCGGACGGGCGAACGGAAGGACAGACGCAATTAATTGGGTCTTAGCCAGTGTATAAAACACTGGAATATGTCTTTCAATACCGAATGTCAGAGTGATGTCATAATGCAATCGTCATAGCCATATGCTCAGCCCACAATACAGTGGTAGGAGCTTGCTTGCAAGAACAGTGAGAGTAAAATTGAAAAATGAAACAGCTTCAGTTCATACAAAATGTTTTAGATGCACACATGAAAAGGGACATGATTCCAATATATGATGACGAGACAGCCGTACTAGTTTTATGCAAGTTTAGTGGAAATCAAATGAAAAATGAATAAATTATTTCGTAAATAAAATTCTAGAGTTCTTGGCTTTAACAAAGTTTAGTTCATATTTATAATATTAGAACTTTATTTCAAGAATCAAAATGTCATTTTGTGGACAGCAGCTATGAAACCACCAATAGCTTAGAGGTTCAGGAACATAGGTGTTCAGTTTTTAGTACAAGCATGATATTTGGTACAATAGTAGTTTTATGTGTAGATCAATATTTTTAGGGAACACAAGCTGACCGACTTATGTGTCTGCTTAAATAATTGAAAATTCAAAATGGCCGCCAAAAAATCTTATAATCGCTGTATCTTTGCATCTGTAATACATACAGTCATGATTTTGGTGTCAAATATCATGTTTTTGAACACAAGGATTCTAAATCTGCTATTATAATGACCATAAAATTAATATTTCATCCACAAATGAAACATTATTAGTTAAAAAAATAACTAAAAATCGGAAAAATACGATTTTTTGGTGAAAGTGGTTTTTAATGAAAGTGTCACATGTTGTAGCAAAATGTGATTAATGTGAAATAATGTGATAGCAGTGACACTCAACCGGGTGCATGCGGCCTCCCGGCCTGGCACACCCCCAGCTGCGCCGCAGGCGTTCCTCTGCTGACTACTCCTCGTTGTGTATTCCAAGACCACACGTGCACCACGTACCTGGACCACCGGTCGGTCCTGGGTAGTGGGGTGTATTGCCCGGGTTTCACGAAAGGCCTCCTCACGGGGGGAGGACTTCGCACCGATGCTGACACGCTGAGCTACGGGCGTCCCCTTCGCTTCAACCACGGCAGACCAAGTCCACGACGGTGAGGGAGGAAGGCCACAGGCCAAACCTCGGTAAAGACAAATAGTAAAGGACCTGCTCCTTTTCAGGTAGCAGGTTGCCAGTCCTACGTGCTGCTGTACCAGCGTCTAAGAGAGAACTGCCGCTAATCGGCTTACAACAGTATCGGGAGTGAATACTGTTTCATAATCCCTAATAGTGGCCATAGTAAACAACAACTCTATCAAGGTGTGTGTAACTGGGAGATCACCTAGTCCAGTGCAACGTACTACAGGGGTTATTATACTTTGTGGTCATTCTACAATGAACCCACGCACTGGAGACCCTAACAACATTTGTTACACACTCCCCCAGATTCCATGTGGATGGAACACTCTGCTTTTTAGAGAGTGAGACACTCGCATGGAAACTCCCCCAACCCATATCCAAGTGTATCCAGGTGTCCGGGCACAGGTGGCTCCTGGCTGTTGGCGATTTCCACTTGACGACCGGACATCAGCGACAGGCCGGCGCGACCACTACGCGCAGGTAAGTCTGCCAGTGGACGCTCCACCCCCCCTGCCCTGAAGCACGTTCCGGGAAGCTACGCCGCACCAGGTAAGCCTGAAAACATACAAACAAAACATGCAAACACCCCACCGCTCTCCCCCAAAGTCCAATCGCATTCATACTAGTGATGCGACGGCACACTTCTGTCATGTCGCTCCGCGCGCGGCCGCCGCTTCAACACTTTGTCCATTCACACACTTTGCCACTTTGCCGCGGGGAGCGGCAGGGCACACAAACACTCACAACATTCATCCTGTGCAACAAAAAGGGGAATCTGAGGGATATAATCGCGTTCTACGAGTACAGAGCGACCGTGTAGAGTCAAATTAGAACGCGATGGGATAGGCCACTAATTCGTATTACTCTTGGACTGAAAAGCCCGGGGATTCTTCAAAAAACTTTGCGTAGGCAACAACGCCCGCCGTTCTGTGAGAGTAATGCGATCCTTAAAGTGTGACGCCGCGTCCGACGCCACGGGGGCGCGACCGACTTATCCAGCCGGCCGCTTTCCACACCAGCTACGCGATCCACCCCGTCGGGCCTCGCTGGGTAACTGGAGGGCATGGTGATCCATCTTTCAGGACCACCCTTGCAGGGCACACCCTGCGACTAGATCCTAGTCCGTGGCGTTACCCCCTTTCGGAGGTGGCCCGCGGCGACGGTGACCGGCGCGCGGACTGCGAGAGTGTTCACTTCCGGAGGTGGCGGCGGTTGAAGACTTCCTCGTCTTGGATCTTGGTGGGGTCTGGGCAAGCAGTCGGTTCTCTGCTTCTTCATCCAAGGATTCCTCGGCTGCTGTCGTTAGTCCCAGACTGGGTTCACGTTGCTGGACCTGTGTGAATGCGGGCCCAGTGACACTTGAGGTCACTGTCGCGCTAATCACAGTTGTCGCAGCAGTGGCGGTGGCGTCGCGGCTGCAGTCACTTGGCCCGTCGCACTGGTAGGTGGCAGGGAGGGTAGGACACGCCTGACCCGCTGCTCCTGTCCGATGGCATGGCTTCGTGGCTCCACGGTTGCTGCTGCGTCCGACATCTCCTGTAGAGCGTGTTTCAACGCCCTACTTTCCCTGGCTAACTGAGGCCGCTGCTCCACGTCCAGCTGTTCGAGCAAGCGAATTGCTCCTGCACTGACAGCACGCAGGGAGACCGTGAGCTCCCCCGCGTTGTCTGCGTTGCGGCCCTCATACTTCTGCATGGTTGTCACATCATGCTTCCGTTCGGGCGGCGTATTCGCGCGTTACCTCTAGCTCACGCCGAACACCCTCTAGTTCCTTCCTCAGGACCGCCACCTCTGAATCCCCGCTCGTGTCCATCTCGACGACTTCCAACGTAGCGGAGGATTGCAGGGGTAGACGGCCCAGCTCGTCGGCTAACGTCTCCTGATTGGATGTGGAACTGGGCACCCATGGAGCTAGCTCCTGTCGCACTACCTGGGTGAACTGTTCCATGGCCTGGCGCGCACAGGAGTAGACAGCAGGAAAGACATCGAAGTCCGGGTCTGCCTTGGCGTATTCCTCCATCATCTGCCATGCGTCGATGATCTCCTTCCGTTGGTCGTTCAGGGTCGTAGTGATAGCCTGAAACGTACGCTGCATCTGATGCATACTGCGAGTCGGACGACCTCCCAGCGATCCTTCCGAAGTCCACATGACTTCACTCTGGCAGGGAGTGTGCTTCACTTTCAACTTCCCTGATGGCACGGCGTAAGTCGCATCTTTGCGAAGGACAGTGAGTTCCTTCCGCATCGTTTCGACCTCCTCGGTGAGCCTGGCCACGTCGCGCTCTGCCGCCGCGAGTTTCTCCTGGTGTTGAGTGCCGGTCGCGGTTAAACGACTCACTTCGCACTGCAACTCGCTCCGCTCCCGCACTGCATCGTCGCGCTCTTTTTTTTCGAAAGCAAGGCACTCGGCCTTATACTTGGTCGCACGCGCCTGTTCCTTTCGCGCGTCCGCGACCAGCAGTGACCGCCCACTTTCGTAGGAAGTCCTGTCCGCCCGCGGCCCGTTTCTGCAAGTCCAAATGCTGGCGTTTAAGCACAGCAAGAGCATCCTCGGCCCGAGTGGCCCTGTCCTGCCATACTCGCTCACTTTTCGCGCAGATTGTCAAATCAATCTGGCAGTGCTGGTTTTCTGGCTCTTTCCGCCCCGGTTGGGAGGGCTGGACTGCTTGAATCAGAGCGATCTCGCTTCTGACTCGTCGTTGGTGTTCCACTGGTATCTCGCACTGGCGACTGCTTGGACTTTAAATCGCTTCTTGTCGCCGCCGGGGTGCGGTCTCTCGCGTTTATCGCGGCTGCGATAGACCGTCCGATTTCCTGTTGTGCGGCGGGACTAGTCTCGACACTCAGGCTGCTCAGAGGCGACGTTGAGGTCGGACTGGAGGTGGATGCTTCCGGGCTGGACTCCTTCGTAACGGTGCTAGTGGCCGCCGGGTGCTTGGAGATCTTAAACTTGTTCGCAAGCATCTCCAGCATTCCCGAGCGCGGCGGTGGCACAGTGGTTGGCGGTCCCATCAACGTAGGCTGCTTAGGGTGGGTGAGTCCGCTCTTTCGAGCCGGGCCTCCACTCGTAGCCTTCCCCTTCCTCGTCTGGGAGGAGTCCGTCGGCGTGTTGGTCACTGCCGCCCGGTACCCCTCGGTCTTCTTGGCTGGAGCTCCCGAATACCCCGGCAGATGGCTGGTCCACTTGACATAGTCAAGCTGACACCCGCTCACCCACCGCTGGTGCTCCGGTTTCCATCCCTGCTTGGTCACGTCCAATTTGCTGATGCTGAGGTGATACCCCACAACCACCCGGCTTAAACTAGCGTTGGAGAACCAACGGCTACGGCCGAGCAATCGGGGGATGCCTACAAGTTGATTGTAACTTTCCATTACCTCAAACAGCATCTTCTGCGCGATCGATCGGAGATCCTTCAGGTCAAAGGACAGGCCTGATCGTCGCTGCCTCCTGGATTTGCCTTTCGCATGGGCGTCCACTTCCTTCTGGAGGTCGCTCTGGACCTGTCGCACCTCCGCGGTGTGGTCTTCGACGAGGTGCTCCACCGCGTCTGTGACGGATGGGAACACCGCTTTCTGACACCGGGGTCCCAGGGTCTCCACCGGCATCTTGCTGCAACAGGGCGCGGAGAAGCATTTACCGGCTTTCATATGAAAGTGGCACCAATGCTCCACCACCCGCTCCAGGTTCTTCCATCCGTGTTCTTTTAATGATTCGGTGCGGGGTGCGCATGCCAGCGCCGAGTCAAACTTGCTACAGTCCGCAGGGTCGCGGTGTAGCAGCCCAACATCCCTGCTGCTGCGGTGCCTGGGGTTGCGGTAACGCCCCCTTCGGGTGATCCAGAGCCTCCCACGGCTCGCATCCTTGTACAGGACACCGCATTCCACACTCGAGATATGCGGTGAACAGTGCCTGTAATCCCTCCTTCGTCACCCGGTCACTGGGGAGCTGTGAGACCGGAACTTTTACCTCCGGCCATAACTTGGGGAATCCAGTGTGGCCACTTTTCAGCACCACAGCTGCTACCCCTCCCCATCGATCTTCTGGAACGCGATCAGGTGTCCGTGTATCACGCGACCCCTGACCCATCCATCCACTCGGTCTGTCCCAAACGGGTCCATACCCGACCCTGCTAGCAATCTCATACGAGTGCTGAGGCAGGCCGGTCTCCGAGTCAGCGCAGAATTTAATGCAATCTGCCGGCTTATTCTGGAAGTACTTGCCGCGGTATAACACCTCCTGGGTGTATGGGTCGGCAAAGAACCGCTGTACTGTCGCGAGGCTGGGCTGTCGCTTGCGCGATGGCGCCCGTCGCCTCTTTCCCTTGCCGTCACCAGATCGCTGTTGGGCACGCCCGTCGCGCATTTGGTGATCGGCCTCCTCGGCGTCAGATTCCTCTGACCCACTGCTCTCCGCGCTATCGCCCTTGTCCGATCCTTTGCAGGAATCGGACGACGACGACGATGCTGTCTCCTCCGTGGGTTCAAGGGTTTGAGAACTAACTTGTTCAGTCAAGTTCCCTTCCCCCCCTACTACCACCTCCATGCTCTCATGGGACGCCTCCTCCGCAACCTGCAAGTGCGAAATTGCGTCCTCCGTTTCAGATAACAGGGAGGGCTGGTGCCCGTCCCCCTGGTCTCCTACTAACTCCTCGGTTTCAGATAACAGGGAGGGCTGGTGCCCGTCCCCCTGGTCTCCTACTTCTTCCGAAGAGACGGCCTGCATTGCTGCCAAGTCCGCCTCCTCACCTGTGGGGACTGTATCGGCCATGACGGCTCCTACAGGCCCATATCCTCATGGGAAAGGAGAACTCCAATCCACTATCCGCTTATCCTAAACTAAACTACAAAAAAGAATCAGCTACAGGTGGTATCAAACGCCAAAAATCTCCAACAACTGAAAATAAACTACACACCAGTAAAATACGTCTACTACGATTCAACTCTTAAACCAGTGTGATCCAAAAGTAGTACTTCAGTCACAAGCCCGCCAAAGTAGCTCCGCGCATCAATGCATCCATCCAATCACCAGCCAGCATCCGATATTTTGACCCTTGCCCTCTACAGTATACCCGCCATCACGTGGCGCCTTGTTGACATAATCCAGTGCGATCGCCTAACCGGCGACAGGTATGTCGCACAGTGCGACGATTTCTCTTTGTCCACATGGTGAAAGACTTCTGTTCGGTTAGCGCGCAGGCCGCCCACTGACCTTTTTGCCTTAGCCTGCGGCACCAACACCTGGGGTTTCTACTGTTTGTTGAGCCCGCAGGCCGCCTACTGTGACCTTTAGCATGCGACCAACTCCTGGGGTTCCTCATGAAGCAGCGTTAAGCATATTGCAGCCGTCGCCCACTTCCACTGGTTGTCACGTGCTGTAATTGGCCTCTCGCACTCTTTTCACTCCGCGACTCTCCTCTTTAGTGGTATGTCCGCTTACTCGCGCAAGGCTTTCAGCTCAACCCCACGGTGCCCATGGCCAGAGCTATGTCGTCATCCTCCGTCAACCAACAAGGACTCAATACGTTCGTAGGTGACCAGTGCAACGAATTCTCATCGTCCACGGCCCACGTCATCCTCATCCACGGTGTCCGTGACCCAAACTGCAATTCCGATGCAACTCACTGAATCAAAAAGGCTTGATTCTCATTACACCGACACTACAGCAGGGCTGTTCACGCCCACCTCCGACTCATCTGAACCAACTTCCCGCAGTTTCCTGTCTGTGGTGACAGAATAAACGACCGCCCTGACCGGTCATCGCCGCCACTAGATTGTCGCATTCGGTCTCGTTCCCATCGAGCCGACTGGGCCACTGTGATTAAACGCCGCGTCGCACTTTGTTGTCCTGCGACAAGCACTAACGCTTCCCTGTGACTGCGACTGCGTCCCCCACGCCACTGATCCTCTCGCGATTATTTGGCAACAATCACCGCTCACCTTCTGTAGTTTAGCGCGACTCCACTTCACTCTCCCCCAAGTTTCATAACAAAACCCACGGCATAGGAAGAGAACGAACTGGACATCGCTGAATTGTTCCACTCCATCATGAAACTTCCATCAAGTATACGGGGAGTAGCGCCATAAAACTGGCCACTTGCTCCCTAATCCTCCCGTTTAGTCGATCGCACTCCAATACTCTGCGAATCTCACCCTGCGACGGGTGAGCAAATTCGCAGAGTGCGAAGTGTCCGCCACTGTCAGAATCTCCCCTCGCCCCGACTTGAAAGCCGGTTTGAGTCGATTCACATTCACCCATTTCTCACACATTGGTCGTCGGCCTCTTTTGACTTTCTCGGTGGGGGCAGGCTCATGGAAAATCCGGATCTTGACCACATGATCACTGCCTATGGCGGTAATCTGATGCGGCCCGGTCCACGGTCCTATCTGGAGCTTATCCCGCCCGAGAGGTGGCGAAAACATCAGCACCTGATCGCCAAGTTTATAGTCGCGCGCATTCGTCGACTTATTCTTCTGCGTCCGCTGAATTTCCACCGCTCTTCCTGTCACCTCCCGGACTGTCTCAGCCATCTGCATTGCCAGATTACGTTGATGGAACACGTAGGCTGAATAACACTGAGGCACTGCCCTATCATCACAACCGTACATCAAGTCAATTGGGAGTCGGGGGTCCGTGCATTGGCTGTAGAACAACCGTTGCGGCGTGAATCCAGTCCTTGCATGCGGGGGTCGCATTGTAAGCCATAAATACATATGGCAGCAACTCGTCCCAATCCTCTCTTGTCGTGAGCACTCAGCGCTCTCAATATGGCTTTTATGGTCTTATTACTGCGCTCCACCATCCCGTTACTCCAGGGAGCATAGGCGGTGGTCCTTGTTTTATGGATTTTGAACATCCGGCACAGTTCCTTCATTAGCTGATTGTCAAATTCCGTCCCTTGATCGCTGTGCAGTCGCTCCATCACGCCGTGACGTGCGATGTACTCTCGAAAGAGCACATCCACCACAGCTTCCGCGGTTTTCTGCGTCAATGCGTACAATTCCATCCTTTTGGAGAAGTAATCCTGTATCACACAGATGTACTTATGGCCGGTGGGTGTTTCAGGCAATGGCCCCCCTGGAGGTCAATGCCCACACGCTCGTGGGGGGTAGCTCACATATTCATGCTTCATCGGCGGCTTTCCCCCTCCAGCTCCAGTCTTGTTCTGCTGACATGTTAAACATGCCCGACACATCAGTCGCACCTCCTCCGTCATTCCGGGCCACACGAATCGTCGCCGCAAGATTTCATAAACACGTTCATAGCCGAGGTGACTCACGCTATTCACGTGAACGCATCGCCATATGCTCTCGCGCCATGCGACGGGCACTAGACGGACTTGCACGTGTTCCTCGGGTCGGCCCTTCATCCGGATCGTCTTGTCCATGGTCCAAACTCCGCTCGCAGACTTGTACAGACTGCTCCACCAGCGACAGTACACCTGTACTTCGGGACATTCTGCCTTCACCTCCTCTTCGTTTATCACCTCGCCCCATTGTTCCTTTAACACTGCGACACGTCGCAGACACTGGTCGCGCTGCTGTGCTTCGCGCCAATCCGCGTCATCGAATCCCGCCAGCACTTTCACACAGCGCCTTTCCGCCTGAGGGATGGTGTGCTGTTCTTGTGGCTCATCCGCCCCCTCAGGCTCCTCTTCTTCGTCACTTTCATCACCGGATTCTCCTATCACGAGCGGTTTCGGGGCCTGCTGCGCCCCGCGCCGCTTTTCTGCTAGTCGCTGGGAGCGACGAACTGCACTTCGCTCGCGTGCGACGAACAGCGGTGTCGCTTCTTTTTCCTCTTGCATCTCGCAAGCAGTCAAATGCGTTCGGTTGGGCATCTCGTGGAGTCGTCTGGTCAGATACACATTGTAATCTATACCATCCACGAACTCTGGCTCCTCTCCATCCTCATCGTCAGAATCAACATCCCGCACCCCGAATTCCCACCGCCAATCCGGCAACGATTTCTCGTTGACGATCGTCGCGCTGAAAACCAGGTCTATCGCGGGTGTATCCTCATCAGAATCGTCGGATTCCTCGTCCCTGCATTTTTCCAGCTTTTGCTTGAAGAACACACAATCTGGACAGTCGCCCAGTTTGCATGACTTCCGTTTCTCAAAGCACTCCTGCGCTTCCGGGTCAGCCTCTCGCTTGCGCGACAGACTGTCGGCCACTTCCTGCAGTTTCCCCGGGACGTGATGTATTTTCCAGGGCTTGTACCAGCCCATTTCCACAATCCACCGCATGTACATGTTGTCGGATTGATGGTATTTTTGTACCCACGTCAGCGCCGCATGGTCTGTCCAAATGACGACCATGGTCCCTCGCGTGATGTCCCGAAAGTAACGCATGAAGAAAACGACCGCGTAGAACTCCCTCTTTGTCGCGCAGTACGCCTGTCGGCTTTTGCAAAGCGTTTTAGAGGCAAATCCCAGCGGTACGAATCCCCCATCCTGTTCCTGTTCCAGTGTTCCCCCGATACCATACAAACTCGCGTCCACCTTGAGGTGGAACTCCTTATCGGGGACGGGGTAATAAAGCAGAGGCAGCTGCTCTATGTACCATTTGATCTTCCTGAAAGCGTATAACTGTTGCTCCTCCCAGTGGAATCTCACTCCTTTCTCAGCCCTGTCCCTGTCAGTGGTTTCGCCAGTTCACTATAATTTGGCACGGCGCCGCCGATAATACCCCGTGAACCCGAGGTAGGTTCGCACCTCGGTCAGCGTCCTTGGAACGTCCCAGTTATGCAAGGCCTGCACCTTGCTCCTGCTGGGTCGAATCCCATCCTTATCCACTTCGTGCCCCAGGTATTCTACACTGGTAGCAAATAGGCGACATTTCTTCGGCTTCAACTTCAGATTAGCCCTGCGCAACCGCTCAAATACCGCACGGAGGTTCAGTCTCGCGACTTCGAAGTTCCGCCCGAAAGCAAGAATGTCGTCTAGGTACACGAGACACTGACTCCACACGATATCCGCGAGCACCATCTCCATTAGACGGCAAAACGTCGCGGGCGCGTTGCAGAGCCCGAAAGGCATCCTTGTCCACTCAAATAGACCGCGATGTGTAACAAACGCCGTCTTTTCTGCATCCTCTGGATCCATTGCGACCTGCCAGTATCCGCTCGCGAGGTCGAGCGTACTGAAGAATTTGGAGCCTTCCAAAGCATCCAAACACTCATCAATTCGTGGCAACGGATATGCATCTTTCTTCGTCGCTTCGTTCAGCTGACGAAAATCGATACAGAAACGCAACTCGCCCGTCTTCTTCCGTACCAGTACCACTGGCGCACCCCATGGGGACTTCGACGGTCGAATCACTCCGTTTGCCAGCATCTGCTCCACTTCCGCATCGACGTATTCTCGCTCCTTCATCGAACGTCGATAATAGTTCTGTTTCACTGGCTTCGCATCCCCCGTGTCGATCTTATGAGAGATCAGATCCGTGTACCCCGGACTTCCGTCCGGAGCCAGGAAAATGTCCTCATACTCCATCACTAGGTCCTCCAACTTGGACATCTCGTCCGCCGTCAATGTTTCTTCAGCCGGAAACATACAGCGCAGGAATTCAGGCACAGTCGCCTTATCCCCCGCCTGAGTGGGCTCAGTTGACAACCCCGCCGGTGCTTTCTCCTCCGCGAAGTAAACCCTGCAGTCGCCCTGACGTCTGGACGACTTATCTTCCTTCTCCTCCGGAATTAGTTGCCGACTGGTCCACTCCATTCCGTGCCTGGTTCCTATGACATTGGTATTCGCAACTTGCGTTGGAATCTGCCATATTCGCAGCACAGGAGGTGTTTCACCTCCGTCCGAAGTTCTGTTGACGTCTTCCTGCGGACGCTCTTCCTTCTCAGTTGTAAGTCCTGTGACTTTGGCCACTATCATCCCCTCTGGGATCTCTCGAAAATCCGTACTCTGGTTCTCCAGGGTGAGGGGCAGAGATCCATCGTCCCTAATCACCTCTAGTGATGGTACCACGAACAGCTCGCCGCCAAGATTGACGGTGCCCTCCACTAGTACCTCCTGTCCCACCCTGTTACAGTTCTTGATGTGACACAGGACGCGCTGTACCCCTCGCGGGCGTACACGCACTGTCTTTGTGAGTCGCACCAAGTCCTTGCCAAGCACTGCCAATACCTGGCCGAATGATGTACTGCTCGCTTCTCCTATGCGCACGGTTTTCGTCGCGCAATCGATGTTAACGCCATAAGTGGTCAGCCAATCCATCCCTAGCAACAGGTCCAGACCCTCCAAACGACCCACGAGAATCCTCTGATCGTAGTGTCCATCCCCGAGCCGGAATTTGGCTTCTATCGCTCCCTTCACATTCAGCGACTCCCCACCAGCTCCGGAGAGCTCCACGTGGGCGGGTTGCAAAGGGGGTAATGCGTCTTGTAGCTCCTCATACATCCTTGTCGGCCAGTAGACTGAATGTCGCTCCCGTGTCAATGCAGGCCACCAGCGGTTTCCCGCCTAGTTCTACAGTAACTCTGCACACGAGCGCTCCAGTCAGGCCCAGCATTTTATGTACCCAGCATTTTATGTCCACCTCTGGCACTGACAAACCATCTCCCCCCATCTTCACCTTTCCCAGCTCTGGCACTGAAACGGTCCGTCCTCTACCCCTCCACTGGGACGTGGGAGGGCTGTACCCTGACAGGCCTTCCTCCCTTCTCTTCGTCTCCCAGCCTGCAGACTAGGACGCGGGAGGGCTGTACCCTGACAGGCCTTCCTCCCTTCACTGGAGAGTCCCAGCCTGAACTGTGACGGTTTTCCTTCACTGGAGAGTGGGAAAGATGTGCGGTTTTCCCTATCAGGCTCCCCCGGTCCCCCCTCCTATGAATGGAATGGATTTTGGAGTGAGAGTGTCGATATATGGATCCCCTTCCCCTCCAGACGGGTTGGCATGACGCGTCGGAGCGTCGGGGTCCTCACCTCCGGGTAGTGGTAGCTTACAGCTCCGCGCCCAGCTAGTTTTTACATCTACGCTTGGCCCTAGCCTCTCATCCAGCACTGCTACACGGCCCTTCCCGCGTTTACTTCTTCGCTTCCTCGGCTCTTTCGTCGGGTTCAGTTGAACGCGAGAAACAGCTCCTTCAGTGCGCGACGGCGCTCCGATAGGACTGTCGCTCACATCCCACTCTCGTGCGATCACCTGACCCAACTGGATCGGCATCTCCTTGCACGAGCGCGACTCCGCCCCTGGGCAGATGGGACTTGGCGCCTCCTCTCCGTAGCGCTCTGCCTCCAGCTGACGGACATCCGCGTTGGTAGGTGTCGGGGGTAGACCGCTGGGTCTCTTCGCGACGGGATCATCCCCTACTTCCATACCACTGGACTTCCCCCCAGATCCGCTCGGCTGTTCTTGACCATCAACCGAGACTCCTGATGCTCGAAAATCCGGACTCAACGCAGGTCGGTCGCTGCACCGGCGAGCGTCTGCTCCAAAACCTAATGCCTCGCCACCTCCTGGTGAGCCCTCCAACGAAAGCTGCAATGCACGACCATCCAATGCGAAATTTACGACTCGCATACCGCTTGTTGTCAGACCAGCAGGGGGAATTCGCGGCCCAATTTCCCTGCTCTTCAGTTTTCCGTCGGCGGTTGGGTCAGAGCGGGCTGGTCAGCCCCGCCCCCACCTTGTTTCTCCGGGATAGATTTCGCGTTTCCACGTGGCCGTCCCCCGGTCGCCCCGCCTTCGTTGGACTGCAGCGCATCCTCTCTCCATGCAGCCACATCCTCCGTGGTCGCCTTCGGGCAAGTCCACCGCATGTGGCCTTCTACACCACATTTCCAACACTTGAGTGGTGGCCTCCTCCATGTGCTCCGGCGACCCTGACCAGGCCCCTCCTCCTTATCGCCTGCGGTTGCCCCTGTTTGTTGAGCCCGGTTGTTGCGGACACGATTCCTCCTCGCGCCCTTCGCGGTGTTTCCCTTCCCCTGCGACTGATTCGCCACATTGACCTCTGCTGAGGTCGGCGACGAACCCTTCGCGTCCAGCACGTCCTGCAACCGCACGACATTTGCTGTCGGGGGATTCTTTGGCTTTGTCGTATTCTCCTTTTCTTTCTCCTGCGTCATGTACGTCTTATACTTCGCGGGGTCATCCCGGCTCTCACGCCGAATCAACTCCTGTATAAGGACTGATAGACCTACTGGCCGGACAGTCACCTCGTCGTACGTCCGTCGGAGAGAAGCGCTGGCTAATCCCACCTCGATTCTCTTAAGGACTGCCGCCTCGCGCTTGCGCATGTCCTGGGCATAAGCTTTCCGCGCCAGGTACATGAGTTGTGTGACAAATTCCCGCACGGACTCTTTGGGTCCTTGCTTCCTAACAAGGAGTTCCTCTTCCGCATTGCGCATCTCCACTTCGGTATGGAAGTAAGAGTTCAGCGCCGATACTAGAGTAGCCCAGTCGTATCGTTCCTCTACCGTCAAGTTCATCAGTGCACTCTGCGCCTTGCCAGTCAGCCGATCAATCAGCCAACCGGCCCATTCTGCCTCATGGATGTTGTACATCGTCAGAATCTCCACCAGATGTTGCAGAAAATCCAACCAAGTTTGGTTGGCATCCGGGTTTTTCCGTGGGGTCCGATTGGTCTGCCCCCACGAACGGGCTTTGGTAATACCGCGTCAAATAGGGATCCAGCATCGCACTCGATTTGAGTGGGCTCTCCGGTTGGTCGCTCTTCCCGATGTATCCGCCATCGCTGTGAGGGAACGTCGCACGTGGTGCCTGCACTGCTTTGTGAGGGACGGGACTGTGATCTCGGCTTGCTAACAAGCGCAACCGTGCCCTCAACTTCTTCTCCTCGATGTCCCTTGCTTCCGCCTTCGCTACAGCCGCTCTAAGAGAGGCCAAAGGATCGGAGCTGGGGTCCCGCCGTTCATCTTTGATCCTCCTATTACTTGATGGGTCGAGTTTTTGGGGTTCGACTGCCCTCTTGCTAGGGGAAAGCGACGACGTCTTGATGTCGTCCTGCTTCCCCGTCTTTTCCCCGCTGGCGCTTCTTCATTCGTTGCGCCCGCTGGGTCAGCTCCGACTCGCTTTCTGACGTTAGATCGTCCAACGTGGCTTCCCGCGACGCATATCCGGGAATTTTGTCGCGCTGCCAGGCATCCAAGACTCTGCTGGTTCGTCGCCACATCTCAGCGCGTGCTGGCCGGGCCGGGTCTCCACCAGGAGGCCCTTCAGAATCCCAGACCATTCACGTCGCACTTCAGATGGCGTGGGAAATTCCTTTTTCCACCAGTCCCTTGTCCACGTTTGGCTTGTTCAGTTTCAGGAGTTCTACCAGAACTCGCTCCACTGTGTCCAAACGTAGCAGGTATCCGTGTTTTCTAGCTGGCTCGCACCATTCCACTCTGAGTTCGGGTCGATCCCCCGGTTCTACACCACAAATGGCTCCCAGGAAATAGACCCTCTCCGTGGGCCCACCCGAGATTTCACCCCGGGCATCCCACTGGCAGAGTGAAAACCACTGATCCGCCTCCTCGAACGTCGCTAAGCCCCGCTGTCCGGTCTGCTCTCCCGAGTCATGACCGCTTTTCCTCACACCGTCGTGGACCTGGTTCGATTGTCCCCGGGTCTCCGGTTTCACCAGGGGGGGAAGGGTAAACTCATCTTCGCCCCCTATTGCTCCTAAAGCATCCTGTTGTCCCACCGTCCTTTCCTGGGGAAGCCCACGTCCCCGTTCACCGGCATGTCGCTCTGATGCGAGTGTGCTGGTGAAGGATGGCGATCATCGTCGCCCCTTCCCGGTCGCGCCTCCCTCCGTTGGTCCTGATGGTCTGTCGCGCTTTCCTTCTTTGCTGGCTCCAACTGCAACTGCTGTTGAGGTAGGTTTCCCGCCTCAACTGGATCGTCGCCTCGCGACTGTTCACTGGATTTCAGCACTACCGACACGATGGATTGCGGCTGCTTGGTCACGCTCTGGGGCGTGCCAGCCCCCGCTGCAGGAACTTTATCCTCGGCGGCCCGTCTGTCAGGTTTGAGGGTAAGGGTGGCAGAAACAGATGTCTCTGTCGCACCCCACCAGTCATCCCCTCCATTCTAGGGTCACGTTGGATCTGCTTCGTGTCATCATTCGAGCCAAGGCTATCGGTCCTCCTCGGTGCCCTCCGCACTGTAACTGGAAAAAGCGATCCTTCTTCCCTCAACCGCGAGGTCCGAACCCGGTGTACTGCTGTTTGTCGCGACATCTCACTGTCGCGATATGGACTCCGCCGCCATGCCTACTTGTCCATTCCCAACAACTTGTCGCGCACTTTTCCCAACAACTCGGTCTCCACTTGTCGCGACTTTTCAGCCAACAACTCCTTCTCCACTTGTCGCGACTTTTCAGCCAACGACACCATTTCTCCTGTGGCACCAAATACCACTTGATTCATAATCGATGGGCTGCTGACAGAATGTTCTCCCCCCCCTCGGGGAGAGAACTGGTTGTCCGGGGACTCGGCCATCGTAGGATCTCCGGAAAAAACGGTCGAACGGTAGGTTTTTCAACCGAACCCGCCCTAGCGCATACTCACGTGAGATCCTGGTCACGGCACCAATCTGTAAACAAATTACATTACCTGTGTGTCAACCCACCGTAGCAGTGACACTCACCTGGGGTGCATGCGGCCTCCCGGCCTGGCACACCCCCAGCTGCGCCCGCAGGCGTTCCCCTGCTGACTACTCCTCGTTGTGTATTCCAAGACTACTCGTGCACCACGTACCTGGACCACCGGTCGGGTCCTGGGTAGTGGGGTGTATTGCCCGGTTTCACGAAAGGGCCTCCTCACGGGGAGGACTTCGCACCGATGCTGACACGCTGAGCTACGGGCGTCCCCTTCGCTTCAACCACGGTAGACCAAGTCCACGACGGTGAGGGAGGAAGGCCACAGGCCAAACCTCGGTAAAGACAAATAGTAAAGGACCTGCTCCTTTTCAGGTAGCAGGTTGCCAGTCCTACGTGCTGCTGTACCAGCGTCTAAGAGAGAACTGCCGCTAATCGGCTTACAACAGTACTCGGGAGTGAATACTGGTTCATAATCCCTAATAGTGGCCATAGTAAACAACAAAAAGTCTATCAAGGTGTGTGTAACTGGGATATTCACCTAGTCCAGTGCAACGTACTACAGGGGTTATTATACTTTGTGGTCATTCTACAATGAACCCACGCACTGGAGACCCTAACACTGCTATCTTCAGTAATGTCATCTCCACATGCAAACCACCAAACATTGCAACATATTTGTCCTTACCATATTGTTCAGGATAATTCCACTGAATTAATTTGGCCAAGGCAAATAGCGGCTGGTCAAGGGCCAGTACAGGCATCTGTCCTGGGTTTAAATAATCTGTTGCAGATTTGACAACCTTCATGGAATGCTTGATCATTGATACAGTGCTTGATTTCTCCTAAAAAAGTGGAAGAAGTGTCATGGAACATAGAGGTTTATTTTCATCATCATACTTAGATGCATGGTATGCTTCCCAGGACAAATTAGAGTCCTTACCTATACTTTCACTTTCAAAGTTGTTTCTTACATGTTCCAACCAGCTTGCTTCATTGTCAAAAGCACACTCAGTATAGTCAAATGGTACCATGTTCCCAAATGTTTGTGGAACAATTGGGTATTTCCGTTGCACTTCAGCGGGGTGAACTGTTGCATAAGATGGTAAAAGCTTTGGTTTCCTATCCATGTTTGGAATCTCATTGTCTGCTTGCATGGGCGGACCTGCTTCTTCAGCAGACAAAGGGTGCTGAGTGATGGAAATTCCCCTTTCGTGAAAAGAAGTTTTGGATGATGTGGCAGTAGGATTATGATCTATGTTGTCAAATTGTCCAGACACAAATGCACTTTTTGCAACTTTGGGTGGACATACAACACCAATCGATCCATTCCTTGTCAGTACAGAATTCACAACTTCTGTTGATATATGCATCAATCGATCATACAATATAGACCAGCCTAGTTTGTGAAATACATCCACAAGCTCCTTTTTTCGGGTCAGTGCATGAATCTTAAGAGATGCATAGATCACACTTGGAGTTTCTCTTATCTTGCTGTATCTGAGTTTAGGGTTTTGCAAATACTGTTTCCTTGACTTTTGGACAGAATTATATTGTATGGCATCAGCTATGGCATTTACAGAAGAAGGCATGAATCCATCTTCATCATCCGTGGAAGAGTTAAGTTCAGGTCCATATATAACTAGTAATCGTCGGGAACGCCGTAAATCTCCCCTTCCCCGATCAGGCCATTTCCCGATCAGGCCATTTTTTGAAAAAGTAGGCCAAAGTACTCAAATATCAAATCACACGAGGAGAGTGACATAGTCATACAAAATGTCAAGTTTTGGTGATGATAGGTAATAAAGTCTTCCCAGGAGACAGACAAACACAAATTAAGTAATAATTTGTTTTAAAAAAAAAACATCGTAATTTCATCAAAAGTAGGTCAAAGTACACCAAAATCTAATCAGCTCTGGAGAGTGGTACAACGAAGCTAGATATGAAGTTTGGTGACCATAGGTCAAATACTTCTCCCTGTAGAGTGGTAACAATGTTTATTATGTAACGCTCGTAAGTTCAAAAAGTAGGCCAAAGTACACCAATATCAAATCACGTGAGGAGAGTGATATGGACATACCAAATGTCAAGTTTGGTGATGATAAGTCATAAACTGTTCCCAGGAGACAGATAAACACAATTACGTAATAATTTGTTTTTAAAAACACATCGTAACTTCATCAAAAGAAGGCCAAAGTACACCAAAATCTAATCAGCTCTAGAGAGTGGTACAACGAAGCTAAATATGAAGTTTGGTGACCAAAGGTCAAATACTTCTCCCTGTAGAGTGTTAACAAGGTTTATTATGTAACGCTCGTAAGTTCAAAAAAGTAGGCCAAAGTACACCAATATCAAAATCACGTGAGAAGAGTGATATAGACATACCAAATGTCAAGTTTGGTGATGATAAGTCATAAACTGTTCCCAGTAGACAGATAAACACAATTACGTAATAATTTGTTTTTAAAAACACATCGTAACTTCATCAAAAGTAGGCCAAATTACACCAAAATCTAATCAGCTCTGGAGAGTAGTACAACGAAGCTAAATATGAAGTTTGGTGACCATAGGTCAAATACTTCTCCCTGTAGAGTGTTAACAAGGTTTATACGTATTGCTCAAAAGTTCAAAAAGTAGGCCAAAAGTACACCAATATCAAATCACGTGAGGAGAGGATATAGACATAACAAATGTCAAGTTTGGTGATGATAAGTCATAAACTGTTCCCAGAAGACAGATAAACACAATTACGTAATAATATTTTTTTAAAACACATCGTAACTTCATCAAAAAGTAGGCCAAAGTACACCAAAATCTAATCAGGTCTGGAGAGTAGTACATCGAAGCTACATATGAAGTTTGGCGACAATCGGCCAAATAATTCTCCCTAAAGTGCGGTAACAAGATATTTGTAACTAAGGTCATAAGTTAGTCAAAGTAGGCCAAAGTACAAACAAAAAAAAATGTCAAGTTTGGTGATGATAAGTCATAAACTGTTCCCAGGAGACAGATAAACACAATTAAGTAATAATTTGTTTTTAAAAACACATAAATAACTTCATCATAAGTAGGCCAAAGTACACCAAAATCTAATCAGCTCTGGAGAGTAGTACAACGAAGCTAAATATGAAGTTTGGTGACCATAGGTCGAATACTTTTACCTGTAGAGTGGTAACAAGGTTTATTACGTAACGCTTGTAAGTTCAAAAGTAGGCCAAAGTACACCAATATCAAATCACGTGAGGAGAGTGATATAGACATACCAAATGTCAAGTTTGGTGATGATAAGTCATAAACTGTTCCCAGAAGACAGATAAACGCAATTACGTAATAATATTTTTTTAAAACACATCGTAACTTCATCAAAAAGTAGGCCAAAGTACACCAAAATCTAATCAGGTCTGGAGAGTAGTACATCGAGCTACATATGAAGTTTGGCGACAATCGGCCAAATACTTCTCCCTAAAAGTGCGGTAACAAGATATTTGTACCGAAGGTCATAAGTTCGTCAAAAAGTAGGCCAAAGTACAAACAAAATTTTTTTTGAGACATACGATTGTCTTCAAACTAAACATATTTAATTTTCAAAGCAATAGCTCTCATGGTGTTCAAGTTATAAGCTTTTTAAGCATGTGGGCCGCGGACAGACAGACAGACATACAGACGGACAGCACTAAAGCTAGAAATCTCCCCTCGGACTCGTCCGGGGGAGATTTAATTTTTGAACACATACGATTGTCCTCAAACTAAACATATTTAATTTTTCAAAGCAATAGCTCTCATGGTGTTCAAGTTATAAGCTTTTAAGCATGTGGGCGCCGCGGACGGACGGACGGACAGCACTAAAGCTAGAAATCTCCCCCTCGGACTTCGTCCGGGAGATTTAATTATATTGATCAGCTGTAAAAGTGATACTGATGTGGCATTCTGTCTGTAGTCTTCATCAAAACATCCTTCAGTTATTGGCCCTGACAAATATGTCCTGTCTTATGTACTTGGCTGCATGAGCAAGAGTTAGTGCCTCTGAATCAGAATCTTTCTGCTCAACTGCTGCTTTAATAGCCACTCCTACATCAGAGTTAAACATAAGGGCAATTTTCTTATCTGGTTGTGATGAGCTTCCATATCAGGGAAGACAGATAGCAGCCTTTCTTTGATGCTGGTTGAATTCACAACGAGGAGTAAGTTGGATGCCAAGTTGTTCCACGCGAGCTGTATAGCGACACACTAAGTCACTTACGAGGAAGACAGGTGTAGTTGACTAATCATGTCTGAAAGTCTCTATGTAGCTTACCAAACCTAGATGATATGAGAAGATAAAACAGATAAAAGGAAGTAGACAATTATGTGGGTAAATTTGTCTGTGTCTTTTAAGCATTATCCAAAGGGCAAAAAGGTATACACTTTGTGATGGCTTACCTGCAAAAGCAATACCATGAAGCTTTTGTTCATCATTCTCTGATTGAACTATGGCTGCTTGTATCTTTGCTTCTTCCTTTTCACCTTCTCTGTAGAATTTTGTTAGGCATGACAAATGGTATTCAGCATCTATTGAAACAACATCACCAGCAGAAAGCTTTGAAATGATATTTCTTCTCTTCAAAATAGTTGCATAATGGCGAAGTTTTGTGTCAAGATTCAAAGTTGATGCTTTTCTTAATTCTTCATTCACACCCTTGCAATCAAATATACAAAGTGACTCTTTTTCAAAATACTTTCTGGTCTTTACAGGGTTGGGAACATCAGGTAACTCATCTTCTGCTTTTCTCTTTTCAGCACGCTTTAACTTTTGATTATCAAACTTATTACGACAAGATTTGTGAAACGACGCCTTCCTCTGCATAAAAGTTGTACACATTCCATCTCCTTCATCTAGTCTGTTTAAATCAATTGGAAATGGCAAGGCATTGATGTTGGAAAAATTCACCAAATTGTCTGCTATATATTTTTAGCTTTTCTCAATGGCAAATTGATTCCTATTGCTTGATGGACATCGTAGCTTTTCATTTGAATCTTCGTGACAAAATATACAGAGTGACCAATTAATGCTATCAGAATGAGCAGTTTTCTTCTCACTGGTCGTTAAAGGCTGTTCAATGGAATTTTGATTTGACATTTTGAACATATTTCCTATTTTCAATTGATCATGAATTAGTGTCTTGTCAGTTATTTAAGAAGGGGATCTCTTGGGATTACATTTTATTACATTAGACCAAGTATGGGGTAATCACAAATATGTCATTTTGAATATTTAATCATTGTATATTGTATTGCTTTAGATAATGTGTGAAATGTTCAATGAATGAACAGACATCGCCATATGCTTAGGAGTATTCAGTAACTTTTAATATGTAATCAAGTCACAATGCACACATCATCTGAGATAATCAACAATGCTATCAGCCACAGTTAGGCGCAACTAGCTTATTCAATATGCATAGTTACTATACTTGAAATATATATGTAATATGTATGTGCATTATAAGGTTATTTTATGCAATTTAAACACGAAACTTTATATATGTTTATTAAATATAATTACCAGGACCAATTGAATAGCAGATTTGGAATCCTTGTATATAAAAAATTATATTCAACACCAAAATCATCACTTTATGTATTATGGTTGCAAAGATACATTTATAAGATTTTTGGCGGCCATTTTGAATTTTTGATTATTTAAGGTGATCAAAAGGTCGGTCAGCTTGTGTCCCCTAAAAATATTGATCTACATATAAAACTCTATGATTCCACCAATTTTTATGCTTGTACTAAGAAGTGAACACCTACCCCCTTATTTGGCCTTTAACCGCTAAGCTACAATTGCCTACTAAATAGATTAGCATTTCAATACTGTGATATTCATATGAAATCTAGCTATTATGTGCATAACCCTCAGTAGTACGATTTTTCCATAGATATATAAACACTAAGTTAAAGTGCTTTGTATAAACAAAGTTCAGCTTCTGAAATTATCTAAACACAATCTACATGTAAACAATCACACTTGGTCATAGGTCATTGATCTCAAGTCAAAATGTAAACTTTGCACCCACACTTAACGAGTGTCTGCTTCGTTTTTATAATAAATAAGTTATATCATAACGTTCTCATGTATGATCTGAGATTGACACTCACAAAAAAATAGTTCATATCGTTCCGTGGCGTCATCAACTGTGATCGAGGTAGTTCCCAAATGAAACAAGTAGTCGTCGGGAACGCCGTAAATCTCCCCTTCCCGATCAGGCCATTTCCCGATCAGGCCATTTTTTTTGAAAAAGTAGGCCAAAGTACTCAAATATCAAATCACGTGAGGAGAGTGACATAGTCATACAAAATGTCAAGTTTGGTGATGATAGGTAATAAAGTCTTCCCAGGAGACAGATAAACACAAATTCGTAATAATTTGTTTTTAAAACACATCGTAATTTCATCAAAAGTAGGCCAAAGTACACCAAAATCTAATCAGCTCTGGAGAGTGGTACAACGAGGTTAAATATGAAGTTTGGTGACCATAGGTCAAATACTTCTCCCTGTAGAGTTGTAACAAGGTTTATTATGTAACGCTCGTAAGTTCAAAAGTAGGCCAAAGTACACCAATATCAAATCACGTGAGGAGAGTGATATGAACATACCAAATGTCAAGTTTCGTGATGATAAGTCATAAACTGTTCCCAGAAGACAGATAAACACAATTACGTAATAATTTATTTTTAAAAACACATCGTAACTTCATCAAAAGTAGGCCAAAGTACACCAAAATCTAATCAGCTCTGGAGAGTAGTACAACGAAGCTAAATATGAAGTTTGGTGACCATAGGTCAAATACTTCTCCCTGTAGAGTGTTAACAAGGTTTATTACGTAACGCTAATTAAGTTCAAAAAGTAGGCCAAAGTACACCAATATCAAATCACGTGAGGAGAGTGATATAGACATACCAAATGTCAAGTTTCATGATGATAAGTCATAAACTGTTCCCAGAAGACAGATAAACACAATTACGTAATAATTTATTTTTAAAAACACATCGTAACTTCATCAAAAGTAGGCCAAAGTACACCAAAATCTAATCAGCTCTGGAGAGTAGTACAATGAAGCTAAATATGAAGTTTGGTGACCATAGGTCAAATACTTCTCCCTGTAGAGTGTTAACAAGGTTTATTACGTAACGCTCGTAAGTTCAAAAGTAGGCCAAAGTACACCAATATCAAATCACGTGAGGAGAGTGATATAGACATACCAAATGTCAAGTTTCGTGATGATAAGTCATAAACTGTTCCCAGAAGACAGATAAACACAATTACGTAATAATTTATTTTTAAAAACACATCGCAGCTTCATCAAAAGTAGGCCAAAGTACACCAAAATCTAATCAGCTCTGGAGAGTAGCACAACAAAGCTAAATATGAAGTTTGGTGACCATAGGTCAAATACTTCTCCCTGTAGAGTGTTAACAAAGTTTATTACGTAACGCTCGTAAGTTTGTCAAAAGTAGGCCAAAGTACAAACAAAATTTTTTGAGAGGTACTTTTTTCCTCAAACAAGACATATTCAATTTGCAAATCAATAGCTCAAGTAGTCTTCGAGTTATCAGCCTGTTTATTTCGGACGGACGGACGGACGGACAGAAGCAAAGCAAGAAATCCCCCTTCGGACTTCGTCCGGGGAGATTTAATATTTGGAAAGCAAGTAATGTTGCAGCGTCGTGTTTGGTTTTGTTGAATTCAAAGGGTCATAAAGCATCTGCGGAACTGACGAAATGCATTTTTTAACAAGTTTGTATCATATTATGACGAAAATAAAAATTGACATAAGAACGTTGTGTTTAAATCTATTCTAAAAATAGATATAACCACTTTGCTGTAAGATTTGTTTCAGAATAATCGTATATATAATGTCCTAAAGACTGCATGTTTATAATATAAATTTGAAAATGATATTAATTGAAATCAACATGCATCAATAAACATTCCTTTTTATTGAAAGAGGATTGCTGTTATATATTTATATGATCCACTTTTTCGTTATTTGACTGGTATGACGTGTAAGAACTGTTAACTTTGAACGCGTATTTCGGTGAGGATGCAATTGTGCAACGCAAATCTCCTGCTAGTACCGGATTTTTAGTAGAGAGGTCAGTTGGAAAAAGCATCATCCAAAAAAATAATATTAAATAAATGTTCATTGTAGCATAACCAGCATACATCACATCCATCAAAATAAATTACAAAATACAATCATACAAAGTATTATTTACACAAATAAATTCAAGCAAAAAAGTCGACCTCTCGTAGAGAGTGCTTTGCACCATTACTGTGTTCATCAATCAGGTTGACCTTAAATGATATAAATGGATGAATATTAATTGTCTTACTGATAGTTCTCCCAAAAGGTGGCGCTAGCATTGTTTGCTGCTAAAGGCAAACCATTGCTGGTGCCATATGCATAGTTTTGTAAATTTGTGTAAACTAGCAAATCTAAGTTAATCCAATCTCATTTGCTACTCAGGGGTCTGTCCAGTGGTTCAAATTAGAGGTGGAACATTCGGTGGGTTTTACCCTTTGAACTTTCGGGACACTTTAACGAACGAAGGTTCGAACGTTAGTTGATAAGTAAGTAAGAATATATTGAACTTAGAACACCTAGATAAACGCTTTGAATGGCACAAGAGCCTCAAACAATTTCCGTAACTCGATAAATTCTCCTACTTCGAGCAAAATATCACATCCCGTCGGCACCAAAGAAATACGTCTAACCCACGAGAAGTTAGCTTTGTGTGTATTGTTCGTTACTGATATTGTATAACCCTGTTTTGACCTTTAACCGACGCAGGTTAGAGTTCATACAAACAGCCATTACGTAATGTTGAATAGCCGGTCAGCTTCTATGAGAAAGCAATTTCTTTGAAATTTACTACTCACACAAGAAATTAACGTGGCATGTATTCGTTGTTTGCCGACATTGTGTAAGATCGTTAGACCTTAGACAGGTGAAAGTTCCAGTTGATACATCAATTTATAATTAGGTCTAAGACCTTTGTAACTTTAATTTTTCACAGTAACCAGTGACCCTAAACGACCAGTTCTTTTTAAACCTCTAAGACTATACAGCTAGCTAATTGGCAATAAGCCCTACACCGTGTGTGACCCAATAAAGCCCAGCCCCTGGCCCGACTGCAATTAAGTGAACTGCTTATCACTTAGGTGGTGTAACTTGTTTTGTTTGATCTGTGCCGCCCCATAACAATGGCCCAGGTGAAGTGTTAAGTAATTCTTTAATTTGTAGGTAACGCTAGTTACAGCTATTGTTTACTGTGCTTACCTATTAAATATCAGTTATGTAACAACTGGCCACCTACATCCAGCCACAAGGCTGTGTAAATAAATGTGCAAGTCAGTTGATTACGTAACAAACACTTGACCTGAAAGGTGCCTTTGTTTCATGTTTAAATAATACAGAATACAAGTTTTTGATTTAAATGCTGTTTCTATCATGAACTTGACTGTTGACTGGGGATTATTTGACCATGCATGAGCAAAAAATAAATAAAATTAACCCGAAGGTTCGGTTGGGAAAGTATACCTTCGAAGGTATAGGTAGACGAATGAAGGTTCGAAGGTTCAAGCTTCGCCCCACCCCTAGTTCAAATATAGTTCTGGTGTCACATGCTGTTTCACAGCTAAATCTAGAAAATATGTGCAAGTTTGGTGAAGTTTTTTGGGTGGTGGTGGTGGTGGGGGGGGGGGGGTGGACCCCTGGGACACCCACTGAATGATTCAATTCAATTATGATATCATAATGCTGGGTAGTGGGTACCCAGGGGAATGATTCAAATATGATATCATAATGTGACAGCCAAATAACTTGTGTTAAATGATATATGAAGAAGCATTTTTATTCCAATTTTTAGGGGTGGGTCAATTTGCCACCCAGGGGCACGATGATTCAAATATAGTTCTGAGGTCACATGCTGTTTCACAGCTAAATCTAGAAAATATATGCAAGTTTATTAAAACAGTTTTATTTAATCAGATTCATCATTTATTGCAATTTTTTGTGGTTGAGGAGGGGGGTCCATTTGCCACCCAGGGGCATGATGATTCAAATATGGTTCTGGGATAACTCGCTGTTTCATACCTAAGCAAATGAAAAATAATGAAATTATTTAGAAAATATGTGCAAGTTTGGTGAAATAAATGGTTCCATTTAATCAGATTTTTTTATATGGAACCCTGGGGAGCCAATTTTACACCCAGAGGAATGACTAAAATATGATATCATGACGAGACAGGCAAATAAGTTGTGTGAAAGTTTGGTGAAAATCAAATGAAAAATTAAGAAGTTATTTATAAAAATATGAATTGTTGACTGCCCGCCAACGGACAAAAGGTGATCACAAAAGCTCACATGCTGTTTCGCAGCAGGTGAGCTAAAAACTGGTTTATATAAAACATTTGATGAACCGTAGGAGGATGATTCAATTATATTCAATACCAATAAATAACAATGATTAAGATTAGATGCAATCATACATGATAAGTTCAAAAAAAGATTTCGGCATGTACTGCCTTCTCAAGTTTACAAATCACAAGAATTAACAAAACAATCTTCTACGTAGAACGTAACACATACACATGTAAAGACTACGTAAAAAATATCATTCATACTGTTAAACCTGTATGTCAACAAGATAAATAATTACAATGCAATACAATAGTACTATAATCAAAACTCAGTAAGATAGTATTAAATACAATTACATGTCAACCAATAATAAGATACACATAGAGGGGTGTGTGTGGAAGATATGGAGGTTTGTCTGTTATTATTAGAGTGGTTTAATAAGTAGAAAGTTGAAAGAACAAAAAATGATTGATAGCTTAGGATGTTTTTTAGGCAGGGCAATGAATACTGATAATAATTTTGTTTATGTCACTCAAGATACGTAATTAAATCATCTTGTCATATTATTGGTTGATATGTAATTGTATTTACTATCTTACTGAGTTTTAATTATAGTACTATTGTATTATTGTATTATTCAGTGTCGATGCGAGGCGAGTAATGCGCGTTCAGCACATCATTTCAGTATTTCAAAATGGGGGACAGTATTCATATACAATTTTGTTTGGGTTATTTGACCACCATAAATGCGTTGATGGTTACTGTATTGTTTTTGGATATCAATTTAAGTGTATAGACTATGTTCCAACGTAATTGTGTGGGTGATATATAGTTTAATCTAGCTGTACGAGCACTCCTATTTTTCAGCCCTATGCGAGTAACTCTAGTAAATGATGCTCTAAACGAGTATACTCTACCTGTTAATGAAGAGGTATCACCCCAAAAAATTTGATAGAAAATTTAGTAATAAACGTTGATGTTCTGAGACAATTAATATTTAAAATGAGTGAGGAATAATAGGTTTAACTTTTACTACTGTGTTTTGTGAGGCAGCAAGGCAATAATCCGAGGGAACCATTTTAATTAATTTTTACAATGATTCAATGAATATTCTATTTAACATCCTCAACTACGTTTCATATAACATTGATTTCTAACACACTGTGTAGAAATAAATAAAATCTATGTTGAACCAACATTTCAATGTTTTATTGTGTGCATAATGATTTGTGTAACTTTAACATTATGTTATACACTGGAGATAAGCAATTTTTAAGTCATATAATATAATAGCTTAGCTCATAATCATTACTTTTCACACATATATTAATTTCTCTGGATTATATCACAACTAACTTGAGTACAATAATTGAAAAAACAATTGAATTGCGCTGTGAAAAAGTTTAACAGTTCACATTAACGATTTATATTCTAAATTTTAATCACTAATAGTAGTAATATAAGTAAATAGTAAGCTGGACATTAACATTACCATGAAGTTGTGAGCGTTCACATTTATGTTTGACAATAACATTCTTGTTAAGAAAATTTTAACTTCTAACATAAACTGATCACCATGAAAAGAATTCTTAAGATGTAATTATGGTACAAACTAAATACAGCATACAGGAACTTACTGCGAGTCTACTGGCACTGTCAGAATTCGTAACTGTCAATATTATGCATATGAGAGTGGTCAAAATGTCCAATTTTGTTATTCTAGTTTGTATTTTCATAATTTTCTGGCAGGGGCTAGACAACTGCTATACAACTTCAAACACCTCAAACCCTCCCTCAAAAGTGTAATTTCTGTTTGTGTAAATTTTCGTGTTAACGGGACATGAGGACATTTGAAATATCTCTGCTATTTTAAATGGCAGGTTTCAAAAATGAACTTTAAAAAGGATTACATTTCTTATTACAGGCTCAATACTTTAAAAAAAAGTTAGCGTTAAAAACTATTGGTATTTCAGAATGTGTAGAAGTGGGAATAACTGAATGTCCAGTTGGTCGGAGTAACACATGTCCACCTGATGGTGGGGGTAACTGGACATTTTATTTTTGTTAAATTGGTCATATGATATTCATGAAACATAAAGAAGGATTGGTTTAGAAGTATTTTTCGCAGTGGCCCTGCTATACAACTGACACCTCAAACCGGCCCTCAAAGGCATTATTACTGTATGTGTATATTATGGTGGTAACAGGGCATGTTGGGAGAAACAGAGTGTTATTCCCACGGATCACATTCAGGTCAACTCTCACAATAAATATTAGAGTAAAAAGCATTAGGATATGTTATCACCCATAACATATCATGACTTATTACAAAAAATATGAAGTTATATCATTAATTATTGATATAGAAGCAAGTGTAAGAGCAACCTAATGCCTATATGTCCACAAAATACAAAAATGACAAGTTTGGCAGAGGTGTCAAAATTGTTTAAGCACTGTAAACGGGATGATTTTAGGTGATTCATTTACCAAACATGTCTTTTACACGGGACAAGCTTTAAATATGAGATATGTTAGTTTGTTTAAAAGGTATAGTACAATATGTGGGAGTGACCACTTTTAAAGACAATGTGGAACAACACCGTGACGATCTTCATATATGAAATAAATTAATTATGAATTCGACAATGCACATTATAATTAATTGATCTTCATTGCTTGTATATGCTGTTTTGGTAGGTTCAGTTGTTACACAAAGCAACGTTACCCGCCTCAAAAAATCGCGTTACCCTCCTTGCCTACTGACAGCTGATTCGTGTTACTCGTATTAGTGGCAAAATGAGAAACTCTTAAAACAAAGCAATCCAGCAATAAATTATGTAAAAAAATGCACCCAGATGTAGTGTATCCACTTAAAAATATATAGTCATGAGTAAAAGATTGATACTACTATCAAAGTTGATGAATTCGTGAAAGAAAAATTGCATGCGATTGCCTTCCGCCATGTTGAAATACTGAAATGATGCGCTGAACGCACGTTACTCGCCTCGCGTTGACACAGTGATTATTGCATTATTGTTTTACATACTGTAGCGTTGTAATTATTTATCTTGTTAACTTACGGGTTTAATTTAAACGTCTGACATATCACGTATTTATATTTTACATAGCTTTTACGTAAGAATGTTATTTTTACATAGTCAATACGTGTATGTGTTACCTTCTACGTAGAAGGATGTTTTGTTATTTGTTGTCATCTATAAATTTGAGAAAGGCAATACATGCCAAAATTTTTTTTTAACTAATCATGTATAAAATTGCATCTAATCTTAATCATCATTTATTTTTCTAATCAATGGATGCGACACAGTAATACTATATTTATTTCAATTATGGAATGATGACCATATAGGGATACACATTGTGTGCAAGTTTGTTCAAAATTGAATGAAACATAAAGAAACTATCAACAAGTATCACTAATTTTGTGCTAAATCCATTTAAACTTACAATAATTGTCTTAATATTTTCGGACATTTTCAATGTCCATCGTCTGAGACTTTTCTGTCACCAGGTGGCAGCACGTGACAGAAGTGGAAGTCAGTCAGTGTTTGTTGTTGGGGGGTGGTCGAGTGCGCGCGCGGTGGTTTGGGGCTGCCCTAGGTCTCAGAAGGTTGTAGGTGTGAGATAACTGGTATGCTCCTTCATCTCTGTTCATGTTCTCAGTCTTTCGGATTGTTATGGACTCTAGGATTTGTCTGTCCAGTAGGTTTGACTCCTTGCACACAACTTTAGCACTATCCCAATCTGGTACATGGTTGAGGTTGTTCATGTGGTCAGTTATGGCTGATTGGTGAACTTCTGTGGTGCTGAGGCTAGTGGCTCTGGTGCGCACATTTTATGGTCATGTGTCTACATTTCTTTGATGCTCCTTGAGCCGTGTGCCAAATTTCCTGCCTGATTCCCCAATATATAAACTTGGACAGTTCTTACACCCAATACTGTATACACTCCCCACATACTTCTTCTTGTATGATTTTGTCCTTGGGATGAACTAAAATCTTCGCGGAGGGGTCTTATAAGGTTTGAAGGCTGAACAGATCTTGTGATCTTTTAAAACCTTAGCCATTCTTTCTGACAAGCCTTTAACGTAAGGAGGAAACGACCATACCTCTGGCTCCCTTAGAGTCTTTTTTTTCTGCTGTCTTCTGAGACTTCTTATTGTTGGTATCTTTCTTCTTTCTCTTCACTTCTTGAATTGACCACTTAGGGTAATTGCAAGTGGTCAGTGCATCCACGATTGTGCGTTCTCAGTCTCTTTATCTAACTCTTCTGTTACCACTGTGTCCATTCTGTCCAAAAGTGTTCTCACTACTCTAGCTTATGTATGTTGGATAGTGAGACTCAAAATTCAAATATTGATTTGTGTGTGTGCTTTTCCTGTACACTGTGGTTTTTAGAGAGCCATTGTCTTTAATTTCAATCAGGGGTGTCAGAAAAGGAATCTTGTTCTCTACCATAGTTTCATGAGTAAACACTATGCTGTGAGTCGTATCTACTTGGTTGAGATGATCATTGAGGCGTTCCCAGAGTGCTGCACTTAATCTTCGTTACCGCGTTATCCACATACCTCTTCCACCACCTGGTGACAGAAAAGTCTCAGGCGATGGACATTGAAAATGTCAAGAAAATATTAAGTGGCCAAATTTGAAGTAATTTTAGTTTTAAGAACTAAATTTATACCACCTCTAGATTACTATTGCTATAGATACCGCTTCATTCAAATCTTCGGGACCGCTAAAAAATTTACGACATTGTCGCACCTGCCTCCCTCTGCGCATGCACGCAGCCTAACAAAACCACTACGACGCACATGATCTCCTCATTTGCCATACCGACTTCAAAACCACCAATCTCTGGTAATCGGTAGTAGCGGGGAGGTGGGAGGGTGTCCATGACGTAATCTAGAGGTGGTATAAATTTAGTTCTTAAAACTAAAATTACTTCAAATTTGGCCATTTAATGGCCTAAATTGTCTACCACCTCTAGATTACTATTGCTGCATGCAGCAGTAAGGCTTGGAGGGTACTCGATTACCCCTTAACCTCTGGACACTTGGAGAAGTAATCATACTGACTACATTGACCTCATACACATGTACCTCAAATTTCTCCTGCAAATCTTCGGTAACGTGAATATAGTAGCTCACCTCAAACTATCTGAGAAGCCACCGATAGAGGTCCTAACTCCAACATCTGGTTGCGACAGAAGGTGAGGTCCCTCAGGTAAAACTGCGTAAACGTGGTGTGTGAGACTTCCACTGACCAGCCATCAAGATAGTCTCCATCGATGCCATTCTTGCACATGCCAATGAAGCTGACAAAGCCCTCACATCATGAGCTTTGACTCGATGTAACCTGAGTAGATCCTCCTTTTTCCCAGCAATCTCATAAGCCTTCAAAACCGTCTTTTTAATCCAGCCGAGATTGTGCCCTTTGCAATGTCACCTTTAAATCCTTTTTTAAAGGAAACAAACAACTTCTTACTATTGTTCCCAATGTCTTTAGTTCTATCCAAATAAAATTTCAAAGCTCGCACAGGACACAAACGTCTATCTTCTTCCATATCATCACTCAAGAAAGAGGATAAAGCCCCAATCACCACCGGACTTAATACCTCCCCATCCACCTTTTGTGTCTTAGCTTAAAAACTGGGTCTACACCCAGACACACCAAATTTCCTCTCTCTTGGAAACTGAGAGTCTCTAACCAATGCATGAATCTCACTTCTGCGTTTACCTGAAGCTAACGCAACTAAAAACACAGTTTTAAAACCAACAAATTCATGCCAGCCAAACCCAAAGGCTCAAAAGGTGGACCACTAACCAACACATTCAACTTCCCTGCTATGTGACGACACCGGATCTCCATATTCCTGTCCTCCGCCCATAACAGCATCTCCAAAGCCGCCTTGTACAGAGACTTTGATCTTGTGCCTCCCCTGTCGCTGAATGTAGCTCACCACTGACTTGCTGTCTGACACTACAAACACAATCTTGCCTCGTAGGTCTTTTTCCCAGGCCTTCAAGACCTTGAAGACAGCCAACATCTCCAACACGTTGATGTGAAACAACTTCTCGTCCTCTGTCCAGACACCCTTCACAGTCACTAACTCCATGTCGACTATTCTGTGCCCACCCCAGCCCATCAACGAGCTGTCGGTGAACACTT
>CM032660.1:30521584-30541048 GCA_019095985.1 Streblospio benedicti
CATGCTTATATTTTAATGAACAATGTGTTTAATGGTGTTGCAAGCAGTGACATATTCAGGATCAGTGTTGCAGTGACTTTATTTTTTTTCTTTCATGTTGTAACTATTATATATTGGATTACATTTACTTGTGCATGGATTCATTATTTGTATTTTGTGTATCGATCGTAGCTTAGCACATTTTTTTTCTTCAAGTAAACACTAGTTATTTCTTCTATATTTGATGCTATATATATATATTCATTTGTTATTATCATTGAATTTTGTATGTGATTACTGTTTACATGTCATTTTTTTTAGCACACGTTTATTTACTTTGCATTACCGCTCTGCACGAGCGCGCTGTTTTGTATTATATTTGTGCGTTGTTGCATTACCGTATCCCTGTGCATAAGCGCACATAGCCGTTCCTTTGATTGCCTACTCACTTCACATCTGGTTTACATGATTAATTGGTTCTAATTTTGAGCCGCCTTTTCAATGCGTCAAAATTATGCCCCGGAGGGGGGAGGATGACATGAAGTGATATGGCATTTCCACTAATCTAGCACTCGGCATACACAGGCAGTCTACTACAGTCTATTTGCATGACTGAGTGCTGGAGTAGTCTACACAGGGAACGGAGTTCCATGGGTATATAACCCAATGTATTCTTGTAATCTAGGCTGGAAATAAATAGTAGAAACAACTCTTGACTTTTTACATTTCCACCGCATGACAATGCCAGTGAACTTTGCCACATATATCAGTCTATATTTCACCTAAAAATGTTTTAATGTTATGACTATAAACTATAGAAGTATGCGTTTCCAACCATACCAATCACAAAAAATTAGAAGGACTTTTTATGACTAAACTTTGGAATCCAAAATGAATATCGCATCCGCCATGAATTTGACAATGGCATTAAGAATTTTAGTAACAGGGAAGATAGATATTGGATGATATTTCAGCTATAAGTCCTTCAATCATAATATAGTTACCATGGAAATAATCTGTAGAGATATGCGATTCTATCCATATATACAAGTCTAATTAATTGCTCAATCCAACTAGTTTATTTTGATCATCATAAAAGTACATAGCCACATTTGACAGTTGGGACTCAGTCGCATTATTGTGACAATCTTTGCAGAATATTACAGCAAAAACTATTTAGTAATTTGTGTTGAAATAGTGAAAACAAGAAACAACAGGAAATTTTGTATATAGGACTTTATTTTTATATGAATTGATGCTATAGCAAACACAATACATTAGATTAAAAAAATGATCTCTGAATTTTGTGAACGCCCACAGAACATGCGCAAGCAGGAAAATGTCAGGTTTTTACACACGCTGACATGGAAAAACAAGGAATCACAACAACCCAAAATTTGATGCTAAATGGCCATATCTCTCTTATTATCCATCGGATTTTAAAAATCTTTTTTTTTTAAAATTTCCCATCACATAGTATTTTTTTTTTTTTAATTTTTATAATTAATTCCATGTTTTGTTGTGGACAGCCTACTGGACCAGAAATTGGATCCATAATTCTGATCTCTGATTTTATCCATTGTTGAATACCTCTAGAAGAAAAATTCAAGTAAATTTAAAAAAAAAAAAAACAATAAAGCAGTGCCAGTGGCAGTGGGACAGCCTATCTGCCGAGGATGTTAATATTACGTCATATGGCTACTTCCACGCCAAAAAATTTTTTAATTGTCTACAACCCGCCGGGATACATCATATATGGATTCATGATTATTTCAATAAATGGCGTATTTCTATTTTGTTTAGTTATTCATTTTCATATACATTACTTAAATCTAATAATCATTCAGTACAGTAAATTCCAAGTATGATTTTGTAAATGCTCCACGTTCAACGTGGGCATAGTTAACGCAATAAATCAAACAGAACGCTTTGTGAGAGTCGGGTGTTACCGACATTTGAAAAATGCCATATCCCGTTGGATAGATGAAAATGGAGGCACCAAAGAGGATCGTATTGCGTATGTTGGCGAACTGACCGAACTATTAGAGGCAAATTCATTTAGCGATTTTGAAAAACTTTACGTTGAAAAACAAAAGAATTGGACTCAGGCCTTCGTGGTGTATTTCCGTCAAAGGCTATTACCACACATAAACGACTACGGCAAGTGGGCTGTCTCTCCCCTGACATCTGTGGGTGATGATCGATTTGTAACAACTAACCAGAGTGAAGGTTTTAACACCATTCTAAAACGACTGGGAAAATGGCAAGAAGTGCCAGTTGACGTAATTTTGCAATCAATGCACATGTTGCAAAAGTATTATATAGGAGAAACAATTATATATCTACCATAGAAAACAGGTCAGAGTCTTTGAAAACACGGAACGCCCCGGGACGCCCCGGGACGTCATGGAACGTCATGTATTATGTCAAAAGCCCTTGAAAACACGGAATATTGTATTATATCTACCATAGAACACAATGGATATCATCATAAAGTAACTTACGGGACGCCCCGGGACGTTATGTATGATAGTCAGTCTTTGAAAACACGGAACGCCCCGTGACTCCACGGGACGTTATGTATGATGGTCAGAGTCTTTGAAAACACGGAACGTCAACGTTACATCATTCTTTTTGGTTAGCCAGCCTAAATTAGACTGCGTTTCGTTGTCGATCAAAACAAGACACAAGTCTATGATTATGGCTGACAGTCAGGTCATCTTGAGGTCTCAGACCACTAAACAAATGCTCAATTGTAAGATCTATTAACAATGTAATAACCAGCCCCCTCTACCCTGCTTAGGTTTGAGTGTTGGCCAATAATCTTATTTTTCTTCAGTAGAGTATTTCATTTCCAGTTGCTGAGGAGAAAATTCATATGGGCATAACCACCTTCCCAGAGCTCTGGCAGCCATAGAAGAGACATACCCCTTGAAATCCTCTGTAGTCTAGCACTATTCTATTTGATACATGGCCGTCTTATAGCTGACCATGTGCACTAACTATTCAAAAATATTTAAATAAAATAACTGGTTTGACACCTATTGGGTATAAGCTTATTTTTTCTACCATATCTATAATCAGTCAATAATTGGAACCACGCCTACTTTTTAGTTATATCAACTTCGAACAGCACCCAATTGTTCGGACCGAATTTTTTGCTCATTTTGTATTGATTTGGTGGTCTGAGACCTTGATGCGCCGGTAAGAATACTAGCAAGAGTTTATTTCCACATTCAAGATGAGATTGTTCTACAAACGCCCTTCTACAAATGTTTCGCTCTCTTGAATATTTCAGGACAGTACAAGTGAACTGGCCTCCAGCTGAAGGCATCGTAAAAAATACCTCCTCTGTAATTACAATCAGACTCAACATTAATGTCATTCTTGAACCGTAACTTGTTTTTGCACTTGCCTTATCCTTACATATTAGATCTACATATAGATCTACATATAGTACTATGTTGATACTATACTCAGTCTGTCTCATGTACTCACTTTGCTACTGATGATTGCTTGTCAAAGCATGAAACAACGTTGCATCATGGTGAATGACTACACCACCAAAACCCCGGGATGTGTTACGGACATGCTAAACCGTCTTGGACTCAAACCTCTACAGTCTAGAGGATAGGAGGAAGAATCTAAGACTCACTTTATGTACAAGATGGTGGAAGGGTTGGTGCCGGCTATCCCAGCACCTAATTTCTTGGTTCCAGCCAAGTCAGGACATCAACGTATAAAGGCTAAATCATTTAATGAATACAGCTGTTCAAACATTGTTGAGCGTTCCGTACACCTCAATAGCAAACCGTTCATGGCACCAAGTGCTTGGACGCCTCAGTATAAGAACTCATTCTTCGTACGAACAGTTATTGACTTGAACTCTCTCCCAGAGGAGATAATCCAGTCTGAGAACGTCGAGCAGTTCAAAGCTCCCATTGACTCTCTGCGCATGCATCAGTAGAGAATACTTCCCCGCTGCCATCGCGCCTTTTCAGGACCTCAAGGAGCATTATATATACATGTATACAGATACAGATACAATGAACTAGTTACTTGTACAATACTGTGTAGTTGGTATGTAGCATATGGTTTCATTTCTCTATGTTTATTTCTTTTCTGCTATTTATTCCAAAATCAAACATATATATAAAGATTTTTGATACAAAAGTATCCTTTTCAAAGTATTGAAAAGGATACTTTTGTATCGAAAAGCTTTATATATATGTTTGATTTTGGAATAAATAGCAGAAAAGAAATAAAAATAGAGAAAAGTTACTTGTACCTTTTGAATATATATATGGAACCAAGGCATTGGCAAAGTAGCACCTCAATAGAGTGCTCAACCGAACACAAAGTAAAGGGAGCGCTATATATATATATATATATATATATATATATATATATATATATATATATATATATATATATATATATATATATATATATAAAAATGCAAAATTGTGGATATTGTATATATAGACTCCTAAACCGCTACAGCCATATATATATATATATATATATATATATATATATAAAACAAAATTTTTATGGGCAATAGACTCATAAACCGCCAGAATCACCGAAGTAAATTTCAGGTATTTCAGGCACGGTTTTAGGCTACTTTAAATGTGCATCGGGTGCTCCACCCCTCTATAGTTTGCATTTTATTCATATACCTCCAGAAGAGCTGAAGTAGGACGACAGAAAAAGTGTTTGCGCATGCGACGGGCCCGTGCATCAAATGGAGTTGGTTTTGAACATGAGTTCGAAAGTTTACTAAACTTTTAAAAATGGTCGCATGACAGCATTTTGGGAAGAAAATGCCTTATTATATATCTTTTCCCTCATAAAATTTTAATTTCATCTGTTGGCAAGCGGGTGCTCAACCTAACACGAAGTAAGGGAGCGCCCTGATGAAATTTAGACAAATTCTTTGGTGGTCTGCCTTTTAGCAACGACCGTTTTAGCTAACGGAAATATCACGGGAGAAGCGGGGCATTACGACATGCCGGGGTTTCCATTTCCACGGCACCTAGGGGCATCATACGGACGGGTTACTGCGGTAACTCTGTGCATCAAATGCTTTACAGATGATGATTACGTGTTTTTTCTTTTCCTTTTTTGCCTTAGATTTCTGTACTTCATGACGTCGGATTAAAAATAGATGCGCATTGTAATATTGTTATATTACCATGCCAGTACTGGGCATACTGATGCATGAAACATGTAATAATTATTAAAACTAAATTAAAAGCTCCAATCATGTTGTCATTGTTGAGCGAGTAGTCTTGAGGAAACAAAAAGTGTAGCAGTATATATATATATATATATATATATATATATATATATATATATATATATATATATATATATATATATATATATATATATATATATATATATATATACATATATATATAGTATATATATATATATATATATATATATACCATGAAACTAGATATATTTATAATTATACATGAAATAGAAAAAATTAGAAAAAAAATTGAAAAGAATACATAATAAAGAATAAAACCTATGCATGACACAAACCAAAACAGTGCATAGTACGCATTATATTAGAACTATATATAGCGCTCCCTTTACTTTGTGTTCGGTTGAGCACTCTATTGAGGTGCTACTTTGCCAATGCCTTGTTCTTCGCTAACTGCTTTGCAGTGTGAGCACTCTGGCAATTATGCAGGGGTCTGGCTTAAATGCCCCCCCACGCGCACCTGCAAACATAGCCTCCTACCCACCTGTACCTGTACTGTACATGTGTATATGGAATGAAACTGGGTTTTCTAACCACTGCACGAACAGAATGTCGATGATCGAGTATACTCTGCTCTCCAATGCAGACACAGAAATACATGTTGCCAAAGACACCCAATCATAGGCAATTATGTAAAGAGTGTCTGTTAGTAGCGACACCTCTCGTTCTCATCAGTGTTGTGAAATTTCAGATTTATAGATTGAATTCTTTCTCATCGTGTACACATTATGATAATAATGTACACAATGTAACGTTGAAAAGAATTTACCAATCATTTTGGAAAAGATGGGTAACCAAAACCAGAAGCTTGAGAGGCAGGTTGCCTCACTTCCTCTTCAGGTGCGATGAAAATATTTGATTTTGAACCCATAAAATCTATCTATTTATCATTCTTTTGCATGTATTTCCATTGGTTATCGTGCTCCAGAACTGCCCTGTAAAAATAAGTTGTAATATATTCAGATAAAGGCACTGCCTTAAAGATGGCCAACCCTTAGATTTTGACTTACAGACTGTGTCATGACAATTGGGATATATTTTAAAAACATTTCAGACCCTTTATAGCTACGCTGGGATCGATATTTACCGTGTGGGACAAGATTTCAAAATACGAGATGTTCATGAAAATCGCCCTATCCTACTCACATCATTTAAATTTTTACATATCTGTGCAGAAATCTGTTCCATAGGCGTTTCCTAACATCTTGGAAAAATTTGAATAAAATTCGGCACTTACTTAGAAAGCTATGGGCATTTAACTACAAACACTTCTGTTCTCGCTCGTGCATTGTCTTATAACACAGTTTCGGCGCGCGCTACCCTTAAAAGCAAGATTTCAGACTTGTGTTTTTGAAGATGGAATGTTTGCCGGATCAAATGTGACTATGTCATCCATTTTGGTTTTAATTGTCGTAAAATCGTATGTAGAACCTAATCACGACTGCAAATTTCTAAAATTGGAACCCCTCCTCTCTGAATTCACGACCAAAGTGTTGATCACATGTTTTTTTTCACTATTTGGAATGTTATGTTTTGTAAATGTCTGGATTTGCTTTCATTTTCCTAATCCTTATTTTCTCCTCTTTCAAATGATATATAATACTGGCCGTTCACAATTCTTTCACTATAGAAGGTTTCATTCGATTGTGTTTTATATAAGCGTCAGTCGTTATCCAAAGCCATCCTAATCAAACTTTAGCATATCCCCTAACATACCAATACAAATTAGTCATCAGAAAATACACACTTTCACTTTTTCCAGTCATTAAGTCTCCCCCGTTCTGGAGGAAGACTTCTAGCTTTAGTGCTGTCTGTCCGGCCGTCCGGCCGCGTCCACATGCTTAAAAGCTTATAACTTGAACACCATGAGAGCTATTGCTTTGAAACTTAAATATGTTTAGTTTGAGGACAATTGTATGTCTCAAAATTTTTTTTTGTACTTTGGCCTACTTTTGACGAACTTATGACCTTAGGTACAAATATCTTGTTACCGCACTTTAGGGAGAACTATTTGGCCGATTGCCGCCAACCTTCATATTTTAGCTTCAATGTACTACTCTCCAGACCTTATTAGGTTTTGGTGTACTTTGGCCTACTTTTGACGAAGTTATGGCGTGTTTTAAAAAAAAAATACTACGCATTCATATTTACCTGTCTCCTGTGAACACTTTATGGCCTTTCATCACCAAACTTGTCATTTGGCATCAATATATTACCCTCCCAACCTTATTTCACATTTGACCTACTTTTGACCTACTTTTCAATAATTTATGGCCCGTCCGCGTCCACATGCTTAAAAGCTCATAACTTGAACACCATGAGAGCTATTGCTTTGAAAATTAAATATATTTAGTTTGAGGACAATCGTATGTCTCAAAAAAATTTGTTTGTACTTTGGCCTACTTTTGACGAACTTATGACCTTAGGTACAAATATCTTGTTACTGCACTTTAGGGAGAAGTATTTGGCCGATTGTCGCCAAACTTTATATTTAGCTTCAATGTACTACTATCCAGACCTGATTAGATTTTGGTGTACTTTGACCTACTTTTGACGAAGTTATGGCGTGTTTAAAAATGAATCTTTATTTTGTTACCGCACTTTAGGGAGAAGTATTTGGCCGATTGTCGCCAAACTTCATATTTAGCTTCAATGTACTACTCTCCAGACCTGATTAGGTTTTGGTGTACTTTGGCCTACTTTTGACGACGTGTTTAAAAAAAAATACAAATTCATATTTACCTGTCTCCTGTGAATACTTTATGGCCTATCATCACCAAACTTGTCATTTGGCATCAATATGTAACCCTCCCAACCTTATGTGACATTTGTGTACTTTGGCCTACTTTTCAATACTTTATGGCGTGTCCGCGTCCACATGCTTAAAAGCTCTCATAACTTGAACACCATGAGAGCTATTGCTTTGAAAATTAGATATGTTCTTTGGCCTACTTTTGACGAACTCAAGAATTAATTGCGCGGGGGAGACTGGCGTTTCTGAACGTCCTGTCTAGTTTTTCTTATATTTCGTGTCAAATTCGCGATCTAGTGAAAACAGTACCGAACGATTTACGTACGCTTGCAAAGACTTATTATAAGAAACCCGTTCCATTCCATGACGTCATCTATTAGAGACTAGCCTACACTTCCAAGAACTGAGCGCACAACACGTGGTTTGTGGAAAAATAAACATAGTACCCGCCATGTTGGCAGTACTGATTTCGATCGATTCAAACAATAAAAACAGTATTGAATGTTTGTTTTTATATCCGTAACCTTGGATATTAAATAAAAAGTTAGGGTGTAAAACATAGAATATTTATTCGATAAAATGATGAATGACAAATGAGAGGTAAAGTTTTTATTTCAATATTTCTTCTATAGTGAAAGAATTGTGAACGGCCAGTATAAAGGTTTAATCTAGTTTGATCCGGCGAACATAAGCCTAAGAATGATGCAAGGTCACGGGAGGTCCGCCTTGATTTTGAGGCATGCGCCAATGGCCCAATTAACTTAAATTACAGAGGGATAAAAAAATGACAACAAATAGTTTTTTATTCAGAATTTTTTTCTCTTTCCAATGGTATGTATTATATTAGTTTTACTTCTTCCTCCTATTTGTGAAATGAAAAAATAAGTGATATGGTCGGAAAATCCGGAGCATTGCATGGCCGTCGTAGTGGCAGTTGACAAAAGAAAAACACCACACGAATATTGCATCATATCTCTGTTATCAGTTGTCCTAAAAATTTATAATTTAGATGGAAATAATCTGCAGTGATATGCGATTCCATTCATATAAATAAGCGTATGTAATTATTTTAATTTGATAGTTTATTTTGAGCATCAATCACTCGCAACGTCATATTTGACAGTCCACGATTGGCGGGAAAACACATGACGATGCTTGTGCAATAATACATCAAAAATCACTGAATTGTGTGTGTTAGGGTGGTAAGAATAAGAACTACAATGCATTTTTCTATAACATACTTTATTTTTACTTAAAGTCAAAAAACAATAATTTTAAAAACCCATCAGCAATACTTGTTTTTTAAAAACCCATCTTAACATTTGGTGTCTACAAAATCCCCAAAAACAAGCAGAAATTTTTACTTGTTTTTGTCGGATTTTGGTGATATTTTTTTTAAATGATTCCCATGAGACTTAGATTTTTTCAAATTTTTTATCCCAGTGTAGCTACCCTTTGTAATGTTATTTTTAACATGGGTAAATGGGAAAATCATGTTTCATGCAAAATTTTGTTTTTCCCCCCCAAAACTAAGACAATTTGGTAAAAACCACTGGCATGTATACGTGCCCCCACATAAATGAAATTTAATATTACATTAACTTTGTCAAAACTTTATAACCAAAAATGGTCCCGTAGGATTTTGTCTGTTAAAATTTATTGTTTTTGTTGAAGTTTAGGGTAAAAACTAACCCGCCCCATTTTGGGGGCAGTTATTGATTTTTTCCTTCCGCGGTCTGACAGCACCCTCTTTGGGGGTTAATATCTGCTAATAAGGTGGAAATATTTATACATTTAATGTAATATTATGGGTAAATATGGAAGCTGAAGCCAATTATGATTTAGCTGCTTTGACAAAAGTTTATATTGTTTTATGATGTTTTATGATGTTTGCATAAATCCAGTGGTTGAAACCTTAGAATGAGGGCATAAAGTTGTGTGGAGGCCACAATCACCAAAAAGCCACTAGAGACTCAGGGATTTTTTTACCTGAATTTGTTAAGAAAAATGTAAACATATGGTTTGCCATTTGCAACATTGATTTATTAAAAGACACACCAACGGGGCAAAATACATTTCATGGCACAGTAATTGTAATTAACCAGAGGTCAGCAAACGGCAAGCCTATTAATAAACCTGATGAAATTCCAGAAAAACTTCTTATTGGTCCCCCTCTTCAGTTTAAATTAATTACTTACAAGAGCCAGTCATCAAAACAAGCCCCATGTATTTTGAAAATTTTATCTTGAACAAGCGGATTGATCTTGCATTGAAAGATTTTACTCGTATTTGGGCACTTGCTAACCATGCTACATGTACAAATGATGCAGTAGATCATCAGTCAACCAATAAGGTGGATCAGAATGAGCTGAATCAAGAAAGAAATGAGCAGGAGCTGCAACTACCTCAGACAACCACACAAGATACTGGGGAATCCACAGATTTATTGTACACACAACATGAGAAAACGTCAGTAGAGAGAAAGACTATGACAACTTGGGCTGCTACTCAATCTCTTCTTTCCAGCATGTCCACCCGTAACATGACCTGCACTAACACTGAAGTGCTCCATTGTTCCGAACATCCCCCACAGACTATGGCACTCTACACAGTCTCGATGTTGACACAAGGCATATCAGCCTATGTAGTTGGTCCAAACAGAAGAAACGTGATTACTTTGGATCTTGACCTCTATCAAAGAGCACTGAAAATTCAGGAATCTACAAAGAATAGATATTGGGTTCTTCGAGCAGGAACATTGCATATTGCATTTGCTGCTCTACATGCTCTTGGGAAAACAATAGATGCTAGTGACTAGCATCCATAATTGGCCTTGACATCTGTTCCCTTTATAGTGGCATATACACGTCTGCAGCTCTTCGTGGCATATATGGTGGAAAGGCATACAAGAGAGGTGTTGAATACCTCGGTCTTTGTGTGCTGTAGATGGCTCACTTTACATCCCTGCGGACAAGGCTAGTCTTATGCATGCAATGGAGAAGTATGAACCTGGAAGAACACAATCAACTAGTACTCCTTCTGTGGTTGAGGATTGGGAAGGGGATTCTCAGCATAGAGTTCTATTTGTTGATGCAATGGCTGTACTCCAAGGTATGAAGAGAACAGCAAACATGAAAAAACTGTCTGACCTCATTGATGCATACATCCAGCGTATTCAAATGATGATGAGTGGCTATAATGCCGGTAGAGTGGTCTTAGATCGATACGTAGATCTGTCATTGAGAAATATGACAAGACAGAAAAGATCGAAAACTAGTACAGAATTTCAAGTTCTCCCTGAAATGAAACTAACTATGACGCTTAAAGAACTTCTTTCAAATTCCAGAAGTAAACATATCTAACAGTTCTGTTGGCTGTAGGTCTATTGGATAATTTTGCCTGTGCAAGTGATTTTAAACTCATTGTTGTGAATGACAATAAGATCACAGGAATAGATTTCAAAGAAGAACATTCACACGAAGAGGCAGATACACTCATTCCACATCAAGTATTGGCTTCAGCAAGGGGCAGTGTAGTAAAAGAAGTGTGTGTCTGGTCGCCAGATACAGATGTACTCATATTGCTTCTTGATCTTGTATCACATGGATTTATGTCACCTCAAACACAATTGAAATTCATAACAGGAAAAGGTAGTAAATCCCGCACAATAAATGTTAACGATCGTGTCCAAGTTAGGCGATCATAACTTGATCTTATGGATGACGATTCCGACGATGTGCTAAAAAACACCCCGATATAAAATAAAATCACATACTTCCTTCTTTTTTAAATACCCCGACGATCTACTACCACAAATGTCACATTTTTTTAATATTTCATGTTCCGACGATTACTTCCGCCATCTTACCTGTAAAAAATCACCCCTGTGCCCGCTATAATGAAGTCAGCAAACGAGTACAAAAACCGAATATGCCAAATAAAAGAAATGCGTGGCGCATTACTTTGGTAACAGAACTGCAAAAGCCACAGCGGTTTAGTAATTCGAATTCGCCACTCGGCTGTTGCCGGCTGATTCCGTGATTGACAGGTGAGACAATATGGCGGATATAATACGATTAGATAATTAGATATATTATAGGTGTCAGTGTTTTATAATCAGTGATAAATCCTCTTTGCGCGGGAATTGGGCATTAGTACTGTTGCACATGCCGGACATACTGACAAACAAAAATATTAGAGGTAAAATGGCTCATAACAATGCTACTGGTACTTCAAATATGATAACTGATTTTTTTTTATCTATAAGATCAAGTTTGGATGGCCTTACTGACACATGCAAATGTCAAAGTCTTATAGGCATTCATAACTTTTCTAGGGCGGATTGGGATGGCAAATTTGTTGGCATAACAAAGAAGACATGGATCAATGCATATCTGAAATTTACCTGCGTTGTGATGGGAACTCTTTAGATAAAAAAACTTAGAGGGGAAATGCTTCTGTTCCATACTGATTGTATATTTGCTGTGTATAAACTGTCGTCTATACTATATATATTACTGTATATAACATATGTGTATAGCTACATTGTACTATAGTTTTGGCGCACTGTAAATGAGTTAGTTGGTAATAAAATACTAAACATGGCGCAGTCAGCAATTTAGAATTAAGTAATTTGTGCCCAAACTTATGCCAAAATGTCAAAGAAATGTGTACATGGTCATGTTATAGCAGAAGAACAAGAAACTTGTGAACATGGTCACCCAGTTGATACCATGGAAGCTTCCGGACATCAAATTGACAGAAATACCCCTAACACCAAAACTGCTCAGGATGGCATCACCCTGACACCAGAACAGCTAAGTAACATTATTCAAACTGCTATTCAGGGTGCTCTGGCAGCACACGTTCAGCCGGCTCAAGCAAAAGTACACTGTAGTACGAAAAAACCTGACAGACCAAAAAATTGACTTAGATAGTAATGAAAATCAGTGGCAGTATTTCAAACACGAATGGAATGAATACAAGAAGAAAGTTGGCCTGACTGATGATGATGAACAAATAACATCTGAACTACGGATCTGCTGTTCAACAGAACTTAGACAAAAACTGTTTGATTTTATTGGTGGAACTACCCTCGAAACATTAAATGAACAAACATTGTTAGAGAAAATTAAAATGATAGCAGTTCGAGGAAAGAACAAAGCAGTACACAGGAAAGAATTTTATTCTATGACACAATCACCAGAAGAACCAATACAAACATTCATTGCAAACCTAAGGAGCAAGGCACAACATTGCCAATTTTCATTTCGTTGTTCAAGTGAATTGTGTAATAACCGAGTAAATAGCTATGCTGAGTCCATGGTCGAGGACCAGATGGTTGTGGGTTGTGCCAGCGAAGACATTCAAGAGGAAATACTTGCAAGAGACTCACAGTTGAAAAATTTCCAAGATAAATTTGACTTCATAGAAGCAATGGAACAAGGTCGGCGTGCAAAAGATGACGTCAAAAAGTTATCACATGTGGATTCAACATTTGCCCTACAGAGAGGTAAAGATAAACGTCAACCGAAAATAGCATCCACCACTAGCCATGCTAATAACAACACCACCACCAACAACAGAAAAGGATGTTCGGGATGTGGCAGCACACAGCATGGTTGGGGCACTACTCTCCCTCGAAAGGATAACTGTCCTGCTTGGACAAAAATATGCCATAGGTGCAACATTAAAGGGCACCTTGCTACAGTATGCCGTAGTGTGAAAAGGACTTCATTACCAGCAGAGACCAACAATTTTGCTGAACACAATACTATTACCTCAGATCCTGGTATGTCCTATTTTCTAGCTTGTACTCAAAGACCAATTAAGTGCATCACTATTCCACACATGGAATGGTCAAAACAGTGTAAGTCATTTGTATATACAAAACCGCTACCCCTACCAGAGTTGAAAATTAACGTATCTGTTTTATATGACTGTCATAATGAATTTGGAAAACCACTTCCACATGAAAAAGATTACATGAAAAATCCAATTACTATTTCATCATACGCTGATAGTGGAGCCCAAACATGTGTGAGTGGGACCGAGCTTCTAAAAAAACTGAACGTTAGTGAAAAACATCTGATTCCAACATCACATCATATTTATGGGGTTACACAGTCAGCTCTCCGTATTCTTGGAGTTCTACTACTCAAAGTTCAAGTAAATATGAACATTACACATCAAGCTGTGTACATCAGTCCCAGCATCAAAGGGTTCTTCCTCTCTGAGAAGGCACAACGTGATTTGGGAATGTTATCAGAAACTTATCCTCTTCCTCACACTAACACATTGGAATCTTCAGTTAATACATCTGTTAACGTGCCAAAGAATGAGCCACCATGTGGTTGCCTTTTACGTACATGTCCACCAAAGCGCCCCACCAACATACCATTTGCTCCAACTGCAGAAAATATTGATAGACTCGAACAATGGCTGTTAGATTTCTACGCATCTAGTGCCTTTAATAACTGTGAGCATCAAAAATTGCCAAAGATGTCCGGGAAACCCATGGATATCCATTTTCGACCAGATGCAAAACCCAAAGCATTTCATTGTCCCATTCCGGTACCCCATCACTGGAAAAAACAGGTAAAATCGGACCTTGATAGAGATGTTGCATTGGGCATTATCGAACCAGTACCTCCAGGGACACCAACCATTTGGTGTTCAAAAATGGTGGTGGTTCCCAAGAAAGATGGAAAACCACGACGAACTGTTGATTTGCAACACTTGAATGCAGCTACGTTTAGGGAAACACATCACACACCATCGCCATTCAACCAAGCATCGGTGGTACCAGCCCATACATTCAAAACTGTTCTGGATGCCTGGAATGGCTATCATTCATTACCATTAGCTAACAATGCACGAGATGCTACTACGTTCATAACAGAATGGGGCCGTTATCGTTATTTGAGCTCACCACAGGGGTTTCATGCTGCTGGTGATGCTTATACGAAGTGTTTTGACAGTATCACTAATGACTTTTCTCGCAAAGCAAAATGCATCGACGACACAATCTTATGGGATACGGATATCGAAAGTGCATTTTGGCACACTATTGAATACATAGAACTGTGCAACAAAAATGGAATCGTTTTCAATAACAAAAATTCCGATTCTGCAAATCAGAGGTAGACTTTGCTGGATTCACTGTGACCTCAACTGGCATAAAACCAATGCAACAAATGCTTGCTGCAATTAGAGATTTCCCAACACCAACTGACATTACCGGAGCAAGGTCATGGTTTGGCTTAGTAAACCAAGTTGCATATGCATTTTCAGTTGCCGAAGAAATGCTACCTTTCCGTGAACTATTAAAACCAGGAAATAAGTGGTATTGGGATGAGACTCTAAATGATGTTTTCCTGAAAAGTAAAGATAGAATATCCAAGATAGTAGAAAATGGAGTCCGGTCATTTGAAGTTGGTCGACCGACCTGCTTAGCAACAGACTGGTCAAAAAACGGAATTGGATTTTTCCTACTCCAAAAATATTGCAAGTGTTCTGATGAAAAAATACCAAACTGTTGCACGAATGGATGGCAACTTGTATTTGCTGGATCTAGGTTCACAACAGAAGCAGAATCGCGCTATGCACCAGTTGAGGGCGAAGCTCTCGCAGTAGTTTATGCTCTAGAGAAGTGCCGTATTTTCATACTTGGATGTCCAAACTTGGTTGTTGTTGTTGACCACAAGCCCTTGGTAAAGATATTTGGAGACCGGCAGCTAGAAGAGATAAAAAACCCACGGCTGTTCAATTTGAAGGAAAAAACGTTGTTATACAAATTTTCTATCAGGCATATTGCAGGGGCATGCCATGCTGGTCCAGATGCCTGCTCCCGCTACCCAACCTCTAGTGTGGGTTCCGCGTTAATGACCGTGATTAGAAGCTCCCCATGCGAGAATGATGTTGAAAACTGTGTGGAATCTGAGCATTACATAGAAGCTACAGTATTTGCCTCTATGGCAGGAGCTGGATACACTGACGGTATTGACGTTCAAGCTATCACATTGGATAGAGTAAAACATGCAACAGCAAATGACGAAGACAGTCAAATGATTATCAAAACTACACTTGATGGATTCCCTGAAGATAAACAAGGTCTAGCAACAGTTTTAGAACAATATTGGAAACATAGAAATGAGCTTTCCGTGGTGAATGGAGTGCTGCTATATAATAACAGAATAGTAATTCCAAAATCATTACGTAAAGAAGTGCTAGATTCCCTTCATTCTGCACACCAAGGTGTGGCCGGGATGAAAGCCAGGGCACGGGCCAGTGTTTTCTGGCCAGGAATAAATGCTGCTATATCATCACGAAGAGCTCAGTGTGTGACATGTAATAGGATTGCCCCGTCGCAGCCAAGCCAACCCATGATACCATCTCCTACCCCAGAATATCCTTTTGACCAAGTTGTCGCGGACTTTTTTAAGTTATATGGTCAAAACTATATTGTGTATGCAGACAGACACAGGATGGGTGATTATTGCGGAAGTGCGAACAAGGCGATTGTAATGCATCTGGCATTATTAAACACTTCAGAACTCTGTTTCACATGTATGGAGTACCTAATGAACTTGCAACTGATGGTGGTCCACCTTTTCCATCAACACAATTTCAACAGTTCCTAAGAGTCTGGGGTGTCAAATACAGACAGTCATCATCATACTACCCTCAAAGCAATGGCCGTGCAGAATTGGCTGTCAAAGTGGCCAAACGTATTTTGTATGATAATGTGAGCAGCAACGGATGTATGAATAATGATAAAGTAGCAAGAGCTTTACTACAACATCGTAACACCCCATTGCAAGATATCAACCTGTCACCAGCACAACTATTATACGGTAGAAACCTCAAAGATTGTCTACCAACAATGAAAGATGCCTGTAAGATACGTCCAGAATGGCGCATTGTTGCTGAAGAGAGAGAAAAGGCCCTTGCAAAAAGGAACATCACAAATATTGAAACCTTTAATGAACACACCAAGCATTTACCCGAACTCTGCATAGGGGATCATGTATCTGTGCAAAACCAGACTGGACCGAGACCAAATCGATGGGAAAAGACTGGTGTAATCGTAGAAAAGGGTGATCACAGGCAATACATTGTTCGCATGGATGGGTCAGGCCGATGCACTCTTCGAAATAGAAGGTTTTTACGTCGTATTCAACCTGTTTGCTCTGATTCGTCCGTATATTCTCCAAAACCCTATGTGCATGAGCTAACACCCCTGTACAGACATTCTATATCAGAGGGAGAAGATCAACGATTTGTGGCTCGTGATGACATTTCTTCTGCAGAAAGAAAACTGGTAGCTGCAGAGACTGAGATGCAGCCAGTGCAGAACACCGATATGTTGCCATTGCCGGATTCAACAGCAGATGAGCCAGATAATATCACATCACCTAATGCACAACAGACAATAAACCATGCAGTATCACAAAATGTAACAGAGACTTCCATTGCACAACCTGAACTTCGCAGGAGTAGTCGCATTAAAATGCCTAGACAAGAATTGTGTATAACTCATGGCAAATCCCATACATACAAACCAGTGAGTGGATAATTTACATATGTTCGACCCCAATTTCTGTTAGCATGTAGAATATTCTGTTCCATACTGATTGTATATTTGCTGTGTATAAACTGTCGTCTATACTATATATATTACTGTATATAACATATGTGTATAACTACATTGTACTATAGTTTTGGCGCATCGGGACACAGTCGTTTTGGTTTTGGTCGAGCACGCAGACACCGGAAATAAGCGGCGTAGAAAACCCGTTGTCGATTAGACATTTATGAACCAGTTTTCTAAGAAATTAAGAGAGAGATTGAAATTAGTAACAGTGATTATGGGGAACATTGAAATAGTAGTAAGGTAGGGAGCCGTCCTCTAGGTTTGGATAGTCCATCAAAACGGCACTGGTGAGCCCAAAATGTCCGAAATTCAGAGTTTCTACCGTTCCGTGCTCCGTTGAAGCAAGGTCTGGTAATTTTATTATATTAATATTCATATAATGGTGTAGACAGTCATATCCATGTTGTGAAACTATTATGGTCTCAGCTTTAAAATGATATGTTAACTGTCAAATTTTGGATTGATTTATAAAGTTACAAGTGAACAAAAGCGGCACTGGTGGGATTAGAGATAGGCTTTAAGGTAAATATATTCATATAATGAATTGTGAACAGTCTCAGCGCCAAAGGTGGTCTCAGCTTTTGATAACTGTCAAATTTGGACTGATTATAACAAAGTTACAAGTAATAGGTAATAAACATGTTCAAGTAATTTCAATTAAAGAAATTTCGCCGGCCACTTGCCCAATGGCAGTTAAAAGTCCGTAAAATTATTGATCTCCTTGAACAGTGAAATCGGCTGGCGGCATTCTCTTTGATAAGCGCCGGGTGAATGGCATGTTTTAAATTAATAAGCGCCGGGGCGCCTATTCGAGAAAATACGGTATGTAATGATTTAAAATTAAAAACATTAAAATCATTAAATCCAGTCAAACATATTTTTTGGGTGTAAATGCTTCTCCAATTCTGTTTACTATTTTCAAAATTGAATTCTCTGGAATAAACAGATTCCATATGAGGCCGAACATTGCATTTATTAAAAGGCTATAGAAAAATTTACTATTTTTATTCCTAATATCGTGGAATTTGTTATCAGCAATAATAGCCTAATAGCAATAATCCGATGAAGAGCCATTTGGCACAGTGCAACACCACACTCACAGAAGGGCATGTGGAGATCCTGCAAACTTGCCTGCACGGACGTCGCGCGCCCTACAGTCTCATCAGCGAGCAGAATTGCCCGTGCTGCGGTCGAGTCGTCTCCTTTATGTCGCCGTGTTCGAGGACCGCCCGCGCTGTTGGATACTTTTTGTTGTTTTTATGTTTTGTTTATGTATGTAGATTGCATGTAAATGTCTCACACCCTTAAAAGCGGAGTGTGGCAGTTCCATGTAATCTGGGGGAGTGGGTAACAAAACTCGTTTCGTGTAAGTCTCCAGTGGGCGAGAATTGTAGCATTCTCGCATAGTATAAAATTAGGTCATATAAGTTGCACTGGACTAGGTTTAGTTGTCCCTGTTACACACACCTTGATAGGCTTTGTTGTTGTCCTTTATTACGGCCACAGTAGGAATAGGGAGCCAGTACTCTCTGGTACTGGTTTATGAGCCGAATAGCGGCAGTTCTCCTTTAGCGCTCGTCGGAAGCAGTAGGGCTGGCAACCTATTCTCTCGGGAATAGGCCCCAGGAGAGTGCTCAACGTGAGCCAGAGCAAATTATAGGTTTAAAAAAAATACAGAGAACTAAATCATTGTGATACAAATTTGTTTCATGCTGCACGCAATCTTCAGTCACAAATGGTAAAAAAACAAAAACAATGAGAGACTTCACTTCAATGACATTTCTTCACTATAACCAT
>CM032660.1:30541148-30585866 GCA_019095985.1 Streblospio benedicti
ATGAAGATGCATCATTCTATAGTGTAGTTTATACACATAATAATAAAATACCTTTAGCATGTCATGAGTATGGGCAGGAGGACGAAGCAAAATCTATTGAGACTTACTCCCCAGATGCATTTGTTTATAATCTGCTTCAAAGAAAGCGAACGAAAATATCGGCTGTGTAGTGTGGCAGAACAAATATTCATTATCAAGTGCAAACTCTTCAATTCAATCTAATTAATCTAAATTCTGTTGATCTATCCAATATTTTTTTTAATGATACCGACCTTGTTTCATGAATGTTACCATATAAATCGTTCCTTACATGTAGGACTTGCAATATGATGTTTAACTGTTTATACCAACAGAGCATTGACCAAGAATCAGGATATGTTTACCAATTCCCCGAAGAATTTGTTGAAAATGAAGCACCAAGTGTTCGCCCAAGACCTCTTAGTACACTTGATGGTAGCAGTCACGGTACTGTTGAAGAGTTTGCACGTGATTATGAATGTTTGGTCTGCCACACTACACGAGGCCCTGATGTGGCTACTGTAAGTACTGTAGATTTGATGCTTTAGCTTATACTTGATTTCATTCATTTCTATATAGTTTTACCATCCAAGTTTTTTTTATATTTAAATCTGTTTTTTAAAAAAAAAATATGATTGAACAAAAATGATTGAACAAAACTTTTATATGATGATTTAAATGGTGATTTTTATGTTCACACAGGTTCTCTTTGACAACTATTGCACTGATGGGTGCCATGTGTCTACCATCAACGGGATCCGGTACATCACATGCACAACATGCAATACATTCTACCACACTGAGTGCGTTCAGTCCGCTGAGTCTAGAATCACAGACAGTTCATTCACTTGCCAGAAATGTGTCCGCCGTGCAGCACCCACAGCAGCAGAGTAGTTTGCAAACTGCTTATTTTGATGAAAGCAGAATGCCAGGAGGAAAGACTACATTTCAAACTCATTGGTTGAAGAAGGATTTGTATAAGGACTGGATCAAACCTGTACAACAAGATGTCTACAGTGCACATTGTATTCTTTGTAGGAAGAATTTCCAAGTATCCTCAATGGGATTTCAAAATGCACTGACAATGCAAATGGGTCTCAAAAACATTTAGAGACGCTTAGGTGTCGAACTGGTTCAGGTGTTGTATTTCAAAATGCAGAGCGTGACAATGGAGATAATGTTGGTCAGTCTCAGAGATCTGGAACATATTGCATGTGTGGAACTGTTGCTGAAAAAGCGGCTGTTGCTGAAATTTTGTGGGCTTTTAAGTGTGTGGACTCAAACTTTAGCTTCAATTCTTGTACAAACATTGTTGGTTTATTTAGAGGAATGTTTGATGGTGAAGTAGCACAGCATATGTCTTTATCAGAAACAAAAGTGATGTATATTACTAGTTTTGGGATTGGTAGATTTTTAGCAGACCTTGTTGTTATAATAATAATATATACATATTTATATAGCGCAACCCTCCAAAAAATAAATGTTCAAGTGCGCTGCATAGAGGAAATGTCCTCAGCCCTCGGTGAACAAATGCGTTTTTAACATAGGTTTGAATTCGTCCAAATTGTTTATTTGTCTTATATGGAGAGGTAGACTGTTCCACAACAGCGGTCCTGCTTTGCTGAAAGCTCGGTCCCCATAGGACTTAAGCCGAGTAACAGGTACCTGTAGAAGCCTCTGTGATGATGACCTGAGAGAGCGACTTGGTTTGTGTTGCCTAATAAGGTCTTTGAGGTATGAAGGTGCAAGGTTGTGAAGGCACTTAAAAGTCAAGGTTAATATTTTATACTCCATCCGTTTGGAGATTGGAAGCCAATGAAGAGATTTTAGTACTGGAGAAATATGTTCATGTTTCTTTGTTCTAGTCAGTATCCTTGCAGCTGTATTTTGAATGCGCTGAAGACGCTGAATTTGAATGGTCGGTAGTCCATAAAGTAGGGAATTCCCATTGTCAAGTCGTGAAGACAGGAATGCGTGGATAACTTTTTCTGTTGCTGCTGTACTAAGAAACCTTTTGGCTTGGCCAATTGATCGGAGTTGGGCATTGCAAGATTTCACTAGTGAGGATATGTGTTGGTTAAGGCACATTGTGTCATCAAAAGTTGCACCTAGATTTCTGGCCGTGCGAGATGATTTGACTGTACAGTCCCCAATCTTAATGCTGTTGATGGATACTTTATGGGCATGTCTGGCTGGTGCAATAATGATCAGTTCGGTTTTGTCATCATTAAGTTTCAATTTGTTGAGTCGCATCCAGGTTCTGATGTCATTCACACATGCCTCCATCCTCCTGAGAGATTCCTGCTGATTATCGAAGTCAAAGGCCACATTGTTAAAAAGGTAAAAGAGAACAAATGTTATGTTTTACTCTTCAATGAGTCCCTTAACACACACATGCAGAAGAAGCAGTGTGATTATCACATACGAATAAGGGAGGATACACATGTCAAAACTTTGTACTTTTCATCTGACTTCTTAGGTCATGGTGATGCTGATGTGTTAAATTCCAGTATTCAAAAGATTATAGATCAAAGTATTGGTCTTCAGAAGTGCATTAGTTTGTCAATGGATGGTCCCAATGTGAATTGGAAAGCACACAAGACCCTCGATGAGAATTTGTTTGAAGAGTATGGTAAAAAGTTGATAAATGTGGGAAGTTGTGGCTTGCACATCATGCACAATGCTTTCCGGGCATCAGTACAAGAACTACAATTGGGATTGAAACATATCTTAAGTCTAGTGACACATTATTTGATCAGACTCCTGCTCGGAGAGAGGACTTTGTCAATTTGGTACAGGGAGATTGTAAATTTGCTCTTCCATTTTGCTCTCACAGGTGGTTAGAAAATGTGAATGTCGCTGAAAGAGGAATTGAAATATTTGATAATCTGAAATTGTTTGTGAGAGCTGTTGAGAAAAAAGAACTGAAAAATCCCAAAACTAAATCATTTGAGAATATTAAGCTGGCTGTACTGGATGATTTACTCATTGCTAAGCTTGAATTTTTCATTTTTCTTGCAGCACCACTTGAAAGATTCTTAACTATTTACCAGACGGACAAACCAATGTTGTTCTTTATTTCCGCAGATTTGCAGAAACTTATGGTCTTGTACCTTGAGAAATTTGTTAAGGCTGAAGTTTTAGAACCTTGTACAACAATTGCTAGATTGTTAAAGCTGGACTTTGAGAATGTTAGTAACCACAAGAGGCCTGATCAAATGGATCTTGGTTTTGTGACAAACAGAAAATTGAAAGCACTGAAGTTGTCAGAAAGGCAGCTGCTTGAATTTAGAATGCTGTGTAAGAAATGTTTTGTTACCTTGCTGTTGAAATTGAAAGATAAGATGCCATTTGTGTATTCTTTTGTACGAAATCTCCAGTCTTTGAATCCCAAACAAATGACTGAATCAGCATCATCAAAAAGTAAGTTCAAAGGCTTAATAGGTCATTTGGTTGACTGTGGCAGAGTTGAGCAGAGGGATTGTGACACACTTCTCTCTCAATATGACAGCTTGACAAGAAGACTTGTAAAAGACTATCTTATTGAGATTGGTGGAATGTCAAATGTAGTTGTAACCAAGGAGCTTTTTGAATCATGTGAGACATGCCAGGTCTCGATATCATGCCTACTTGGATGAGAAACGTGAAGAAAGTGAACAGGCAGTCTCTAAGATTCGCGGTCGCCAGGTCGAAATGGCAAGTTCAGAATCACAATTGGCAATCACATCTTATTTCATATTGGCCAGATAGGCGTGTGGATTTTCCTGTCATTTTGGCGATTCAGTGTTGGGTTTCACTCGCCCAATATTATGTAATTGTTGCTTTTCTTTGGCCACCTAATCCCAGTATTCATCGCCATGGTCAAAAAGTCTCCATTTTATTATGATATCTGTCATTTCAAAAGCAAATATTTCCCCGGCGCCATTAACTTAATCTTGTGTAATACTGTTTGTGAGCAATATTGATTCTCAGGCAGACACAGCAAAGCCGTGCTATTTATAGCTGGCAGCTGAGCGCCTATCAATACTGGCAGCCAGCCAGCAGCTCTCAGCTGCTGTTAAACGCAGTGTGTGCGTTTATAATATCATGTCTTGGATTTCATTGTCGGCTGCTTTGTTTAGTCAGATCATGTAAACTACGGTATTTGTTGTGAATTTAATTAATTGATATATCCACTAATAATTGCTTGGTTTTTAAAAGGTCAATAAATAGGATTGGTAAGCTTTTGAAATAAAAGTGAGGTATGAGTTATCCAACCAGATATTAAAACCCGAACTAAAACACTAGCTAAGTATATAGATAATTATTTGAATAAAACACTTTATTGATGTACTATTATCAATGTACTATGTACTACAAGAATATGACAAATAAGTTATTTCTAATTAAACAAATAATGCATCCAAATATACATTGTACTAGCTATGCATGAAAGGTTACTAGGTCCATATCTACATTATGGTGTAATATTATCAAACTCCCCTGTTAAAATCTATTCCATCAATCAACACAAACAGTCTTTTTAATACAATTTATTTTGATAATACAAATTTTGGATTGATATTTTTATTTTGTTTCGCCCTCTCCTTAGAAATGAGCAGTTTTTAGGTCACCTGAGTATTTACTCAGGTGACCTATTGCTATGGGTTGGCGTGATGGCGCATTTAATGGTCGTCCCCGTCCGTAAGAGCGTCGTGGTCGTCGCAATGGTCGTTAATCTTCTTCTTCTCAAAAACTGCTGGGCCAATCTTAACCAAATTTTGTATGTAGCATCTGTAGGGTAAGGAGACAAGAAATTGTAAATTTCATGACCCTCCACCCCAAGGGAAGGTAGTAATGGGGTAAAAAGTGTAAAATTATTGCTGCCATTTGGGCCCATTATTAGGTCAATTTTACTAGTGAATCACATTCTTATTACCATTCTTATGCACCATTAAAATCAATATTCTATAACCACAAACTCCAGACACATCGGCTCCAAAAAATGTAACAACTTCTTGGAAATAGATGATACTGCTATAAATCAATAATCAGCCAATATATAGACAGTGACATTATTAGGGGGGGGGGGCGCTTTTCATATATTTCATGACTCCCAGGGAATTATTGAGGAATCCCTGAAAAAACATCACAAACTGCTAATATTTGTTGATGCTCAGGTGACCGTTAAGGCCCATGGGCCTCTTGTTTTTATATATTTTCCTCCCTACTCTTTAATTTTAGAAGATTTTTTTAATTTATTTTCCCACCCGACCCAGAGCAGCAATCATATGTTTTTTCCCCCCCTCTTGCAAAGTTTAGGTAAAAAAAAATCTGAAACTAGGGATCAAGTAACAGGATCTTGTTACTAGTCCTGCGGAAGACTATTGAGGCATTAACTGGGAGACTGAATCAGGGCCCACATCTGTGAGACCAGGGCCCACTTTTTCCAGAGGTGTGAGCCCAGGGGCACACTTTTCAAAATTCCTGGAGTGAACACTGAATGAGAGATATCGTAGTGTGTTCTCACTTGCCAACTATATTTTGTACTATTGAAAATAAATGATTTTTATCAAAAGCTAAATGCATCTTGTTAATGTTTAAAATTACTGTAAAACTAGAATATTTGGCTGCTATTAATTTTCGCGGTTTTCATTCATTTATTTGTTAGAAAAACAAAATAAGAAATTAATGCTAAAAAACTATTGAAATTTAGAATAAAAATTACTGATCTTTATTGGCTGAAAAGCCACAGAATAGCTTCTTTTGATAATAATTTTCAAAATTTTTATGGGGGCATACCCCATTTATTTGTTAGAAAAACGGAAATTAATGCTAAAAAACTATGAAATTTAGAGAATAAAAATTACTCATCGCCACAGAATAGCTTCCCCTCTGGGGGCATACCCCGCCCACGGCGCCCATGTTCATGTACTCTGGACAATATTTCAGAAATGTACAAGTGGCCATGGCCTCTTCAAAGTGGCCATTGGCCACTAAAAACAGATTGGAATGGCCAAAGTTTGTCTACTTGATGTTTTCTATGGCAACCTACTTAGAAGCAGTGGTTGCCAGGTTGGCAACTTAGTGAAAAAATAAGCCTTAGAGACTGAATGAGGAAAAAGACGCCAAAAACAAAGACAGTTGGAAGAGGACATGTCAGCCGAAAATCATCATCATGAAAACGCTTTTTGAGACAGATGTCATCATCATTTTGCAAGAAGAGGCAGATAGTAGTATCATAAGCTGAAAAGCCAACAATCAGAAGTAAATGCAGATCATCATGGGATTGTCATGTCCAATAGTCACCGCAAATCTGCTGTAGAATCGGGGGAGATCAGATCATCAGTGGAAAATCATCATGATTGGAGAAAACAATTAGAATTAAGCCAAACAATGTAACTTATCTCCAGTGAAGATTGTATGATCGCATCATAAATGCTTTTCATAGAAGGTCATATATTTTTCTATTGTACTTGTTCGATAAAGTAGTCATCAGATCATCATGGATCATCATCATCATCATCTAATGTATCATTGTCTCATCAAAATCATCATCATCATCATCATCATCATCATCATGACATCCTTGTTTTTATTGCAAAGATGAATATCATTTGTTTTATCATTTATTCAATCATGAAATGGTGAATCAATCATCATCATCATCAACATCATCATCATCATCATCATGTCATCATCATCATCATCATCATCGGTGTTTTGATTAACGTGGCAGGTGTTGGGGGTAACGCCCACATCAGTGGACCCTTCCAGGTAGCTGGCTAGCTGCACGCATGGCTGTTCGCATAACGGATCTCCATGTGTTTTTCTATGAGGATCAAGTTTTTGAGAGTCCCCAGTCCCTCATATCCTCTCTCAATCACCTGCTTCCATGAATCGATCTCCATGTGGTTTTTCTATGAGGACGGTTTTTGAGAGTCCCCAGTCCCTCATATCCCTCTTCAGTCACCTCCTTCCATGAAGTCTTGGGTCTACGGTTCCACGTATACCAGCCACTTGCATGTCCGAGAGCATGTCTCCCAGGTAACAAAGGGAAGCTACCACCCAACTTGTCGGGTCCCACCTGAACCTCACTCTGTGGTCTGCCATCGATTGGTCTCGAGTACCTCATTAGATTTTGGTGTATTTTGGCCTACTTTTGATGAAGTTATGATGTGTTTTTAAAAACAAATTATTACACATTTGTGTTTATCTGTCTCCTGAGAAGACTTTATTACCTATCATCACCAAACTTGACATTTTGTATGACTATGTCACTCTCCTCATGTGATTTGATATTTGAGTACTTTGGCCTTCTTTTCAAAAAGGGCTGATCAGGGAAATGGCCTGATCGGGGAAGGGGAGATTTAACGGCGTCCCGACGACTACTCGTTTCAATATGACTGAACATCGCTTAGATGAATTTTACCATGAGTATTTTCATGCTCAGCAATCTGAAATTAACAAGAAGCTCTGGCAGTTGATTAAGATGCTTCTCTTGTTGTCCCATGGGCAGTCTACTGTGGAGCGAGGGTTTTCTGTAAATAAAATTGTATCCGACCAAAATCTATTGGGACACACCCTGATTGCAAGAAGACTTGTAAAAGACTATCTTATTGAGATTGGTGGAATGTCAAATGTAGTTGTAACCAAGGAGCTTTTGAATCATGTGAGACATGCCAGGTCTCGATATCATGCCTACTTGGATGAGAAACGTGAAGAAAGTGAACAGGCAGTCTCTAAGATTCGCGGTCGCCAGGTCGAAATGGCAAGTTCAGAATCACAATTGGCAATCACATCTTATTTCATATTGGCCAGATAGGCGATGTGGATTTTCCTGTCATTTTGGCGATTCAGTGTTGGGTTTCACTCGCCCAATATTATGTAATTGTTGCTTTTTCTTTGGCCACCTAATCCCGAGTATTCATCGCCATGGTCAAAAGTCTCCATTTTATTATGATATCTGTCATTTCAAAAGCAAATATTTCCCGGCGCCATTAACTTAATCTTGTGTAATACTGTTTGTGAGCAATATTGATTCTCAGGCAGACACAGCAAAGCCGTGCTATTTATAGCTGGCAGCTGAGCGCCTATCAATACTGGCAGCCAGCCAGCAGCTCTCAGCTGCTGTTAAAGGCAGTGTGTGCGTTTATAATATCATGTCTTGGATTTCATTGTCGGCTGCATTGTTTAGTCAGATCATGTAAACTACGGTATTTGTTGTGAATTTAATTAATTGATATATCCACTAATAATTGCTTGGTTTTTAAAAGGTCAATAAATAGGATTGGTAAGCTTTTGAAATAAAAGTGAGGTATGAGTTATCCAACCAGATATTAAAACCCGAACTAAAACACTAGCTAAGTATATAGATAATTATTTAAATAAAACACTTTATTGATGTACTATTATCTATGTACTATGTACTACAAGAATATGACAAATAAGTTATTTCTAATTAAACAAATAATGCATCCAAATATACATTGTACTAGCTATGCATGAATTGAGGTTACTAGGTCCATATCTACATTATGGTGTAATATTATCAAACTCCCCTGTTAAAATCTATTCCATCAATCAACACAAACACAGTCTTTTTAATACAATTTATTTTGATAATACAAATTTTGGATTGATATTTTTATTTTGTTTCTCCCTCTCCTTAGAAATGAGCAGTTTTTTTTATATATTTTCCTCCCTACTCTTTAATTTTAGAAGATTTTTTTTTATTTTCCCACCCGACCCAGAGCAGCAATCATATGTTTTTTTCATCCCCCCCCCTCTTGCAAAGTTTAGGTTAAAAAAATCTGAAACTAGGGATCAAGTAACAGGATCTTGTTACTAGTCCTGCGGAAGACTATTGAGGCATTAACTGGGAGACTGAATCAGGGCCCACATCTGTGAGACCAGGGCCCACTTTTTCCAGAGGTGTGGGCCCAGGGGCCCACTTTTCAAAATTCCTGGAGTGAACACTGAATGAGGGATATCGTAGTGTGTTCTCACTTGCCAACTATTTTTTGTACAATTGAAAATAAATGATTTTTATCAAAAGCTAAATGCATCTTGTTAATGTTTAAAATTACTGTAAAACTAGAATATTTGGCTGCTATTAATTTTCGCGGTTTTCATTCATTTATTTGTTAGAAAAACAAAATAAAAAATTAATACTAAAAAACTATTGAAATTTAAAATAAAAATTACTGATCTTTATTGGCTGAAAAGCCACAGAATAGCTTCTTTTGATAATAATTTTCAAAATTTTCCGGGGGGGGGGGGGCATACCCCCGGACGCCCCTAGTTTATGCTTCGCGCCTGTGGCGCTCCCTCTCGCGCCTACGGCGCTCCATGTTCATGTACTCTGGCCACCATCAATATTTCAGAAATGTCCAAGTGGCCATGGCCTCTTCAAAGTGGCCATTGGCCACTAAAAACAGATTGGAATGGCCAAAGTTTGTCTACTTGATGTTTTAGAAGCAGTGGTTGCCAGGTTGGCAACCTACTTAGAGACTGAATGAGGAAAAAGACGCCAAAAAACAAAGACAGTTGGAAGAGGGTTGCCAGGTATGGCAACTTGAGACAGATGAAAAGAAGAGGCAGATAGTAGTGCATTACAAGCTGAAAAAGCCAACAATCAGAAGTAAATGCAGAAGTTGATTGTTATGTCCAATAGTCACCGTAAATCTGCTGTAGAGAAGCAGGGGGAGATCAGATCAGTGGAAAAGTTGATTGGAGAAAAACAATTAGAATTAAGCCAAACAATGTAACTTATCTCCAGTGAAGATTGTATGATCGAATAAATGCTTTAATAGAAGGTCATATATTTTTCTATTGTACTTGTCTGATAAAGTAGTGTAAGTAATTTGACATATACTTTTCTAATGTACTTGTCTGAAAAAGTAGTGTAAGTAATTTGACTCCTTGTTTTATTGCAAGATGAATAGTTTGTTTTATCTTATTCAATTGAAATGGTGAATCAATTTTTTAGAACATGGTGTGAATGTTGTTCATCATCATCATCATCATCGGTGTTTTGATTAACGTGCAGGTGCTGGGGTAACGTCCACTTCAGTGGACCCCCTTCCAGGTAGCTGGCTAGCTGCACGCATGGCTGTTCGTACACCGGATCTCCATGTGGTTTTCTCATGAGGATCGGTTTTTGAGAGTCCCCAGTCCCTCATATCCCTCTCAGTCACCTCCTTCCATGAAGTCTTGGGTCTACCGGTTCCACGTATACCAGCCACTTGCATGTCCGAGAGCATGTCTCCCAGGTAACAAAAGGAAGCTACTACCTCCAACTTGTCGGGTCCCACCTGAACCTCACTCTGTGGTCTGCCATCGATTGGTCTCGCAGTACCCAGGCAACGTCTGCACTTGTTATGGTGTTTTATATTAAAAATGTCTAAATCATTAGAGATGATTCTGATGCTGTAACTAGCAGATATCCTTGTAACATTACATGATTTAAATCAGTATTATTTAAAAAAAAAATAGTACTAGTTTTTCCACCAGAGCTTGGTGTGTTGAAGAAACTTATTTGTTCAAGTAAGAATTTCTCAGAAACGAAATTCATTAGTTTTGACGTTTTCAATAAAAGATTAATGAAATTTGAATGTCTTTATTATTTGCATTTCATCAATACAGTTTAAAATCTTTTATTATAGTGACATGTGTTACATTTGACTACATGCAGATGTGATATAATTTTATAATAAAGTAGCACCCTGCCCATTGGGCCTATTTGCCACATGTAAATGTTTTATATAATTGGAGAAATACAAATAATAAAATTTAATAAATACAGTATATATAGTTTTTTCTTTTCTTTCCAAATCCTATCACAGGTCAAAATTTAATTTAATTAAATCACAATTCCAGATAAAATTCAATCACAGAGGAAATCCAAGAAAAGCCTCATTATTTCATTTATATTTTATACATACCATCTTTCCCTTTTGTCCAAATATTATTAATAAACTTAGATAGTAGCCTGGGGTGTGAGTTACATAGAATTTTGAAGTTATTAATCAAAGAGTAAGTAAGTACAACGTCTCTGGTATTCTGAAGAAAGTTTGATCTTTCAGTTTTATAAAAATTACAATTAAAAAGGAAGTGTGTTTCATTTTCTACTTTGCGTGCATTACATAGGTTACATAAACGATCCTCTAGTTTAGTTTTGCTATATCGACCTGTTTCAATAGAACGGGGTAGTATTACACTATATACCTATGCGTAACTGAGCTAGTAATGATCTTTGTGATCTACTTAGATTGAGTTGTACATATTTTTCTACTCCAAAATTTTCTTTTAATTTAACATATGTTCTTAGTTTTGGTTTCGTAGTTAATTCTGTTTTCCATTTTTCACAATATAAGCTTAACAATTTTTCCTTAAACCAGGTAAGATCACATTCAGACTTTGAGTAGTTTATCTCAGCGCACCCTACTTCTTCACATATATTCCTAACAGTGTTACACCATTTACCACCAGTTTCATATTCGGATGAAAAAAATTTCTTTTTTCAGTCTCTCATCATCTAGTTTTATCAGTCTGTTCCAATATCTTAATAGACAAAGTTTTCTACGTATGAAGGAGGGCATCCACCCTATTTCACCTAACAGTGCAAGGTTAGGAGCATATTTATTGACACCCAAATACGCCCTGATAGCTTTCAACTGTATCTGATCTGTTTTAGAGTTTGAGACATGTCCCCACACTTCAGACCATGAAGATATTCAATAATTTATAATGTCTGTTTATTTTGCATAACCAATACATTTTATGAGTATCATTTAACAGTAGCAAATTTCTATCAACGTTAAGAAAATAATAAATAGCGAATAAGTTGAGTCCGAGGTCAGGGAAAAGGCCAGGGAAAAGCCAGGGAAATTTGAGGTCTGATAAAAGTGGAAACCCTGTTGATAATAATCGACCAACTTATTTACAACCAACTCGAACCCCAACAAAACATGCCATTTTGTTACCTTGATGCTGTATGATAGCCATGAACCTCATATTTTGATAAAAACACTCACCACCTACCATATTTGGTTATTGCACATGATAAAAACAATATATGAAATAACCTTTTGTAAAAAAAAGTCTGTATATATGCATTTTAGTATATTTGAGTCAAAATCGCTATTTAGGGGTAAACAATTAATCATAAAATCAATACTAGAGGGCCTACCATAGTGAGGTGTATGTCATTTTGTTCCTAAATGAGTATACTTTTCAATAAACAACATTTTAATTGATATATCAGCATACAGGGTTTTCAGTAAAAATGTTAATGTACTTGCCCAAAATTAATGCACCATGTTTTGTGTTACCATGCTGCTTTAGTGACCTCCCTCCAGCACTGTATGTATATATTCCAACAGCAAATACTTTACATAGAAAGGCCAATCCAGTAGCTTTAAAATGACACCATATAACAGTGACAAAAATTGGGGAGTGGCCCAAACTGGCCAGACGGGCCAGTGTTTTGAAATCTTCACTGGCCCTTCTGATACCTTACTGGCCCTACGAGTGGTGAAGGAGCTAAACATTACTAGGGTGGTCTGGGGGCATGCCCGCGCCACAGAATTTTTTTAATCTAAGCGGTCATCAGAGGCCATTTTAAAGCACTTTAAAGGGTTTTAGACAAAGCAAAAAAGCAACCACATGAAATTTAATTATACTTATTTGAATATATTTACAAGTGTAATCAGAAGAAAAAAAATCATGTCGTGATAAAATGTGACTCAAGTAAACCATTGAAAATGTTTGCCGAACCAAAGACTCCTGATTAAAAAATCAAGCGCTAAATGTATAGAAATACACAGCGCAGATGTCTTTTCAGATAAAATACCACGAATATGATCAAAATCAGACTAAATTTTATGTTTGCCATCCGGGCCAATGTTTAGGAAAAGTTACTGGCCCTTCCAAGGTTATACTGGCCTCGGGCCGACGGGCCAGTGCCAATTTTTGTCACTGATATAAGCCTGTGTTTACAGTTTAGTTTTCATATAAGAGCTAATTAAATCAGTGGAAGGGTGTTTCAGATTTTCAGATTTTTTTCTCCGACCTTTCAATACTAATATATCCATAACTTGTTATTGTCAAGGTTGTATACCATCCTACATGTCAAATATTAAAGCTAAGATATCAGGCTTTAATAATATATGGGTCTCCAAAAATCCCAAAGGGGGGGGGGGAGGGTTTCGATATCTGGCCCGCGGGCTATTAGAGATATACATGGTTAGCTTAGTGCATTGGTTTTCTCATCCTACTGTTATAAGTTCACCTTGAACAATAATGTTGCTGAAATGAGTAAACTTGTGTATTGTGTTGACGTTATATAGTGACGCTACCTTACTTCAAGTCATTTATTGTCTTAGAAATGCTAGTTACAACACCGTGACCCATCCCAGTACACGACTTTGTGGTGCAGGTTAATTATTAGGAAATGATAGCCTTTATCTGAAATACTGATTATGTTAAACAGTGGCATTTTTACATTGTAGACAATGAAGAAATCCAAAGTGATCCTGGAGAGTGCTGTGCAGCAGTGCCGTGAGGAGGCCGACATCTACAGACACGTGGGCCAGCATCCATTCATAGTGACACCACTGTGGTTCTTCCAAAATAGGGACACAATTTATATAGGTAACTTGGCAAATGTAAATTCAATTTTTAGCATATTTTGAAATTCTTTCCGTTACGTATGTACATTGTATTGGGAATTTGTGGGGTTATGAGGCAGAAATTGTCAACATCTTGAAGTTACAGAATAGATGCGGTAGGAACATTTTTCAATATATATTTGTTGACTTTCAGTAATGGAATATATTCCGAGGGGAGATCTGTTTTCAGCATGGAAGCATTACAACCATTTCAGTGAGGCATTAGTGCAGTTATACATTGCAGAATTAGCTATGGCATTAGGTATGTTACAGTAGCTACCGAAAACGTACAATCATGCATTTTTTGTATCAATTTATTGACTGTTGAAAGGAAATCCATTGTACGATTACCATTGTACTTTTTACAGATTTTTTACATCATTCCAATATTATATATCGTGATCTTAAGATGGAAAATGTACTCATTGATGCTCAAGGTAAACTTTCCATAAGAAACTTGTGCTTCATATCAAATTGTATGCATTTTTTGTTTTACTAAACATAATAGGCCTGGACCAACTAATTACCACCCATGATTATGAGAAATGCAATTCTGTGTCTAAGTTCTAGTGAACACATTGATGTAATTTTTTTTCCAGGTCATATTCAACTTATTGATTTTGGTTTAGCGAAGTGTGTCACCCTTGGTGAAAAAACTCGTACAGTATGTGGAACTTTGCAATACATTGGTAAGTTATGTTGGTGGTATAATTGTGTGCACATTGAAGTGAGAGCATTGGCTGTGTGTACACCTGGCTGATGTTTCAGCACCAGAGGTGCTGTTGATGCTGCCGTACACGCACGCGGTCGACTGGTGGTCCCTCGGCATCATGATGTACGCACTGCTAGCCGGACAGGTGGGTTACATATGTGTTCACTCACTTCTTTTTCATTAGCTCACCTGCTGTGAAACAGCTGGTGAGCTTTTGTGATCACCTTTTCTCCGTCGTCCGTCCGCCTTACCGTCAACATCTGTTAGTCGTAATGCAAATTGCATTTATTCGTAATGCAAACTGCATCATAACCCCTCCCCAGAGGTCCATAGTCATATTGCAAACTGCATCATAACCCCTCCCCCGAAGGCCCATGCAATTCTCTTGGGTGTAAAATCATCATCTGCTATGAAACAAATTAAATGAAACTGCTTCAACTTTAATAAAGCCATGAACTCCGGAATTTTTACTAAATAATTTCTTCATTTTTCATTTGATTTTCACCAAACTTGCATAAAACTTGTATGGCTCTCTCAGCATCGTATAATATTAGAACCATGACACTGGGTGTCAAATTGATCCTTTCCAGGGCTGCATTTAAAACATTTTATGAACTGAAACTCTTTTCACCTGGGCACCTCACACTTAATTTTAAAACCCAATTTACACATGCAGGTGAGCGATATAGGACCCTTATGGTCTGTTTGTCTATCTACGAATTACATGGCCATGTATTTTTTCAATCATATGTATTAGAATCACAACATTGCATGGTCAGTACTAATAGAATCACTGAGCATAACTGTAAAGAAAGAATATGGTTTTGTTGTTTGTTCTATTAGAGGACAAGGTAGAATTAAATTTTATAAAACCAACTATGTCTTTTTTTTTTAAAGTATCCTGTACGCGGGGCTAAAGACCATTTTGAGATGGCTGAGAAAGTGCGGAGTCACGTGTATGAGCTGCCATCACAGCCGGCCTACACAGCAGAGGCCCGAGACTGTGTCAAACAGGTAATAACCCTGGTAATAACCACCAAAATGGGATGTGAAATGAAAATTTCTGTTTATGTTTACTCGCTTCCATAAAGGAATTAAGATCTTATCAGTAAGGATCACTGAATGCTACATAGCTGTTTACAAGTTCATGATTACAATCTGATTCATCATACAAGTTATGACACATTCTCTATTCTTAGAGAGCAATCATAATTAATTGTTCAGGGGGGGGGCGGGCTGTCATTTGGTATGGACGAGATAAAAAAATTGAACGGTCTCCCTAACTCTACGTGGAAATTGAATGCCCTCCCCCTATGAACATTAAGAAACTGAGCGCCCCTCCCGCTTCTCCCCTCCCACACACACACCCAGATAAATATGAACAATGACATACTTTCATATTATAAAGTTTGATATTGGACAGATTCCCTGAAAACTGTTTAAAGTTATTGCATTGAATCATTCACTGTCAATGGTCAATAAATACATATTTAGGAATCTATTTGACTTGTTGACATTACAATACAGTTAAATCCAAAAGCATGCATATTGCAGGAATGCATCAATTCGCGACAAAAGTTTGAATAAAATTGAGTGCCCTCCCTTCTGTGACCAAAGAAAAAATTGAACGACTCCCCCCCCCACCAAATTCGTATGCCGCCACCAGATAAATACATGTGGTCAGCTGAATAAGATCTTCCCTTAGAACATGGCTGACGTGGATAGTATTTTTAAAATATGTAATAAGGTAAAATTTTCGTGCGTCACTAGTGTATCTGACAATCTTGAAAGGCTGCCAAACACTGCTAAGAGAAATAGCTCCCACAGGCCTCCCGATGAAGCCAATGGCGTGAATGCTCCTGATTAAAAAACCAGTATGCTCCATGAGAGTAAAAATTGCAATTTTACTTAGCATGCGAGGTGGAATCGAAATTTTCGCCGGAAATGTCTGAATTGAAGCTCAAGCACTTCTGAATAGGCCAAACAGAATTGATAGTTTGGTTCCGGTTGGCTGAGATTGAGTAATTCAAGGGTTGGGGGAATAATATTTTATTTTATCATAATATTTTATCATGAAACCAGGCAGGGTAGGTAGGAAAATGTTAGAAATTTTATGCAAAAATTCTGATAGTCGGGAGGTGTTCCTGTAAAATTTTATGGGCCTTAAAGGAAGGGTAGGGCGAAATTTTATCCGAAAAATTTTACAGAAGATCACATGTAAGGAATATTCAGCAACAGTGTTGACATCAACAAACTCCAACAAGTACAGAGGAGGGCAGCCAGATTTTTCACCAATAGAATCCACAATACCAGCAGCCCAACAGCCATGCTGGAGGAGCTAGGATGGGAAGACTTGGAGACAAGCAGGAAGAAGATAAAACTATGTATGTTTTTAAAATCCATCATCATCTCGTAAACATACAAATGCCTCAACACATTCATCCAGCATCCATAAGATCAAGAAGGACACACAGCTTGACATATTTTGAAATTCCGACATTGACAGATTACTATAGACACTCGTTCTTTCCAAGCACAGTAATTCTCATGGAATAACCTGCCAGCAGAGGTGGTCAGCGTTCCTACACTGGAAGCTTTTAAAAGCCACCTAGCCCACGCCCACTTCTAAATCTTTAATTTCATTCTTGTTTTTAACCTGCACCCCTAACAACTGTTTTTATCTTTGACTTCTTACTATCGGCCCTACCCCACTCTTACTAACACTATCTTCTGTTCTCTTTGCGCACAACATAACCTGTTTTGGGCGATATAGTCATCATATCTGATGTTTTCGCCGACACCAACGCTCAGATTCAGATTCAGATCAGACCTCGCCTTAAACTCGACCAGCCAGCCTCCCTTTGACGGGGCCATGTGGTGGTGGCTCGCTGGAGCTCGCTGTACATGTACGTTGGTCTTTGTTGTGCGAGACTAACCTAGCGTGAGGTCATGAGAACAGTTTGGGAGTGAAGACAGTCAAATGTAACTGTATGCGTAGAAAATGGCATAAAACTGAAAGTTTTCACAGAAATCGTCGATCATCTGACCTATTTTAATGAATTTACAGCCTCAATCGTCTATCCAATGTTTCGATACGCAGCAGCTGACTCACAATTGATACAAGACAATTTGATAAAGGCTGGGCGCCCCATCGACTATAAGGCAATAGTTTGTAACTGTTTCGTTTCGCTTTTCATCGAGGATCGGTAAAACATTTCTTGAATTTTTTTCAGTTTTGAGGCGGAGTCGTAAGATATAACCATTTTTTTATAACAAAAATATGCTGGGGGGACTTAATTTTTTAAAATATTAAGGGTCGGGGGTGTTTTAAGAGGGGTGGGCGCCAACCGGAACCAAACTATCAATTCTGTTTGGCCTTATCTAAAAAATGACAATTCTGGTGCATTGGACACTTGCTTCAGCTGTGTGAAATGTGTGTATTAGGAACTAATGTTACATTGCTCTGCTTGTAGCTGCTCCAACATGACCCGGCACACCGGCTCTGTGATGTCTTTGTCCTAGAAGCTCATCCGTTTTTTGCATCTTTGAAATTTAGCACACTAGTTGATAGACAGGTAATTTCATAATACTACTTGTGATTAGAAAAAATCATTGATTTTGATGACTGAGCATGTTTTCCTATTCTTGTTACCAAAAAATCTTTCATAATGGCAATGTGTTGATGTACAAACTTTTTCGCATATCACAGTAATTCGCATATCACTGCAATGCATGTTTGCTGGTTTTATAGAACACTGTAGTTATCTGTGTAATAAATATTAAGAAGTAAGTTTGTTGAACAGCTATTTTAGAGATCATTGTGCTAAAATCTTAAAATTCATGGAATGAATACCTAAAATACCATGTACTAAGTGAACTGTAATTCGTAATTCATTTAGTTTGATACGATTGATCAGGCTGCCATATGTTCAAATTGTTACATATTAACAAGACCCATACCAATATCAGAGATCATGGTTCCCTGTTTTCTTCACTACGTCCAGTTATAAGCATGCCAACTTTAAGTTAGACAGATGTTCGGATGTTTCCAGTAACTTAATTATTTCTAAGGCCTAAATAAATAATATTCTTTCCGATCAGCAAGTGGAACTATATTATTGCCCCTATCCTCTCACTTTTTATGAAAGCTGCTGAAAAAAACTGACACTAAGCTGACCAAACCTATGTAACATTTTCATATAAAATCTTCATATTTACGGCAACTGAATTCATGTAGTAAGAGTACTTAATCTAATACCAAAATGTAATATTGCTTACGAATTGTGCGGGAAGCAGCAAACCCCGGCTATTTATAAATCCAGCAATATTAATCAGCAAGCAGCATAATATTTTAATGTCGGCAACATGAAACTCATGGAAATAAGCTCACATCACCCCTGTACACAAGAAAGGAGCTAAATCTGATCCGAATAACTGCAGACCGATCAGCCTCTTGAGTATATTAGGTAAGATGTTTGAAAGGTGCCTATTCACAAAAATATACGACATTGAAGAGCACAAACTGCTAACACAATTTCAGCACGCCTACAGACCTCGATTCTCAACTACATCTCAACTTCTGGAGGTTTATTATCACATCTCGAAAACTATTGATAACAACAAAGAATGCACCCTGATATTCCTAGATATGTGCAAAGCGTTTGAAAAGGTTTGGTATCAGGGGATTTCCCACAAAGTGTGAAAACTTGGAATTTCAGGTGATATCCTTGTCATTTTTGCAAACTACTTGACAGGAAACAGTGCGTTCATGTAGTGCTTAATGGTGTTACATTAGAGGAGACAGATTTCCGAGCTTGCGACCCTCAAGGAAGTATTCTTGGTCCATTTATGTTCCTCATTTACATAAATGACATTGTTAAATATATTAACTGCAACGTAAGACTATGCTAATGATGTAAATCTATGCATGGACTTTGATGATCCTCTATTAGCTGAGGCTAATCTACAAAATGATATCAACAGTATCATGAATTGGGGCCATACCTGGAAAATGATTTTTAATCCAAACAAGTCTGAAGAATTACTGGCATTAAGAAAAATGGTCCGCAGCTAACTTAACACACCCAGCAAAACTGGGTCACATCACTTTGTTCTAGCCCCAGCCTTATAACCTGAACAGCTGTCATTTACATAATATATGTAATGATGTGACCCCAGATGATCTGGGGAAAGCCCTATGACATCATACAATCTGTGGCCAATGGATGGTTTTGTGTGACCTAGTTTCATTTTTAAAAGTAAATAATGTGTACATTTAGAAATATTCAAGTTAATTTTGATCTATGGATACCTCAGTATCATACATAGTATAATAACTGTAGTATTACTATAAGACTTTATTGTTTAAACATTTCAACATTTTTTGTTTGAATAATCATGTAGATTACCAGGATATGAAAATAACAACAAAAAAAATGGTGGCAAGCTTATATCAGCTACAGTGGTGCCCTCTTTTGGCCATGACTGTGTGCAATAATTTTTCAATGCATGTATGCAAATGAGCTTTAATCCGATTGGCTGTAGATGCAAGTAATAGTAGGGATTTTTACTGTGGCATATATATGTATATTGCCATAGAACTGGGGTGACTAAACATCAATATTGGCGGAAAAGCAATATACCTTGTGCCAACCTCGAAATGCCAACACATCGGCATTTGGGTATATACATTGATGTAAATGGTGAATGGAACCTCAAGTATGATCACCAAAGCAAAGGAACATCCAGAGTAGACATACTCAGACACTTCAAATATGTTCTCGACTTTGGTTGTCGGAAAAGATTATACTTATACATCTCTCAAGTAGGACCTCATCTGTAGTATGCCTGCACTGTATGGGATAATTGCACAAAACACGTGGCCCATGCCCTTAAACAAGTGCGACTTGAAGGCGAAGGGAACTAGCCACATCAAACTTTACAGGACTTGTACCTCTTGATGCTCAAAGAAAATACCTGAGATCAGTACAACTACACAGAATCATCATTGATGAAGCCCCCTGTGGTGACCCCAGTTCTGTGGCAATATAATGTACTGTATCCACTCATTCAAACGCCTAGGGCGTTTGAGTTCAAATCAATGAATTGCGGGGGTGGGCGGATAAACGGGTGTGGGCGTTTAGCATGAAATGTTTCGGACTGAAAGTAATGTTGCGTGGAGGTTGGTAGTAACCACCAATTGTCGTTTATCGCTCAGCCGTGTAGATTTTCCTATGATTCTGGGTGTCATATCGATTGTCGTGGTATTAGTCAATTGTAGTTCTCAAATATATAATTGTATAATCCGTTAGTAACATAATCCTAATAATCTATTACGAATGCTCGTCGGAAAATTAAAATAATTTACTTATTTATGAAATCAAAAATGCACATGACTTTTTTGTCGCATTGCGCATGTTCAGTTATTTAATTTGTCCGGCGCTGTTGCAAAATCAAAAACGGAAACGTTCGATGAATCGTTCGCTTATCACACCATTTCCATGAGTAATTTAATGTTTGTAAAAATATTATGAAAAAAGGATGGGGTGGGCGTTTGAGTTGAAATCTTCCAAAATAGGGAGTGGGCGGATAAACGGAGGAGGGCGTTTGAATGAGCGGGTACGGTTTATTGCCACAGTCCAGATCCCTAAAATTACTTGCGTCTACAGCCAATCAGAGTAAAGCTAATTTGCATACATGCTTTGAAATATTATTGCACACAGTCATGGCCAGATGTCGCTACTGTAGCTGTTTTAAGCTTTACACCATTTCGACCAATCAGAGGCTTCTGGTATTTGTTTACTAGGAGCACATGTTCAAATCTCAGGTTCCAATATGGCAGAAAATCCTGGAAATATATCTAGCTTATTGCAGCAAGTTGTTTGTATTTTCATCGATCAAAGACACTTCATGGGTGTTAATACTACTAGTAGTAGTACTAGTAACATTTTGTCAATATAGGCCTAAGGCCTGCTACCATTCTTAAACAGTAATCATTTACCATAGTTTTAAACACAATAAAACATTAACTTTTACATGCACCACAGTTATATCTATTATTCACTGTATATTAATCATTAATATATTAAATATTCTGTATATTTGGCCTACAGCACTAGGTCCCATTGTCAATAGTGTCTTGCTTTCTTCTCTACGGCTGTATTATTACTAATATGAAACGTTTTGGTTCTAAAGTTTTAATTTTGATCTCAATATTTATTTAACGTTTTCGAGCTCCTGAAGGCTCCTTTTCAAAATAAAACACATCTTTCTTTGCTCACAACACTAGATTTTTTTAAATACATTTACAGTTTCGCCAAACAACTGTTGACATCCTCAGAATGTTCTTCCCGCGCAATGTCACAAGTCAAATATTCTGATCCTGAACGAGGATGGAATCATAAACTCGCGAGAGTTGGTGCCCCCCCCTCGTCCCTGTTCATAACCTGCTTGCAGGTTCGGATGTGTACAGACTCTTTGATGGTCCTGGTTTTCCATTCACTTTCTCTGTCTATTATTCTGGCTCCCTCCCAGTCTATCTGATGGTTGTGCTGGTTTGCATGGTCCGTGATGGCACTCTTGTTTATTTCCATTTTTGACTCTTTCTTTGTGGATCTGGTGTATGCTCCCTTCTGGTTTGCTTCCACGTCCTTCTGATGTTCCTTCAGTCTGGTACCAAACTTTCTGCCCGTTTCCCCGACGTACACTTTATCACATGACTTGCATGGAATCTTGTACACAATTTCACATTTGTCCATCTTATCTACTTTGTCTTTCGGGTGTACTAGGATGTTCCTGATAGTCTGCATTGGCTTCACCGCCGTAGCTACTAAGTGTTTGTTCAGAATTCTGGAGATCCCTTCTGTAACACCTTTCACATATGGTAGGATAACCTGGCCTTTTGATCTTTCAGCTTCTTTTCTTTTCTTGTTCTTTTCACTCTTCCTTTCAAGTTTGGTTTCTATCTGGTGTTTCACTCGTCGGAACGACCATTCAGGATAGCCACATCTTGTCAAAGCTTCAACTATGTGTTGTTCCTCTTTCTGCCTGTCAACTTCTTCTGTCACTATGTCATTCCCTCTATCTAAAAGGATCAGAATATTTGACTTGTGACATTGCGCGGGAAGAACATTCTGAGGATGCCAACAGTTGTTTGCCGAAACTGTAAATGTATTTAAAAAAATCTAATGTTGTGAGCAAAGAAAGATGAACTAATATATTTCATACCAACACAATGAACACATTCAAGAAGTCACATTTCATATTTGCTATTTCTACTCCTGATATTTGTCTTTCTAGTGGGGATTTATAGCTATTGATCACTTCTATCCTGAATTCTGGGCTCTGTTGCGGGTGGTGGTCGACCATGTGTCGGGCAAAGGCATTATGTTGGTGCTTTGGGGGATCACTGATTGCTCTCCTGTGCTGTAGACCTCTGACATATGCTGATCTGCTACTTTCCCCTATGTACATAGATTTGGTACTATTTTTATCGCATCTCATGCATTGTCCTTTGTACACGATATTTGCGTCGCTTCAGTAGCTGAAGCGAAAGCCTTGTGATCACTTTGTTTCTATGTATCTATGTATGTATGTCTCCGGACAAGCTAGAGCTTTTACCGTTCCACAGATTTCGTTCAAACTTTACACGACTATGAGGTATGAGGCGACACCGAAGTGATTCGATTTTGGGCGCTCTGTCAATTAAATTTTGTTTTCTAGAAGCGCTTTTATGACATTTTTAATGATATTCAATGCACTTAGTATGTTTACAACGCGTGCGTACGTCATACCCATGTGTGCGTATAACGTATGACGTAAAGTCTACTAGTAACGTTGAACGTAGTACTCAAAACGGTCCCAATTAAACTACAATAAATCACAGAATTATTGCATCAAAAAATCATATTAACAAAGCTGTTTCATTTGTCCATATGCATCTTATTCAGCCAGCAAGAAAAAATCAATATTTCAACCAAGCACCAAAATTGATTATTGGATTTGAAACTGATATTGATTATCATCTTGTTATCCAGTACTATTGTATGGCAACACAAATAGCTTTATGCTGGATATATTTATTCTGATTCATTCTGATGTTTTCTCTTCAAATTCATAGATTTCTTGATTGTAAAAGTATACATTTTTTCAATATATTATCTTAATTGTCCATAACTCAACGTCGTTCTAGCGACGCAGTGTTCTTTGAACACTTTTGATCTAGTTTCCTGGTTGCAGTTCCCTTTGCCTTGACTAGTATGTACAACACAGTCCTGTCTGTTACATTTGTCTCCACTGTTCAGTCCGGGCAGCAGAGATCTTATGCTCATGCCAGATCTTTCCACTACTTTTATACTTATTCCTCCATTGCTTCTGCTGTCTTCTGCCACTTTCTTCAGTTGTTTGGTTAGAACACTGTTGGGGGTGGGGGGCAGAACATGACTGTATCGTGAGGTTTGTACCATGCAACTTTGCTAATGTCCTTTTTCTTCTTTCGTTCATCAAGCTTGTAATTCTTTGGTATATATAATGGCCTTACCCCTATTTCATCGTTTTTGGTTTGTTTTTCGTACGCCTTTATTGCACTCTTCATTATTTCCAGTCTGTATCTATGTGGGTAGCCACTCTCCTTCATCCTCACACAAAACTCACTCAGGAAATCGTTTTTGATACCCACTGGGTGTGCCCTACTTGTGTTTCTTTGTATACGAACGGCCTCCTGGATGAGGCATGTTCTCTTCATTTTTCTGGGCATTGCTGATTTTTCCATTAGTACATTAAAGTTAGCCATGGTCTTTCTGTAATATCTGAACAGGATTTTATTTTCTATTATCTCAACTTCTAAATCTAGTATTGGCATTCTTTTATGTATGTATTTTGATGGATAATCTATCTCTAATGTAAATGTAAAATGTAAATGTGGTTGTTTACAGTCGCAATTCACTGTTATCGTGCTCTAGCGACTTTACATATTTACACCAGGTCATTGGCATCCTTTTCACACTATATCCTTCTCAGATCCCCGGGGAGCATACAGCACATCGCTACCGTAGCGCAGACGTGCTAATCACTCACATTAGCGTTCACTCGCCTGATCTGTACCTATTTAACGTGTAGGTACCACGGAGCAGGGTGCAACCTGTTAGAGGTAGGTTTGCTCAACACCTACCATCAGACCCGACCGGGAATCGAACCCGCGACCTTCTGGTCACGAGTCCAACTCCCTATCCACTCGGCCACGGAAGCACATGTTATAAATTCTATTATTGAGTTTCCTATGTCTTGCATTATCTTCACAGTTCTCTTGTCTGCGGGGATCTGTTTTTCTTCTTCAATTCTTTCTTTGTCAATGTCGATCTTACCTTCATATATCCTTAGCTCCCAACGGCATTTCACTGCCCACACAGGTACAGTCATCTACATATCTCTTGTATAGATATAATGTGAAGTCTATCCCTTCTGTTGCTGCATTGACTTTCTCTATAAACTTGTTATCCCACCACAGCATAAACACTCTTGAGATGGCCCCCGTTAGTTCCAGTCCTATCGGGCCTCCTTCTGTTTGCTTATAAATGTCACCATCAAAACTGTACAAATGGTTTGTCATCACAATTTTTACACCCTGTTGTATTGCTAACGCTGTCATCTGTCGTACTTGATGTTGGTTATTACCCGGTAGTAATAATACAGCCGTAAAGAAGAAAGCAAGACACTATTGACAATTAATCATTAATATATCACTTAATCACAGTAATACACTTTTCACAGTAAACAGTAATTTGCATCTTGATATTTTATTAAATTTGTATAATTAAACTGATATCTTTTTACTGACATGAACTTATCTAGCCTATTTTTAAAAGTGTTCACAGTGTGGGATAGAACAATATCAGCTGGGAGGCTATTCCAGTGATCAGTCACTCGGAGTGCAAAAAAGTCCTGCCTGATGTTTTTCTGACACCTTTGCTTACTCACTCTAAGGTCATGCCCTCGGGTGACTCTATAACTGGTGTCTACCTTGAGTGGAGGGGAGGGAACTTTATATTTGCCTTGCATAAACTTGTATGCTTCAATGAGGTCTCTTTGCTGTCTCCTGTACTCTAGACTAGAGAGGTCAAGCGCCTTCAGTCTTTCTGTGTAAGGTAATTCTCTTAACTGGGGCACCAACTTGGTGGCTCTCCTCTGCACACTCTCCAACAGCTTTACATCTTTGGCAAATCTAGGAAAAGCAACTGCATTGCAATATTCCAAATGGGGTCTGACCAAACTTTTTGTAGAGAGTTTTCACAGTATCTTTGTCAGTCCACTCAAAGGATCTTCGTGTCAATCCCAGAATTCTGTTGGCTTTATTGACTTGGGTAGCAATGTGCTCACTGAAGGTCAGTCCACTGTCAACAATTACTCCTAGATCTTTCTCTTGAGCTGTGCTAGCTAAAACAACATCTTTTTCCATTATGTAGTCATTATGAGGGTTACTATGTCCCAAGTGCATGACTTTACATTTGGTTGTGTTAAATTGTAACTGCCACTTGCTCGCCCAAGCCTCTAGGTGCTGCAAATCCTCTTGGAGTAGAGCATGATCCTCTTGGGAAGATATCTGTGAGAAAATCTTGGTGTCATCGGCAAACAATTGGATCATGTTTGATACCACTTCAGGCATGTCATTTATGTAAATGACAAAGAGAACTGGACCGATGACGCTGCCTTGAGGAACACCCGAATTTACATCACACCAGTCTGATACGGTACCATTTACATTTACCCTCTGTCTTCGGTTTCTCAGGAAGTCTTCAACCCATGCTAATGTTGAACCTGTTATGCCATACCCATGCAGCTTACTGATTAATTGACCATGAGGTACAGAATCGAAGGCCTTGGCAAAATCAAGGTATATGGCATCTAAGGAACCTCCTCTATCAAGGATCTTTGTCCACTCATCCATGCACTGGAGGAGTTGAGTGGCACTTGAGCGACCATCGACAAATCCATGTTGGAAGTCACTTAGTAGCTCATTCCGTAGAATAAACTTCATGATGATGTGATCTCTCACAAAACTCTCCATTACTTTGCACACTACACTTGTCAAACTCACTGGTCTATAGTTATTAGACTCACTTTTCTTCCCTTTTTAGCTCACCTGCTGTGAAACAGCAAGTGAGCTTTTGGGATCACCTTTCGTCCGTCGTCCGTCTGTCCGTCTGTCCGTCTGTCCGTCCGTCCGTCAACAATTCATATTTTCTAAATAATTTCTTTATTTTTCATTTGATTTTCACCAAACTTGTACACAACTTATATGGCTGTCTTATCATCATATCATATTTGAATCATTCCCCTGGGTGTAATATTGACCCCTCCCCAGGGGTCCATATAAAAAAATGACAATTCATATTTTCCATATAATTTCTTTATTTTTCATTTGATTTTCACCAAACTTGTACAGTACTTATATGGCATTCTCATCATCATATCATATGTGAATCATCTCCCTGGGTGTAAAATTGACCCCTCCCCTGGGGGTCCATATTAAAAAAATTGTATTAAGTGATACTTTTTCATTTCTAATTAGATTTTCACCAAACTTGCACATAAGTTATATGCTTATGTAATGCTCATACCATATTAGAATCATGCCTGTGGGTGACAAATTGACCCACCCCCCACCCCCAGGGGTGCTCCAAAAATAAACAACATAATTGTAACTAGTTTATTTTTCATTTTATTTCCACCAAACTTGTACACAACTTATATGACTGTCTTATCATCATATCATATTTGAATCATTCCCCTGGGTGTAAAATTGACCCCTCCCCAGGGGTCCATATTAAAAAAATTGTATCTTTTTTTTCTTTTCTTTTTTCTCTAGCTTTTTGTACAAACTTGTACACAACTTGTATGGCTGTCTTATCATGTCATATTTGAATCATTCCCCTGGGTGTAAAATTGATTCCTCCCCATGGGTCCATATTAAATAAAATTAAAAAAAATATATTTGTGATTGTCTAAACAGGAAATAAGTTTATGGTCAGAGATTTGAGGTGATTTGTATAAGAAAACAATACTATTTCAATCAAAGAATAGTCATATGCTTATGTAATAGTCATATTTGAATCATGCCCGTGGCTGACAGATTTACCCCCATCCCCAGGGGTACCTCTAAAAGAAATTAATAATTGTGACTGGTTTTGTCATTTTTCAATTGATTTTTTATTCTGATAAACCATATTTGAATCATACCCGTGGCTGACAAATTGACTTCACGGTTAATATTGAAGCCCATTTTTCAATTGATTTTTATTCTGATAAACCATATTTGAATCATACCCGTGGGTGACAAATTGACTTCACGCTTAATTTTGAAGGTACCCCAGTATTTCACATATTAGGATGGTCCTTACCTTGTTTCCAAAACTAGGGGTGATAAAGGCATCATAACCAGGACATGGGCAGGCTCGGCTCCAAGTTCTTTCCCTTTGGATGTTCAGGACCTGAAGCTTTACTTGGGTTCATCAAACATATTCTCCAAGGCGATGGACCTTATCTGGGCAATTCTTTAAGAATCTTGGATTTCTTAGGTTTCAGACTTGCTAACTTTTCCTAAACATTTCTTCTGTGATAACTAGTTCTTCCAAAGGATATCTAATTTCTTTCTTAGGTTTGAAGTCTGGGATTTGTTCTCTTTTTGAAGACACTACAAAAGAAACTATTGAGCACATCAGCCTTCTCTTTATCAGAGGTTACTTTGACACCTTGTGAGATAAGGTCAGCAATACCAGTTCCTGTTTTGAGCTTGCTGTTTACATATCTGTAAAACAGTTTGGTGTTTGTTTTGGCTTGGCTCGCTATCAGTTTCTCATGGTCTCGTTTTGCTTTCCTCGTTTCCCATCTAACTTGGTTCCTAACCCTGGCATACTCTACATAGTCTGCACCTTCCCTGGTCTGAGTATATCTCTTAAAAGATTCTGACTTTTTCTTTACCTTTGCCAGTGCTGAACTGTTAAGTCAAAGCGGTCTCCCCGGTTTGTCTGATGTACGAGTGGAGGTTGGTATATGCTTATTGATATAGGCTACTAGTCTATTCTCCAAGACACCCCATTGCTCATGTGTATGAGCAAGGTCCTGTACCCAGTCAAAAGATGCTAGTTCATTTCTTATGGCTTCATAGTTTCCCTTGTTGTACAGTACTCTCTTGACCCGCTTTCCTTCCAGTTTTCTGTAGCAGTTGAAATTGAAAACAAGACTTCTATGATGACTCTTGCCTAAAGGTGCTACTAATTTTAGGTTAGATATCATATTTTCCTCGTTTGTGAAAACAAGATCTAAGATGTTGGCCTCATCATTGCCCCTGTAATGGGTTGGTTCTAAAGCATGTTGTGACCAGAAACAGTCTTTAATACACTCCAAAAAAGAATAAGATAAGTGACCCTCCCCTTTTTGTGTAGATTGGTTAGACCAGTCTATAGAGTGAATGTTGAAATCACCACATATCAAAAGGTGAGTAAAATCATTTAGTTCACTAATTTTCCTTAAGCTTGATATCAATCTATATATTAATACACTAAGTGTTTTCAAACTTACACGCATCACGCAATGTTGGCTGGGCGGAGACGGCTTGCGTTGGTCTCAAATCCATCTCACGTACCTTCTGTCTTGCAACGTCGCATTCATTTTCCTCTTTCCTGTTGGGTTTTCGTGTATTTCAAGATTTATTTCAAAATCAGTGAAAATTGCCATCCAAACGTCCTTGGCCATCATTACTGCAGCATGGTGCTTACGTAATCGACATAACTACACCTCTAGCACCTGCCCTATAGTATTCCTGTTGGAGTCATTTGACGCCAATCAATACGCACAGCAAACGCTTGACGCTCCACCAACCTCCAAGCAATAATCATAACGCCCTCTTTCAGTGAGACCAAAGAGCATTAAACTATCTCTGGTGATACGGCTGGGGGTAGAACAGTAGTGGGTGCTGTCACAACGATAGATGGGTTGCCAGGGCAGTTTAGATGGTATTCATCTGTATTATGCAATATTTATTATTGATTAGTGATGTGGTGATGGCTGTGGGCTATCAGGACAGGGTGCAGGTGGTATCGGAATGGGTAGCGGGCGTTGTTATAGTGATGGGTGCAGAGGTGGGCGGGGTGGGGGTGGGGAGATAGAACAGTGGTGGGTGGTGTCAGGACGATGGATAGGGTGCCAGGACAATGCAGATGCCAGTACTATACAATATTTTGTTTCTAAAATATACTGGGGGTTAAGTGGGTACGGGCGGTGTTTACTTAGAAATAAGGCATGTACATATATTTCCTGTAACTGATTTGTCGTACTCACCGGTACGCATTGACTTTCATGGAACAGTTTCCTACTACGTGGCTGTTGTACTGTAGCAAAGCGGAAAGCAAGCAAGTTTGAGCAAGGGAAGAGGTGGGAATTTGCTTGAAAAGATATGCATTAAATTGTGTCAACATTGTCTTTGTTTGTACTCCCTGAGCCAAATGTTGCAAAGTACTCCTGCCCGTGATATTGCCCGTGATTTTCACGGGGTCTTGCTAGTTTCTCATTATTACTACTATCGCTATTTGGAGACTTGTATACGCACCCAATCAGTAGGGTATCATTTTCTCTGATATTTACTTTGACCCAGATGGATTCATTGAAATCAACATACACACTTAGATTAGTAGGCGAAGCACACAACTTTTTTGATGTACATGTATATACAATGACACCTCTTTTGTGAGAATTAATATTACTATGTACATCATACCCATCAATTTGAAGTTCCGACTCCTGAACAGTCAAATTTGTTGTTTTTGGTCCAAATTCACTAATACAAACAATATCAGGTTGATGTAATCTTAAAGTTGCTATAAGTTCATTTCTTTTATTTAACAGATTGTCTGCATTTGTATAAAAACATACCAAATGACCAGTACCAACATATTTACAATTTGAACAATGACCTTTAACCAAGTGACCTCTATTAACAGATTTACAATTAGAACAAACAGAACAGTGTCTATTTACATGATTCTCATCCGATGTTTGTGTCTCTATCAGTCCTTTTGTCTTCTTTGGGCCACGTTTAAGTCTTTGGGTCTGCCCAGGATCACTTGGTTGTCTCGGATGATCCAGCTCTTGTTCTTTCCTTGCTGACTTGCACTCTTGTTCTTCTCTTTTTTCAAGTCCAACAATTTCTTCCATTGATCCCTCTCTAAAGGGGTTCGGTCTTTGCTGATGAACACTTTCTTCATTCCCTCTATCCCCTTTAGTCATTTAGCTGCACTTAGGACCTTAGCTGTATCCTTCTTATCATCAATGTGCAGTCTTAAGGGCCTGTTTGAACCATTCCATTTACCGTATTCTCGCGCATAAAAGCCCATGGGCTTAACATCGAAGATGGGCTTAATGTTCGAATATAAGCCCATGGGCCAATAAGTGAGAATAAAAATATTTTTCCCTGCCAAAAAAATCGATGAAAATTGATAGTTACGTGCACCCTGAACCCAGATGAGTCACCAAAGACACGTGAAAACAACATAACACACCTAAAGAAATCCTGTGCTCGTATGCGTACACATACGGTCATACCATGATCATGCTTTGGGCGATATTAGAAGCTCCGACACGTTTCACTATTTTCCATCAATGGTTCAGAATGAACATCGATATAAACCTTCGGCGGGAGCTTGAATCAATGTTTGAAGATATATATTTGTGTTAATCTGCATCTAGAATACACCCAAAGTGAGAATTAACAAATAATATATTTTTTCAAAACACCTTACCGGCATAGTTCTTGTTGCAAACGAAACGTGATTCTCTAGGAGATTTCCACAGCGCAACCTCGTTTTAATGCATTAGAAATCAATATAGCGGACTCGGACATCAACTGTTAAATGCTTTCGGTATATCTCCAGTGCGTGAGTATGATTTATAATAGCGAACTTCCGGAGTTCAAATATTTATTAAAATAGGTTTGTACGATGTTACCATTCTATGAAAATTCTTGTGACAATGACGAATATGAAGACAGCATTGCTAGAAAAGATATGAAACTAATAACTACCATTGATGATTAAAGGAAAACATTGTGCACGTTGTCAAAAGTCAGTACACTCATCATCACCCGCATTGGTAGACTAGTACCGTACAGTAACACGTAAGAACCCATGGTTAAGAAACTTGGTGGCTCTACATAGTCAAAATCTAATGCTTATTCATTGCCAAATAGGGGGTGGGCGTAGTATGCGAATATACGCCCCTGGGCTTGTAAGTGGGAACTTTTTCCAGTTTTAAAAGGTCCAAAAAGTGCTGTTTTTCGGTTATAAGCCCATGGGCTTTAATGCGCGGGAATACGGTACCCATGCCTTTTTGGGTTTGACACAGAAACATGTTCCATCTCATTGCTTTTTAGAATATCCTTCACATTTTCAAGATCATTACTCATTCTAAATGCCGCATCTATTTTATCGTCCTCGAATTCAACAAAACCAAACACGACGCTGAAACATTACTTGCTTTCCAAATATTTCATTTGGGAACGACCTCAATCACTGTTGATGACGTCACGGAAGGATATGAAATATTTTTGGTGAGTGTCAATCTCGGAGATTGATCATACATGAGAACGTTGTGATATAACTTATTTATTATAAATACGAAGCAGACACTCGTTGAGTGTGACTATGCATGATACTGCGGTATCCATATTTTAGATCAAAATTAACTAAAATATTCTAAATGCACACATTATTCACCTTTAAAAATGAAATTAGGTCACACACAACCAGCGATTGGCCACAGATTGTATGACATCATAGGGCTTTTCCCAGGTCATCTGGGGTCACATCATTACATATATTATGTTAATGACGGCCTTTGGGGAAAAATGACCGGGGCTAAAGAACCATAGTGATGTGCCCCTTGCTGGGTGGCTTTGGTCTTATTGAGGAACTATCTGTTGCCAGAGCTCATGCTAGACGCTATCCACACAACATAAGCACTCCTCCAGCCAGAACCTATCTATCACGAAAGCTTCTTCCCACAAATCATAAAAGATTGAAATAGTTTGGATAACAATAGCAAGGGTATTAAAAAGACAATGAATCTTTCAAGAGAAGTATAAAACCAAATATAATCCAGCCTGCTCTTTACCTGTATCAAAGCCATAGGCAAGTAGACATACTAATCACCAGACTGAGGTGCAACAATGCAGATCTAAATGCTATATTCAAGAAACCTCAGAGATTCACGGGCCTGCAACTGTGGGCACTTGAATGAGACAACAGCCCATTACCGTCTCAGGTGCCCAAATCACATTCTCCAGCGTAGGACACTTTTCAACAATTTAAGGCACAATCGGGGAAATTTTCCCATTGATGTGACTCTTCTGCTCTCCGGGTCAAGTACATTGGTTGAAAGAATTTACAAATTCATCCTCAATGAAACTAGCCAGTTTATAGCATCAACCAAGAGGTTTACAAAGAATAATAACAATACATAGAAATTGTAAAATCTAGAAATATCATGATTTATAGTATGTCAAAACTAGGTGAGGGGATATGATCAGATATCCTCCTAATGAGGACAATGCCCGAGTCGTTTTGGTTCACAGTCATCATATGTCATATTAAATCTTGTAACAGAAAGAATCAAATAAAATTATATCAAAAAAAGAAAAGGCCGACAACAGCTCAGTAGCAGCTGTCATTAATATGTGCAATGCTCCATGCTAGCGAAACATGGCCCTTAACCAAGCCAAACTTTCAACGTCTGTAACGCAACGACAGGGCAATGATCAGACAGATCTGTAATGTGAAACCGGTTGATGTCGCCACCACCAGTTCAAGTAAGCTTTTGAAGCTTCTCGGCCTTGAGGACCTTGACCTCATTCTGAAGGAGAGAAGACTCCGGTGGTATGGCCACGTGGTGCGGTCGAGAGGGGCCATCAAGACTGCATGGGATATGCAAATAACTGGTAGTCGAGGAACTGGTAGACCCAAGATTTCATGGAAGCAGGTGACAGAGTGGGATAGGAAAGACTGGAGTCTCAACAATTGATCCTCTTGAGAGAAACCCATGGAGATCTGGTGTATGAGCAGCTATGCGTGCAGCTAGCAGCCATCTGGAAGGGGGTCCACTGAAGTGGACGTTACCCCGGTACCTGCACGATAATCAAAACCGATGATGATGGATGATGATGATGTGCATTTTTTTCATCTAAACTCTTGTGAATGTTTAATTGATGTATCCGCTACTTAACATTCTATCATTCCGTGCAAAAATCACCGCCAATAACCCACGCTGATTGGTCAACCTGCGTGCGCAATTATACGATTGACTGCACGCGCGGAGACCACTACTACGGCGCTAGTCTAAACTCGTCACATTTTTAATACAGCCGCTGATGTCGCATGGTCAAAAGTTTAGACTAGTGCCGTAGTAGTGGTCTCCGCGCGTGCAGTCAATCGTATAATTGAGCACGCTGGTTGACAAATTGACTTGCAATGAGAACGTTATGATATGATTTATTTTAAAATAAAAACGAATCAGACACTCGTTTAGTGTGGATTTTAGTCATGATAGAATGGTATTTGACCACTCGATTGTCGTGTCAATGGGAAAATTGAGCATGCTGATGTCTGATTTACCCTCACTTCGTTCGGGTAAATTAGACGTCAGTATGCTCAATTTTCCCATTGACACTCCAATCTAGTGGTCAATTCCTACAATTTTTTCTTTTTAAAAGGTTATTATATTAGATATCATTCTAGTTTTATTGATTAAAATACTAAGGAAATACTACAAAGTTTTAAAGAAACAAAAACACAGTATGTAAAGTGGTATTTTATTTGATTCAACTTTGGTCCTCATACATATCATTCATGCATAGTTTTGATGTCCATATTATCACAATATTCAACAGCTTGATAGGAAGATATTGGAAATAGGAAAATAAAATCTGCATTCTACAGCACCATTTCATGAAAAATGTGAATAGCAAAAAACATTGGTATACCAGACAGACAGATATCAAGGATGCACATGCCAAGATTGCTCAACTGAAAACATATATTAAGCCCAACCAAACAAATATTCCTATAATGACCTTGTAAACATGTATTAGCCTTTGGGCGTTGGATGTGCCCTGTAAGGCGCGTACCTTCTGTGCCGGAGTACGGCAAATGAAATCACAAAATAAAAACACTGACGAACAAGGGCATTTTGAATGTGTGACGTCTTAGACAAAAACTTCTGGAGCCACGATAGATGGTTATTTCTGTACATAAATTCACATGTGTATTCAGAATCGTATATGCCTTCTTATTCTTAGGGCATAGTAAAGAGTAATATGGTTTTATATTTCTAGAATTTATTTATAACATCGAGCTTGTCAAGCTCTCGGTTCAAAATGACTGCTTGAAGTTCACAATTAAAAAGATGTTTTACTGTCACTTCCCGTCATCGTAAAATAATATCATTGCACAAGGGTATCAAATACAGCATAAATTGGATAAAAAAAAATATTATAATGCTTACAATCAATAATATTCAATACGTAGCAGGCCTCAAACTTTTGATTTCATATTTTGACATCCTAAAATGTACAAAAACATGATGTCGACGACTTTGTATATTATATTGTGTGATATTTCTTGATACATGGTGCCGACAGAACTGTACTTCGGTTTATCCTTATAAAATCGTTCATGTGGTATCCGCTGTGGGAATTCGTGTTGGTTAGCTTATTATATCCACGAAAATCAATTATTTATAAAAATATTTCACTTTGGCATGACTCTCTACCTACTGCCATGCGCAATGAGGGGCATGCGCTCTCATTGGTTAATATTAAATGAGGATATGTAGGTCAGCCAAGCAGCGTTAAGCGGCGTAAATAAATACCCATGTAAGAGGATTTTAGCCTATATCCGATGCACAAAAAATAATTGATGATCTAGACTAATTTTTAGCAGCAATAAAAAAGGACTCAAGGGTGTATTCTGCGCACAAACCCAAGTTATCAGGGCTGATTACGTGGGATTTCTTTACCTTTATTTGGTAATGACGTCATTTGAAAATCAAACCTCCTCTGTTTCTATCAGAGCGTAGGGGCGTTTCCAATTTCAACGGTATATTATATTGTAGAAATACGAGTATTTTGGATCGGAATTTAGGCATCTAAAATGTGTGTTAGATGTGTAAGTAATTGTCCTCACAAAGAATGATGAAATAATGTTGATATACTGCATAGTTGCCACAAAATTTACACTGAAATGTGTTGTTTATACTCTTCCCGTTCCCGCATATCATTATGGTGTCAAGGTCGCCAGTGTTTCTGTATAAAAAGATAGGTTGAATAAAACTAAATTTGTATACATGACTATTTATATGGTAGAACAAAATAACTAATCAAAAAACATTTGGGGTATTTTTATTACAAAATGTATGGTCTCTTCTACTTGTTGGTAAAATATGGTAAGTCCATAAAAATCATAATATTATAAGAAATATTCAAAATCAACATACAATGCTGCTGTGTACATTTAGACAAAATAAAATATGATTGTGACTTATTTGATGGACTAGTTCATGCTACGGGCAAAACAAAATTGTAAGTATTACAGCACCTTGGCAAATCAGTGAATGCCTAATTGCTTATATCAATTCTGCCACTTTATATGACCTAATCTTTCAAATTACTGTTCTCTTAATGAAAATCATGTACACGTATGACACACTAAATAGTGCTACTTAAGATAACATATCATTTTAATCGTTTTAAAAAATTAAAAGCATGTATGATGTCTTTTTTGTGCAGACATCAACTTTATTCCACTAATTTTTGGCTTGTAACATTTTTTCTTCAGACAATTATTCTGTAAATTATTGGAAATCATCCATGCTAAAATGCCACACCCACATGAGAATTTTTGTGCATCTTCATAGCTTGTAAAGATGTGCCAACAGTCACACTTATATAGAAAAATTGAACATATGTGGCTTTTAACTGTGTAGCCATATTGTTAAGAGGCAAATGGGCTATGATTGGAACAGCTGTGTTTATATGCTTTTAGAAACAATTAACTAATCCCTATATTAGGTCCAGATTTCACATCCAATGACTGCTTAGGCATTAATGGCATTGTATAATCTCCTGTGCATTTGGATATTATTGAACAATAGAAGTTATGCTTTCCTTCATTGGTTTAAGTCAAGTAGCAGTTCCAACCATGCAAATCTGCCTGACGTTTTTAATTGGGCTTTCCCTGTTCAAAATGTCTATATTTGCAAATTTAAAGAAACCGGAAACTTTGCGTAGGTGCAGGATATTACTTTAAATCATATCTAATAATTTTTAGAATAAGTGTTTAAGGAAAAAGTTTTTAATCTGGCAAAAAGCAGTGGAATAAACTTGGTGCTAGCACAATAGGCTGATTTTGGGTGAGATTCCACTCAGATTGTTCAAAGTGGTGTGCAGGATACTATATACCTCTACCAATCTCTGTTTATATCAGGTTTCAATTCTAATGTTAGAATGGCCACCCTTAATGGGCATTTGAACTACTAATGTTCCACATCAAGCATCTTAATTAAGGGGTGTACAATGTCGCGACACGCAAAACTGGTTTTTGCTGCATTCAGCGTGCGTTTGGGTTGAACTGATCAAAACGTGTTTAAATGCAGAGTTGGCCAGTTTTTCTTTTTCTTTTAGAATATTGATCTTGTCATCTAGGCTCTCAAATTCAATTTTAACAACTGTTCCAGGTATATTTTCATGAAAAGGGGTCGTTTTTTATTGCTTCATCTTGACTTCACTCCCTATACTGTCTCTGATAAGGTCCTGGCACTTTTTTTACAATGCTACGATCGTTGTATCAAATTGAGAGAGATTATGGGACGAGACGCTTGCTTCCATTTCCGCGAGTCTGCCTTCTAAATTGGCCACATCCTCATCTATGCTATGAATCTCGGTCTGAATAGTTTTGTTAAAGTCCTCAAATCTTTGGTCTAAATCTTTCTGAATCTATTATTTTAAATTTTGAATTTCCTTGGTAAACAGCAGTTCAACCTTTTCATGAATCATCCTCAATTCGCGCATTTCTTTGGTGTTTCATTTCTCTTTTTTATTGTCCTCTCTTTTACTTAATTTGAAAGTATGCATAGCTGTAATGTTCTTTTTATGAATTCAATTTTTACAAATTCAATTGCAGCATGATATATGATTTTTCACCAAACTACAAGTTGCACTGTACAACTGGCAAGAGATTAATGAATTCAATACCCTGTACTAAGTACTAACAATTCAAAATTAATCCTGATGCAAACACTATTTATTTTTCACAGAAAGTTATCTTTTCACTTTAAACTCTCATTTTAAAAACACACATATATCCACTTTATTGGCATCAAGTGAATCCATCTAACAAGCACAACACTCATCCAAATTATAGTGCACGAGAGTTATGATTTCTCTAAGAAAATGTCAAAAAAGCTCTCTGAAGAAAATATCCCTTCATGTGGTGCAATACTTATGAAGCCTATTCGTGTATTACTGCAGTGAACAGGGTGACTATTTCCATTTGTTCTTGATTTTCAGCAAACTACTGCAACATTATTGTACATGTGTCGTTGGTATATATAATCCGTTGGTATATATAATCCGTCTCTTGCATTAACAATCAAATGAAATGCCAACTGCCAACTGTATAATATCCCATGTCATGAACGAATTAAACATAAACATACACAAACTCTGACATTATATTACTGCTACTTAGCCTGGATACTGAAATTTGACAGTACTTGCTATTAGGCTAGATCTACTTTTTTTTATAGATCTAATACATTCACGAACGACAGATCTAGGCCGATTTTTTTATTGATTTGAAAATTGTAACAGATTTTTTTTATACATTGTTGCACCTTTAACCTTGATATAAAAATGTTGCAATATTTAATTATACTGGTACAAGTAACAAAGTAATATGGCAATTTAGCAACATTGTTTACATGCAAAAACACGGCGACCCCTATTATTTTTAGGACTAAACTCTTACGTCGAGCGAAAACACGGGCTGCTTACGTAATTGGTAGATAAAATAATGTTGGTTAGTTAGCTTAATTGGCACCTTGTCAGGTATATTATTTCAAAATGAAAGACGAAAATAAGAAATGGATTTGATGATGTTAACTAATTGGAGAGAAAGACGCTCTTCTGGAGACCCCAAAAATAAATTAATCAATGACAAAGTGATAAAAATCAAATGTTTGGTAGAAAAAAGATGGCAGCTAAAAATCGTAACATGCATATGGGAGTCGAGTCCCCTAATAAGGAACCGTCTCTGGCAGGCTCTGCCGCGCCTGTATAATTCTCTACTGCTTAATTGTTTGAAACATGACGTTTTGCTATGGTAAACTACATGGCTTCTTTGTCAGTACAACATCCGAAGAAGCCATGTAGTTTACCATGGTGAAAAGTCATGTTTCAAACAATTAAGCAGCAGAGAATTGTATATACAAAATTATTACCGTATCCTCGTGCATAAAGGCACATGAGCCTATAACCGAAAAATCGCTATTTTGGGGGTCTCCCTTGGGTTATGTTTGATCTCTGATCTAGGCCCATGAGCCTTAATACGATCACGGGGCGCACCCCACCTCCAACACACGATACATATTATTTACCAAAAAGTAACTTTCCTTGGTGTATATGTCATAAGATACGGTATAACGACAGACACAACAAACTCGCATGGTAAACATCGGCAGCTGTATGCATTTTGATGCATTTCTTTGTGTCAAACACCTTGCCGTGGTATTTGTCAATTGTGGTTCTCAAATATCGGAATATGTAATTCATTAGTAGCATAATCCTAATAATCTGTTACGAATGCTCGTCGGAAAATCAAAATAACTTACTTATTTAGGAAGAATAAATTGCACATGACATGGACGCTTCTGTCTTAAGTGCACATGCTCAGAAATTCAAATGTCCCGCGTAGTCTCGCTAAACAAGACTCGTCCTCGCATGCACTAGCCAAGTATAATATACGAGTCGGGCTGAACGAGGCTAATGACCTGTGGCGTGAAAACGAAAACCAAAATCGACTACTGTCGTATAAATCGTTCGCTCATCACGCATCTTTCTCGGGCGATTTTAGATGTTAAAAAAATGTAATTTCTGTCTTGAAACATGCTCTTAGTCTCTGTTATAGGCCCGTGGGCCTTAATACGAACACAGGGCGCACTCCCAATGTTAGGCCCGTGCGCCTTAATGCACGATTATACGGTATGAATCCACTTACTGTCACTAATCTACATTCTATCACGTATGAAGGTGTTGTAAGTGTAAGCTATAATAATAGCACTTGAAGAATTCGCACTTTGGGTGCTAAATATGCACACAAACAATGTGTAAAACGATACCTAACCGTGGCAGTTTGTTTTAGAGTATTACACCAAAAGAGGTTTTTGAAAATGATGACACCAAAAAAACTTTGCAAACTCCACCTAACCCGGAAAAAATTCCTGCTCAAGAATTTACAAAAAAAAAAAAAATCCCATGCCTACCTAACTTTTTGAAAATTCAACCTAACAGGAAACATGAATATTTATTTTAGCCTAATAACTTGGGGACAATGTCTATTAGCTGAACTCATTTTGCATAGTCAATGTTCTTTAATTTAATAATGATATGAATTTTAGTTGACTCCAAAGACGCATCTCCAGAGACAAAAGTCAGAAGATACATATGCGTTTATTCATTCTCGTGAACAAAGTATGGACAGCTATCATGGAACCAAACTGGTAACCTATCTTATTCACCATCTTTGAGTGTGTTATTTCATTTCTACTATAGTTCAATAGCTTTTGCCTAAAAAATAACAAATACATTACGTAGTCTTGACTCTTGTAAGCCTAATTCATTGAGGGACCTTTGGTTGGGAGAAAAAAAAAATGGCTAGTTTTTCAATTTTCATTATAATGAATTGTGTTTTACCCTGGGCTAATCCCCATTTCAAGGTCAACCTTGTGAAATAGCCCACTGCGCACTTGAGTAATTGATTTCCAATGAACTGAAGCATCATATTTCAATGTGCCGGCGTGCAAGTAAAGCAATAAAGCCATCTGCCGGCCTTTTCAAATCTACAGCTAAACCTGTAATCTACAGGTGTATAACGCAGATTGACCGTGAACCCTATTTATTTTATATTCTTATAGGTGTATATCTATGCAAGTTGTTTACCTTCGAGGCAGCCATAATGGCGCACAAGGAAACTTGCTGCGCGCATGTGCAATCATTTCCGTGTTTAAGTCTAACACTACGCGATCTCGAGCAATGGCAGCGCAGCACATAACGCGCCTTCGGCATTAACGCGGTTCTCAAAGTATGGACCCCAATGTCCGCGTAAAATCGAGGTTTAGCTGTAGTTCAATGAGGCATGCGTAATACGTCTTCAATACCACTGTAAGCGATCAATGATGACGAAACACACATCACTATGGTAGATGTAACAAAATTTTTAATAAGTTTTCTTGATCTTTTTGATAAATTACATCGTTATTTACAGGTGTCAGTGTTATATAATCAGTGATCAACCCTCTTTGCGCGGGAATGGCGCATTAGTAATGTTGTACTTTCCAAAGTAATGCATTATTTGCACATCCTTGCTGTTCCAAATGTACATGTCTGACAATGTAATTTTGGATGTCAATAGACTCGGCAAAGCCGAGTATGCGGTGCCGGGGGGTGAGTGCAAGAGGAGTGATGCCCCCTCTTACGCGGGGCCTTAATACGAACACATGGCACACTCCCAATGTTAGGCCCTTGCGCCTTAATGCGCGATTATACGATACGTCCCTTTCTACGGAACCGTCACAAATACCCACTTTATCCTTCTGATCAGAAATCCACTTATCCAGCTTCCTTTCATTAGTACGTGCATTCTCACGGTCCTGTTGGGCTTTATTTTGTTGGCCCAACAGGTTCAGCTGATTTTGATGCTGCTGGATGATGGCTTGAATGTTTGGATCCATGATCTCCACTAGATGGACACAGAAGCAATAGTTACACTTGTATCCACTCGTATCCACTGAACACTTCAAAGGGAGTGCAGCAACCCGGCCCCATGTTGGGCGCCAAAAACTTATTTGAACATCCTATCAGTTTGTGTGTGGGTTACTAGTTGTTGGGCTCCACTGGGTATTATTAAGGCCTACCCAGTGTCCAATAATATTCTTAATTTATCCTACATTTTATGTTTGTAACTGTCTGTTTAACAAATCATTCATTTCAGCATTTTATTCCAAATGAACAATCATTTCAATTTTACATCCTTTCGGTCTAAAAGCAAATCAAAAAAGTGTTGCCATTGACGTCATGATGTGGGTCTAGCCTTTCTGACAAAACCTTTATTTCAATAAGACTAATTTAGAGTCAACCCAGTGCTAGCTGACAGTGATCAGTGCGGGACTGAAATATTGGACCCGCCCGCGTTTGTCCCGCAATGTGATGTCCACTCCCACCCCGCTCCCGCGATGGTTTCCAATATTCTGTCCACTCCTGCCCCACTCCCGCACTTGTTATGCCCAATCCCGCCCAGCTCTCACAACAATTTTTATTTTCATCCCGCAACAGTCCCGCAGCAGTCCTGCAAGTCCCGCATCCAAGTTTGATCTTCCCGCAACAGTCCGGCAATAGTTGTAGATAGATTGTGATTTATGTGTACCCCTAACCTCATTTATTTTATCAATTACTTTTCAAGCTGTGTAATTGAAACTTTCAACAACTGACATTCTAATGACATGTATCGAAATACAACCAGAAGGTCATTATTCATTGACTTTATTTGAACCAAATGAAACTGAACTGAACTGAAACATATTTTTCGACAACTATGCATTATCTCTTGAAAAAACACATACATATTAACTTAAAAATAAGATAAAACAAACAGTGACAGTATAGCTCAATTGATCTTTATGAATACATATCATAAGGGAAGTTTCCATAACAGGGAGATACCACATGGACAATTTTCACTGTACATTAATGGTCAACATCTCCAGTTGATTGTCTCTTTATAAAAACTAATTCACCTATATGGCTAACTGACCACTTGACTGACACCACTTGCACTGAATACAAAAGCCCAGTTAAGCAAACACTGGTGATTGTTTACTTTCAATGCAATTATGGCTAACCAACCACTTGACTGACTATGACATAGATCTAACCTGACTACTGCTATTTAAGTTCACTGGTCAAGTGTTATGTTTATTTACTTAGCATTTGCTGACTAGTTATATATATATATATATATTATAGAGGTAATTGTCAAAGACACCCCACAGTGACAGTTGCAATGCAAATCAACCATTGGCTAATTGAGAATGTCTAAGCCTTGTGAATTGCGCCTAGTTCTCAATAAGATCTTTTTTTAAATTAAGCATAGTTCTCAATAAGATTTTAAATGTATCTTGATTTGTGAAGAGTTAACATTGGATTTCAACAGTCATTGTAGTGTCATTAAATCTCCCCGGATTCGTCCGAAGGGGGATTTCTTGCTTTGCTTCTGTCCGTGCGTCCGTCCGAAATAAACAGGCTGATAACTCAAAGACTACTTGAGCTATTGATTTGCAAATTGAATATGTCTTGTTTGAGGAAAAAAGTACCTCTCAAAAAATTTTGTTTGTACTTTGGCCTACTTTTGACTCTACTAAACTTCATATTTAGCTTCGTTGTACTACTCTCCAGCTTTTTGATGAAGTTATTTATGATGTTTTTTAAAAACAAATTATTAAATTGTGTTTATCTGTCTTCTGGGGAACGTACTTATCATAAACTTGACATTTGTGTCCAACACTCTACATTGGGAGAAGTATTTGACCTATGGTCACCAAACCTTCACCATATTTAGCTTCGTTGTACTACTCTCCAGAGCTGAGATTTTGGTTACTTTTGGCCTGTGTTTTGAAAAAAAAAATAAATTATTACGTAATTGTGTTTATCTGTCTTCTGGGAACAGTTTATGACTTATCATCACGAAACTTGACATTTGGTATGTCCATCACTCTCCTCACGTGATTTGATATTGGTGTACTTTGGCCTACTTTTGAACTTACGAGCGTTACATAATAAACCTTGTTACCACTCTACAGGGACAATAATCATCAACCGAGCATTCTAAACTGGTCTGAATTCTATAACACGCGCGCGTTTCGTTCTCGAATCTCGAATTTGAATAATTCAAAGTTATACGATCTCTCATTGGTCACAACGCATTTCGTTAGACCAATCACAAACAACGTTACCTAATACATCGACCTATTTACACTCAATGGTGGCGAACTGTGTAAATATGTAAATATGTATTTGTTTTCCTGTTATGCTATTGTTTGCAGTATTATTCACCAGTATTTTTATCGGTCTCATGATGATTAATAATTGTTTCTTGTTTTGTTATGATGCAATGGTGCTTTGCAGGAATGTATTACTCAAGCAATATTTGTAGGATTATTGTGGAACATATTTTGGTTGTACACTATATCACAATTTACATTAGCATTTGTATGTCAGTTGTGAATTTTATTAAATAAAATTTAGAAAAAAGACTTGTCCTTCTGATAACCAACATTTAGAATGAAACATTTGTAAATCGTACAAAGCTTTGTTGGAATGTTTGAAAATTTCAGCGGCCATATACGGGTCGAGATGTGAATCACAAAATGTAATCTTTCATTGGTGAAAACATAAAAATCATTAATTTTCCTTGGCCTGTATTAACACATTTTATGGTAGAAAAGCCAGGAAATGGGCTATTTAAACCCCTAATTTTCAAATTTTCCCGGGGGAGGATGCCCCCGGACCCCCCTACATGCGCTTCGCGCCTGCGGCGCTCGCAATTATGATTTTTGCCGACTAAATATGCTTTTTCATGATATCTAGTACTCTTTTCATCTTTGGAGGGTTGGCAACTCTGTGATTGCATTTTCATTATAACATTTTGCATGATAGTATCCTAAGAGCAGTACGTAAAGCTAATACGGACTGATATTTTTAGGAATAAATTAATTCTTTTCTAGTACACACACACACACACACACACACACACACACACACACACACACACACACGCACGCACGCACACACACGCACACACACACACACAAAAACACAAACACAAACACACACACACACACACACACACACACACACACACATTTCCTGGCATTAATTTCCTGGCTTTCCTGGTATTATTTTCCTAATGTACATTTTGAACTTAAGTCTTTTCAAGGAAAGAAAATATATTACAGTGATAATATATA
>CM032660.1:30585966-30680966 GCA_019095985.1 Streblospio benedicti
AAACTTTGAAGCAAAGCCAGCATCCGGGAAACCATTTTGTGCTTGGTCTGTTTGTACATTTTGTGCTTGGTCTACACTTGATGTACCAGGTTGAGGTGTATGAGCTTCATAAGTAACCGATTGGTTTTGTTCATCCTCATCTGATGAAATATCATGCTCATTAAGGTCCTCATGACCTGTGCTGGCATGGCTAGGTGCAGCGTTTGGTGGCACAAGTTTATTCAGTACGCCCCACATTTTCTCAGACTGCTCATGCTGAGCAAGTATTAGAGCTTCGAGTTTTGCTATCTTAGTGTCCACATCCGAAACAAGTGGTATGACTCTAGGACTAGGTTTAGTGGCTTCGCCTTCGGCACCAGTTGTTGCCAAAGTTACAGGTATGAGGCGTGAGAAAGGCCCCTCTAATGGGGGGGCAGGTGTTTCTCCAGACCGTGTAGCATTGTCGTTGTCCGTATTCTCCATTCTGGAAATACAAAGAAACACCATGTGAGCTCGATGTAATAGGCGCCCTGCGCATGAAACTACATCTTAGACTGGAAAGCCAGTCCACGTGGTGACCACGTGTGGCAATAGTAGGCATTGCTAACAAGCAAATACAATTGTCATGAATAACTCCCGATAAACAATGCAATAGGCGTATCAACACATGAAACTGCATTGGGCATATATATGTATGCCAAATTTAACAAATACTTACGTGTAAGAAGGTAATCCGTGTGTGAAAAAGCGAAAATCGGGAGTTATTAGAAATACGTCTGACTCGAACGAGAAGGAAGCTTCTACTGACGAAAACGAGGCTGCTTCTGCATCTCGTGTTAAGACGAAACAAGATTTCGCTTAATTACGTAATGTAACTTAAATTACAGAGGGATAAAAAAAATGCCAACAAAGTTTTTTATCCAGAATTTTTTTCTCTTTCCAATGGTATGTATTATATTAGTTTTACTTCTTCCTCCTATTTGTGAAATGAAAAAATAATTGATATGGTCGGAAAATCCTGAGCATCGCATGGCCGTCGTAGTGGCAATTGATAAAAGAAAAACACCACACGAATATTGCATCATATCTCTGTTATCAGTTGTCCTAAAAATTTATAATTTTAGATGGAAATAATCTCCAGTAATATGCGATTCCATTCATATAAATAAGCGTATGTAATTATTTTAATTTAATAGTTTATTTTGAGCATCAATCACGCGCAACGCCATATTTGACAGTCCGCGATTGGCGGGAAAACACATGACGATGTTTGCGCAACAAAAATCTCTGAATTGTGTGTGTTGGGATGGTAAGAATAAGAACTACAATGCATTTTTCTATAACATACTTTATTTTTACATAAATTGAAACAATAGTCAAAACACAGCAATAATTTTAAAAACCCATCTTATATTTGGTGAGTGTGCAACAGCAGCTTTTTACTTGTTTTTGCAACGAGAAACGTCGAAAGTGTTGCAGATTTTGAAATGCGTTTAACATGGGTAAATGGGAAAATCATGTCTACAAAATCCCCACCCCCACCCCCCAACACATACAAAAAAATGTTAATAACTTCGTCAATTCTTGTCGGATTTTGGTGATCTTTTTTTTAAAAATGATTCCCATGAGACGTAGAATTTTTTCAAATTAAAAAAAAAAAATTAGAAAATTTTTCAATTTTATCCCAGTGTAGCTATACATTTACAAAATTACCACTATCATGCCAGCCATGCTGGTGAACGATTTCAAGTCATAGAACGTTATGAGTGCGTTATGTTTCTCGCCTCGGGACAGTCACATGAATCTATGACTAATAGTCAAACATGAGTTCAGTAGGTGATTATTCGCTTAATATTATAGCTAGAAAGATGTTCTTGGTGTCATTTAAAAGCTTATTTTATACCTATTTCACCTGTGACAATAGAATGGTCATCGCAAGTTATGGCGACCTCATAAAAATCGCCGAAACATGTTTAGCGGCACTGAGCGATAATGGAGTGGTTTGATCGTAAAATAAATATCATTTTTGTAATCTAGATATTTTTCTCGTTAAATACATGTATTAAACTTCTAAATCCGATGAAAAATAAGCAAGATATTAATTATTCTTCAAACGTTATGGCAAACAAAATGTTCGCGGTTCCCGGATTCTCGTAGTTCGTGGTCTTATTTACATGCAAGCGAGGTTTAAAATATGTTCAGATTTTCTTCATTTTTTCTTAAAATTTCCAATTTTTAGGCCAAAAAAGGGTCCTCGACTTATACGAGGGTTCGACCTATACATGGTCCCGGACGGTATATAGCAGACGAAAAATATAGTACTGTATGTTTTAAAATGCAAGTCACATTTGAACATCCATGTAACTGTAATGTTTCTAATGAGCATTCTACTCATTAACCCTTTGCCAGTCAGAAAGGCATTTATGCCTTAATGCATGCCGAAAAATGAGCCTAAAACATAGCTTCTTCTAACTCTCATAACTATCAAAGCGTTTGTCACATGCATCATACAAGGCCACGTGGTGACTCAAAATTGCCTACTCCATTCATTAGTCTTCACAGTATTTCGATATAACCACTTTTTGTAGCAAATAATACAATAAATTTAAAGAAGACATACTTATAGGCGAAACACCCATTTTCGGAACCCTACTTTGCCCTCGAAATATAATAATATTTAGTTGTAAACTCCCATCGGTCTTAGTATCAAACAATCGGCCGTCCATTTTGCTATCTGTTTATAAACATCTCATTAGCATGCGGTGAACCCTGACCTCACAAAAATAATTTATTCCTTCATTACATTTCGTGTGTTTACGCCCATTTTTGAGGCTGTAGCCTCTGCCAACAGCGTTTAACAAGAATAGCAGCATTGCAAAACACGCATGCTGGGGCAAGGCTACTGTTTCAGCCAATCACAAGCGTTTCCGATGACGAAATTGACAGCTAACATGGAGGTAAGCATGGAAGGAACTAGACTGAAAATAGATCTTGTGGCAAAATATCAGCACAGTAGACTGCGTGTGTATATGGACAACTTCTACACTGGTGTTGACGTCCTGGAGAAGATCTTTATCGATTTCAAGATCTATGGCTGTGGAACTGTGAAAGCAAATAGGAGAGGTCTACCTGCTGATCTGAAGCCAGGTACTTTGAATCTGAACAAGCATCAGTTCAGAGTGGCTCAGAAAAATGAACTCTCCTTTGCAATCTGGAAGGATACCAAGTCAGTGATGGTACTCAGCACCGTGCATGCCCCGGAGGAGACTGGAACTGTCAGGAGACGTGTTGATAGTGCGCAGGCGGATGTGAGTGTTCCGAAGTGCATAGCGGACTATCAGAAGTATATGAAAGGTGTGGATCTCTGTGATCAAATGGTTGGATATTGCATGCCCAATCACAGATCGAAGAAGTGGTGGCGCAGAATGTTTTTCTACTTTCTGTGCATCTCGGTCCACAACTCGTATCTTCTCGTGAAGAGGTACCTCCCAGCAGCTGCTATGGCATCCATGAGCCACGTCAGATATCTAATCTATACACAGAAATCATGAACGCTCTTGCAGCTCATGGCCCTACCGCAAAGATAGAATGTGTTTCTCCACATTTCATGAACCCAAATGCAGACCATACTTGCAAATTGTGCAGATAAGTATCCGAAGTGCATAGCGGACTATCAGAAGTATATGAAAGGTGTGGATCTCTGTGATCAAATGGTTGGATATTGCATGCCCAATCACAGATCGAAGAAGTGGTGGCGCAGAATATTTTTCTACTTTCTGTGCATCTCGGTCCACAACTCGTATCTTCTCGCGAAGAGGTACCTCCCAGCAGCTGCTATGGCATCCATGAGCCAGGTCAGATATCTAATCTATACACAGAAATCATGAACGCTCTTGCAGCTCATGGCCCTACCGCAAAGATAGAATGTGTTTCTCCACATTTCATGAACCCAAATGCAGACCATACTTGCAAATTGTGCAGATAAGTATCCCCTCGAGCCCCCCCCCCCCCTGTTTTCAGATATTGCAGGCTATATATGCTGGGTAATGCTGGGTACACAAACGGTGTAGCGAAATTGGGGTGTTCTCAGACCTGATCCTGACTACATATATCCAAAGTGTAACCACTCTGGTAGGCCAATCAAGTAGGTCCCAGTACGTGAGCACAAGTTAGATGATGTGACAGTTTTCCTACTTAGGTTACATGTTATCCAGTCGTGAAGGCTGTGAATTAACTGCAACTGCATGGGGAAATTTTGTGAGCTCTTGCCACTCCTAACCAACAGGTACTTTCCTTTATCAAGGTAGAGTGTATTCCACATATGTAAGCAGTGCTATGCTTGATGGGTTTGAGACGTGGGCAGCATTCTCCAGTAGTCCAAATTGCCTGAGAAGAAATGACAGAGCTATGATCCGCTGGATATGTGGTGTTAAGTTTAGCAATGATACCAGTACAAAGAACCTTCTGAAGAAATTGTGTATCACAGATATTGATAGTGTGCTTCGTAAAGGGAGTTTGAGATGGCTAGGTCAGGTTGAGCTCAACTCTTGCTGGATTAGCCAAGTAAGAAAAACTTTAAAAAAAGAAGAAAGGAAAGGGAAGGGAAGACCAAAACAGACTTGGGATGCAGTTGTGCAAAAGATCGGGAATGTTTGGACACGCGTCTTATAGATTCTGGTGACCGAAGGGCCGGGAGAGGATTGTTGAGATGTAGAATAAGCTACCAGGCCACAACTTCTAAATGAGGAATAATTGGGGTGAGCTCAGATAAATTTAGGATTTGACTGATTGATTGATCGATTGATTGAGTATGGTGGAGCAATGAAAGATAGCACCTATGTATAAGTCATTTCAGAAAATGCCCCATGCTAAAAATCTAATGTATGTAGTGAGGTGTGGCAGCAAGGAAATGAGTAAGTATTGTGCAGTATATTGCGGTTGGATTATGGGGATAAGCTCTTTAATACATACAAACTTATAGTGGAAATAGATACTGGCAATGAACAATTATGATGGATCGGATTCCCAGGAGGTTTGAAGCAATTGAACACCATACACATGTAGTCGGTTTGAATACTGGTCTTTGTAAATTAGATGTACGCTGATTAAATTTTGTATGATTAAAGACTGACGTGTGTTTATCAAATTACATTGACTGTCATGAAATATTTACAGGAACTATGGGTCAAATAGATGTGGAATAAACAATTAGCCTTTTTACTTATCAGATGTTAGATGTATTTAAAAGAATAAGGCATTTAACATTATCTAGAAACATCAGCATTCATACATATTCATACATAATTGCTATTGGAATTTTACATGTTAATCTATATCAATATATGTTAATCATATTTTAAATTTACAGCTTTGTATTGGCACAGTTAACCTATAATATGACCTTTAATCGAACATCTGATGGCAGAAATGAATTTTCCATGTCCAAATTACTTTAGCATATAAAAATAATATGATACACTTGATGAAGCATTGAAAGATCTACTTTCTCTTTTGTCCTGTTAAGAGCGACGGCCATTTTGAATTCATCACCATTTGACCTCTAATATGACCTCTAATCAAATGTAGGATGGCAAAAATCAATTCCTTGTGTCCAAATTATAAAAAAATGATGTATTACACAGGCATGAGATTTGAATGGTGAAAAATCTGTTTTTCACGTTTTTCGGTGGCGGCCATTTTGAATTTTTGCCTATAAAAAATTCCCCCCGGAGATGCCGCACTGACAAACTCGCTAAATATTCTCCTTAGACACTCAACAACATGAAACACTGAAAAAAACTTACACTTTTCACAAATGCAAAGTGGTCAATCTGGCAGATGGACTAATAAACCCCCCAGAAGGGATTGTTTTCCTATATAAATAAACCAGCCCCCATAAAAAAAATTGCTCAAGGATGCCAGAGCGGCACCCGCCTGATTATGTTAGTATATACCCTCACGGACTCAAAATCAGCAAAAAAGTTTGTATATACCCGACTTCACGGTTCACCCCCTCGGAGTCTTGACTAAGACCTGCCAGGAGTGTTCCAAGACCAGAGGAGCCGAGGATAAGAGGGCAGGAACTTGTACGAGCTGTTGCAGGGAATGTCAAGTTCCAGTGCATAAGAAGTGTTTCCATGTACATGTTGAGCGCATGTATACTGGTCAGCGGTTGGAGGCACAGCTTGCAGTGCAACAGGACTGATCAGTCCTGGGGAGCTAAGTTGTGTCTTACATGGTACATGTTACCTGTACATGTCAGCTGGTACATGTACATGGTAGACTGTAGAAATATGATTGATATTGTACAAATTGCATCCATAGTTTGTGCATTACTTTATAATATGTCAAAATAATGTTGCATATTGCATGTTATTGTGTAAAAATATACAAATACCCCAGAAAATTTGAACAGTATTTTCACTAGGTCATATAAACCAAAGATTATATCTAAAAATAGATTTAGAAAAATGTAGTTTTGTAGTTAATAGTTCTATTTTACTAATCTTATAAAAAAAATAAAAATAAATAAGAAAAAAATAATAAAAAGTATAAAAATCATCAAAAAAACAAAGTAGAAAGTAGAGTTCAAAATGTGTTGCGAGCAGTAACTTTGCAACTCGGATTAGCCATCTGACATTGGTGTACATATAAATTCATAGAATAAAGTTAAAGTATTGGTTATTTTGTGATGAAACTTTGCGAATATATGTATAACATTCTAATAAACAAAAGGATTTTATTTTTATAATTTTATTACAATTATTTATCATTTTATTTAAAATAAACTGCAGCTCCAACAAGAAAATCTCGCGGTTTCCTAATAACACTTTGATTTTCAATATGACCTGTATAATCTGTAAATAATGGTATCAACATGAAATAAACATTGAAATGTAGGAAATTCAATTCTCTTTAAGCTGATAGGCAATTTACAACCATGACTAATTGACCAGTGACCACAAATCCACTTAATTTGAGGTGACCACGAAATTTATGGCCAATGTGGCTGCTAGCTAGAATTTTGCCGGCATGGGAGTGTAGCATAACCAGATGTGTGCCGGCTAAAATGGGTTACGTGATGTGAATACATGGCATAAGTCACTGTTTAGACACAGAGGGTGCTATATATTGTAGACGATGTGTAATAATGAGAAATGTGAATAGTTGGTGTTGCTAATAGCATTTAAAAGTATAGTAGTTCCTCTAATAATGGTATCAAATCTAGAATGAACTCCCCATTTACATGCAAAACTGGACCCTAACTGGTTAACTGTGAATTATCATTCACCAAACTATTTCAGTGCATGTGCATGGTGCATGTCAAGAAACGTCGAGCGAAATAATATATTGATTAGACACCCTGTATCTCGTAGAATGTTTATGATCAGCTTGATTCCTGACCAAGCGTCCTATTGCAGGTCTGTTCCTATAATGAAACGCACGTCTAATACTACATTTATTGATAAAAAGTATTCGAGTCAATATTAATGTGACAAAACCTGTATTGATCATAGAGATTTTTAGTATATGTGTAGTCACACGAAAATCAAACTAACGTTCTCTGTACATGTTATGTTGTTGACACGTAACATGTAGTATCAGTTTGTTTGGTATGTATTTATCTGCATTTATGTAACATGATTCCGATATGCGTAACATGTCCTACTTAAGTGCACAGTACTACAGTACAAATCACGCAATATTAATGAACTGTGTGGAATATATAGCTTGATAATCAAAACTAATAGCAGGTTAGTCCATCTAAGAACCGGTTATGTTTAGAAAATCGACCGTAGCCGGTAACTTAACCAATAAACCGTCCACATACTACTATATATTCTGGTGCAGTTCCACTTGAATGTACTACTGCTGTTAACTACTGCTGTTAACTTCACGATGAAGCGGGTCCGTATAGATATACAGCTGCAGCAGCAACAACATGTTGAACTTTCGACTACATTTTCACCAAGAAAAATCGGGAACCTATCCCATACGGTTGTCTTTCTCTTCTATTCCAGCCTTATTAATCAATACATAAGTTATTGGAAAGAACCACCTCATTCATGTCTTCCCTTCGATATTGTAATTGAAACATACATAAAAGACTATGTAATCATCAGCACAATTTTGCTTCAACTGTCAATCAGAATCGTTCAGCCGTGAAAAATACGCAACCTTGACTGATCAGTTGCTCTTTGTTATTCTGTTGCTCTCAGTTGCTCTTTGTTATTCTGGCATCTGGCAACGAGTCAAGTTTTCTAAAAAAGTCCCGAGTAAATAGGGATTTGAATCCACGGGTAAGACTGCTATAGCCAGCATAAAAACGAGTCCCATGTACCGACCTGCATTTTGCCAGACACCATTTAAGTCAAAATCAGACGATATCAGCTACTCCCCTTTTTGCACCTAATAAATTCTAATAATTTTATTTTCAGACACCATATTCTGCATCACAGTTCTCCTTAAATGATGATTTTGCTGGTTTTGATATGACTCGAAGTCAGAGTGTTGATGGGATATTTGAAGATTCACCAAAGGTGTGTATATTGTAAAATAATGATTTTTATTTTATTTTTTCAAATTGCATACCCCCATGAGAGGCTGGAGATTACTGTTTTCATTTTTGTGTTAAATCTACAGCGAAGTTTTGAAGAAAATTGCATAATATTATGTCTCCAACGTTTATAACACTAAGAATGGCGCTGAGTGAGGAGCATGTGCAAATAAATTATTTTGACAGGTGCTTGCTCGACTCAAGATTGATAAAAATAAATGCTATTAATTTGTACGATTTGTCACAACCATTATGCGTATCTGGAATGCATTTGAATGACGATTCCAGTGGTGTGGTTAATTATTTTGTTTGTTTGTTTGTGCTAAATGATTGTATCAATGAGGCTGGGGGGTGGGGGAGGGGGGTAGAGAGGTTGCTTCAAAGTAAGTTTATATATATTCTATTTCTATTTTTGAGATTTTTGTTTTTGGGTGGAAATCGTATTGAATCACACTTTAGCTCCGAAAATTTGGCAGTTCTTTTATTTTACAACAATTAATTTTATCATCACTAAGAAATAAATATAGTAATGTATTTGTTGTGATATATGTATTTTATTCTGCAATAGTTTGTGGCCAAATCTATAAATATAAATAGAACTTGAGCATGAGAATTTGAGCATAAACTGCTATCCATCAAACGCTTAATGTTAACTCGTATAAAAGCAGTGTATTGCGTTTTACCTGGACATCAGAAGAACCAGCAAGATAGTAACTTCCAGATCTAAAAAATAAAATATATTGCTACCTGCACCAGCCGGTTGCACCTAAAAATTGCTAATGTGCTGACAGCAAGTTCAGAACGATACATTTTCAATCATAGCTAAAAAATGGTAATGAATAGTGTAGGCTCATTTGTCATTAAATCTCCCCGTACGAAGTCCGAGGGGAGATTTCTAGCTTTAGTGCTGTCCGTCCATCCGTCTGCCCATCCGTCCGCGTCCACATGCTTAAAAGCTTATAACTTGAACACCATAAGAGCTATTGCTTTGAAAATTAAATATGTTTAGTTTGAGGACAATCGTATGTCTCAAAAATTTTTGTTTGTACTTTGGCCTACTTTTGACGAACTTATGACCTTCGGTACAAATATCTTGTTACCACACTTTAGGGAGAAGTATTTGGCCGATTGTCGCCAAACTTCATATGTAGCTTTGATGTACTACTCTCCAGACCTGATTAGATTTTGGTGTACTTTAGCCTACTTTTGATGAAGTTACGATGTGTTTTAGAAAAAATATTATTACGTAATTGTGTTTATCTGTCTCCTGGGAACAGTTTATGACTTATCATCACCAAACTTGACATTTGGTATGTCTATATCACTCTCCTCACGTGATTTGATATTGGTGTACTTTGGCCTACTTTTGAACTTACGAGCGTTACGTAATAAACCTTGTTAACACTCTACAGGGAAAAGTATTTGACCTATGGTCACCAAACTTCATATTTAGCTTTGTTGTACTACTCTCCAGAGCTGATTAGATTTTGGTGTACTTTGGCCTACTTTTGATGAAGTTACGATGTGTTTTAAAAAAAGTATTATTACGTAATTGTGTTTATCTGTCTCCTGGGAACAGTTTATGACTTATCATCACCAAACTTGACATTTGGTATGTCTATATAACTCTCCTCACGTGATTTGATATTGGTGTACTTTGGCCTACTTTTGAACTTACAAGCGTTACGTAATAAACCTTGTTAACACTCTACAGGGAAAAGTATTTGACCTATGGTCACCAAACTTCATATTTAGCTTCGTTGTACTACTCTCCAGAGCTGATTAGATTTTGGTGTACTTTGGCCTACTTTTGATGAAATTACGATGTGTTTTTAAAAACAAATTATTACGTAATTGTGTTTATCTGTCTCCTGGGAACAGTTTATGACTTATCATCACCAAACTTGACATTTGGTATGTCTATATCACTCTCCTCACGTGATTTGATATTGGTGTACTTTGGCCTACTTTTGAACTGACGAGCGTTACGTAATAAACCTTGTTAACACTCTACAGGGAGAAGTATTTGACCTATGGTCACCAAACTTCATATTTAGCTTCGTTGTACTACTCTCCAGAGCTGATTAGATTTTGGTGTACTTTGGCCTACTTTTTATGAAGTTACGATGGGTTTTTAAAAACAAATTATTATGTAATTGTGTTTATCTGTCTCCTGGGAACAGTTTATGACGTATCATCATCAAACTTGACATTTGGTATGTCTATATCACTCTCCTCACGTGATTTGATATTGGTGTACTTTGGCCTACTTTTGAACTGACGAACGTTACGTAATAAACCTTGTTAACGCTCTAGAGGGAGAAGTATTTGACCTATGGTCACCGAACTTCATATCTAGCTTTGTTGTACCACTCTCCAGAGCTGATTAGATTTTGGTGTACTTTGGCCTACTTTTGATGAAATTACGATGTGTTTTAAAAACAAATTATTACGAATTTGTGTTTATCTGTCTCCTGGGAAGACTTTCTTACCTATCATCACCAAACTTGACATTTTGTATGACTATGTCACTCTCTTCCCGACGACTACTTGTTAATTTAAGTTTCGTGTTTTTTGTTTGTTAAAAGCAAAAACTTGTTTGATTCTGGTAGAAAATCGTGTAAGCTTAAAAAAAAATTAGGGTGGCATTTTTTCTGAAAGCTCGAAAGGTCTCAAATCCAAGATGGCGTCCAAGATGGCCGCCATTGACTAAAAACCTCATAACTTCGTAAGTATTTGTCATAAAATTAAAAATAAAGTGTCAAAATGTATGTTTTCAAACATGACAAAACCTATGAAATAATAAATTTTTTACTTCAATCAAAATTTATCAGCCAAAATTCCAATACGGCGTCCAAAATGGACGCCATACACCATAATGACATAACGATGTGTGTTACCCTTTCCTAACAATACAAAATGCTAAAATGATATCAAAAGTAGCATATTTGGGATAAAATATAAGAATTACAATAATCCACCTGACAAAAAATATGGGGGCCCAACTCAAAGCTATTGGTGAACATACTGATAATAAAGCTTTGAAAGTCAGATTGGCCAATGTTATGACTTCATCTGATTTATTAGTAGCAGTTGCGGAAGATCACAAATATCATCTGTCATGTTTGGTCAAAGCTAAACGAGAAATAGAAAAACAGACCAAAACAAAAACTAGCAGCACATTTACACTTTTGCAAATAGTTTCAGACATGGAAATAATTGATATGGTTGAAACAGATATAAATGATTCAGCAGTTCCACATCTAAATATGAATGAAATTGAGCAAGCATATGTAGCACTGCTAAAAACAAATGGTGATTCTGTTCCTAACACTAAACCACAATACAAACCATATCTGAAGCAGTTGATCCTTGCAAATATACCTGATGTACATTTCAATAGACCTCCAGATAAAACCAAACCTGAACAAGTCCTTTCCACTAAGCTAAATAAAACAATCCCTTCTCACGACAGCTTTAGCCAACAATGCACATGAAACAGAAGATGATATAAAAATTCTTTTGAAAGCAACCAAAATTTTACGAAGAGACATACAAAATGCACCATCTTGGAAGTTTGAGGGAGACTTTACAAATTATCAGCCACCTCCTTTGCCTTATTTGTTCTGTAAACACACTATACAAGGGCAACAGCATGTAAAAATGACCAGGAAGACAAAAGGAGCATTCAATCGGAGTGCCTCTGTGCTTGCTCAACACTTTGTAACAGCTTACAAGTCAGATAGACAAGTTTCCTATGTATCAAAATCTGGTGAATGTGATTTTAAACGTCGGACAGAAACCCCTCTAACACTGTGGGTAGACTGTTATGGATAAAACTGAGGATTTCCAGTGAATCACGGTAAAAGCTGAGGAAAATGGCAGAAATCGCAAGGTTTTAAAGTAATATCAGTATAATTTGGACAAAACTTGACCAAGAAAAAAGGTAATATATATTTCTAAAGGTTTATAGAACTTCTTTTCAAATTAGTTCTATGCCTCAAGTTTACTCACAGTCGCCGCACAAATTTCAACATGCAAGATTTGCTTCATTTCTAATGCACAAGATTGATGTAAATTCAATGAAGTCTACATTATAAGTCAACATTATCCACATAAATAAGAAATATGCTCCTCTAACTGTATCCATGCCAAGTGGCATGAATATTGTAGATCTAGTTTTTTAGCTATGGCCAAATCTTTTGTAAATTTTTATCAATCAATATCTTGGTTCCTGCTTCAAGGAATTTGAAACGAACTTCGGGGCTAGGAAAAGTTTTTTTTTTATCTTAATTTTTTACACAAAAGAAATTTAGTACGGAAATTTAAGTTGATGAATTTTATTTCGCTGACATGGAACTTCGGGGAAAATCGAGCAAAATTTTTATCTTTTTACAACTTTGTTAAAATAGAAATGGATAATACATTAAATTTGAAGAGATATTAATAATAGTAGTCAATGAACTATTTCAGTATGCATTTATTTTTGTTCACACAATATTAAGAATTTCAGGCTGTCTACCAACTCAGTGTGGATTCTAAAATTTTTCTAAATGGGGCCAACTCCCCCATGGATGATAAAAAATCCCCCATATATGAGAAAGAAAATATCAATACCAAATGACGAAAAAAACTAGATATATCTGAAATTGGTAAATTGGTCTTGATCCCCTACCTTTCGTTACCCATGAATCATCAAAAGTATGACAAAATCCCTTATATTTTTTAGCGTAAACATGGTGCAAAAATACCTTGAAACCTTTTCTTTGGGAAAAACCCTGGAACCAGACATCAGCTTTTCAAAGGCAGAGCATGCACCTTTTACCATAGCTGTAGCAGTTTGCATGTTACACTGGACAATGGGGCACTCAAAAACAATGGATTTGATACCAATATTGGCCATGTCCCCTACTGTGAGTGTTGGTGATATCTCCGACAGTTGCTGTGTGTGACCAATCTCAGTAGAACCTTTAACGACAAGTGATTTTTTTCCTTGCAGTGAAGATGATGGTCCAGGATGAATGTCATCAAATAGAGTTGACAGGCACAAACGTTTATCATATTCTTTGATGGTCTTTACTTTCACATGGGCACATTGAAGGTTCACTTGTAGGATAGCAGTGAGACGGGTTTGCTATAATAAAAATAGTTAAATTCTTATCAAAATGTTTTCAATGAAAGCACACAATACACAACACAGGGGATCCTTTTCTGTGCAAAGAGAAAAGTTTAAAAAAATCTCTTTTCATGTATAGAGGCATACATGATAAAAATCATATATGATTAATCATTAATAAAATCACAAATAATTTCGAAGTCAATTTCATTGCATTTCATGATTTGTTGACAAGTACTAGTATATGTAGACTTTACTCTACACATGCAGTCAATCAATACATTCCCCAGACTAATCTCGCTCGGTAATCCTCTTAATATTCATTCACAAGACAGTATTGTCTTGGCTGCCGTCCAAGTTGTCAATGTCATCTTTTGGCTCAATCACTAATACTGATAGCTGCACTTTCAATTTCAATTTTACAAAGTGATTGGATATCGTTTTGGTGTAAGTTTTTATCAGTACACAAAGTACTGAAGTTTGACAGGTGAAAACACTTGTACATGGACGTAAGGAACACGTATGCTGAAGTTTATTGACTTTACACATTTATGCTAGACTACTTTGCTGTCCGACATGCAGACAACTTGCTGCTGCAGCAGAGCAATAAAAGCAGGGGCAGACGACACAAAAGGCTTGAGCAGTGAACGACTTTTTAATATAAAACTCTCCTTAACTCTTCCTATATGTAGATCTATAACTTACCGTTGACAGCATGCTCTTTTGTGGGTGGTTTCTTAATAAATCTCACAGAAGAGTTTATCACGTGCCAATCTCGCCATGCAAGCACAAATGTAGTATCCTTGATAAAAGTATTCACGTTGAAAGATTATTGATCGAAAACAGATTTTGTCCATAGATATACTAGACCGAATTCTCAGTATTTCATCTAAAAGAAAATCAATAAAAGCCCGCTGACATCAATATAAGGGATTACAAGTCGCATGTAGAGTCTATAGATCTACTCACGTTTAGCAGCCTATCTTCGGTAAAAAATGTGAGTACATTTTATTGATCATAAATCAAACTTCGCTGCACTTTTTTTTAAATCAATAAAATGTTAAAACTTCGGGGGTCTTTTGTAAACTTCGTCGGGAAGCCGGAACCAAGATATGGATTCTCATAAGCCTAACTGTTGGTTTGGCACTAGACATACATAAATCCACCAGGTCTAAATCACTTGTGGAAAAACTTGGCCAATTAGACCTGACAATACCATACAATAAAGTCTTGGAAATAGAGACAGCCATAGCCAATTCTGTTATTGACCGCATGAATTTAAGGGGAGGTATTTATCAACCTCCATGGTTGGTGAATGGTCAGTTTGTGTGGTTTTCGCTTGACAACATTGACTCTTTGGAGTCCACCCCTACTGGCATGAACACTCTTCATGGTACTGCTACTGCTGTGTATCAAGCTGCTAAGGAGGACACAACAACACCAATTACGATTGATCGTAAATCAGCATCTCAAACCCTTGAGAGTACCATTCCATGCAAGACATTAACTTGTATGAAACCACAGACAGCAAACAAGAAATATTTTTTCAAGTTCAATTGATACGTGGCTCGGTCAAATCCTGATCTAATTGACATGGCATGGATCATTGGCTGTCTAGAATTTGAAGACTGGCGTTACTGTAAGAATGGACTCTTCTGGAACATGGTCCGCGTTTAACTCCTTGCAATCTACCCTGGCTGCAAGACAAATATTGCATTAGTACCTCCTTTGATACGCTCTCCGCCGACAGAGTATGATACACTTTTCACAAGTTTGATGAGAGCACGAGCTATTGCCACACACACAATGGGGCCAGATGCAATTACAGTGGTCACTCTTGATCTCCAATTGTATGATATGGCTATGAAGCTGTGGATGGAGCGTGAAGATATAATGAAGCAATTTTTGTTTCGACCAGGTGAATTGCATATTGTGTTTTGGGCACTTGCTGCATTAGGAAAATATGTGGAGGGAAGTGGCATTGATCAAGCATGGGTAGAAGCAGGACTATATTCCCCAGCTACTGTTTCCCAAATACTCAATGGGAAGCACATGTATCGAGCACTTGAAGCGCATACATTAACCTTGCTTGCCTTGTACAGTCTTTTTTTCAAGCAATTCTTGCAGTCTCAGCCGGATGAAAAAGTCTTTTTGAAAGATTCATCTAATTTGCTTAGCGATGCATTCCAAAGAGATTGCGCTATTGACAGCGCAGACAGAAATAATGTTATTATAGCTGTAAGAAGAACACTTAATTCATTTCAATCTAGAAATATTTCTGAAAAGATTAGAGAATTTGAAGCTAGTGGAAACAGAATGCAAGGATTTATTTGCAACTACATAAGACAGTTCCTTACCATCTTGAAATTTGTTAGAGCTACAAGACAACGTGATCTGTTATTGCATTTGCAGAGTGTAGAATTGCTGATGAAATATTTCTTTGCACATGACCACTTGAACTATGCACGCCTCCTACCTTTCTACATATACTCAATGCAGAAGACAGAGCAACAGCAGCCTCACCTGTGGGAAGAGCTTCCAGAAACTCTCATTACACACAGTCAAGAGGAAGCAGACACATTGATAATATTACATGCTCTGAATGTTGTACAAGATGCAAAGCTTATTGTTAGTTCGCCAGACACCAACATATTCCTACTGTTACTTAACATGTATCCGCGGTTACCAGTATCAACATCCGTCCTTACAGGAAGAGGATCAGCAAAAAGATTGATTAATTTGCAACCCATATTTCATAGTTTAGGGCCATTGCGTTCTGCTGCTCTGTTAGGCTTTCATGCCTTCACAGGCTCTGATGTGTCTGGAAAATTTGCTGGACGAACCAAAGATTCAGCTTTCAAAACATTCATGACTTGTGATGATAACATCCTGTGTACATTAGCCATGTTGGGCAATGATGGGGATCTCAGCGATGACATTTTTTCTCATCTAGAGCGATTTGTGTGTGTCTTATATAGATCAAAAGTACATGTCAAGGTAAATGAGCTACGATGGTTTCTGTTCTCCAACCGTGCTGCGGAAGGAGAAAATTTACCACCAACTTATGGATCACTGGTGTTACACATTCGTAGGGCGCACTTTGTAACAATGATTTGGAAAAAAGCTGGTATAAGTCACCCTCATCTACCCAGTCCAACTGACTTTGGTTGGAAATATGATGAAAAACATCGTCTATGTCCAATTCATTGTATGAATCTGACAAAAATGCCAACACCAGAACTTTGTGGATGTGCAATGTGTTGCATCATTTGTGAAAAGTGATGGATGCAAATGTGGTTGTGACAAAAAATGCAGCTGCAAAAAAAATAACATTCCATGCACTGTAGAATTGATGTAATTATTTGTGCGCTGCATCCATTTTGGATGGATGCATATAAATATTTATTGAAATTAAAATTTTCCACACTATTAGTAATAAGTACATACCCAGCAACAAAATGATAATATCTTGTGCCAAAAGTTATCATTATTATTATATACCAGTTAGTGCGAGTATACATAATGAAATGTGCTTGTCTGTACTTAACATTGCTGTTAATGTGATTGTTCAATATTATTGCACATACTAGCTAGGTAGATCCTTTTACTGGGTCGTAAAAATATCTATGCGATTTTGAATACACGTGTACAATTTATGTAAAAAAATAAGCATATATGGAGGCCCCAGAAAAGTTATGCACTTAATAATGTGTATTGTAATTATTATATACTAAGATGTCGAAAATGGACAATAAATGGCCCTTTGGAAAGCAAACTTTAATTGGCAAAGTGCCCAAAATTGAATCACTTCGTTGTCGCCTCATCCCACATAGTTGTGTAAAGTTTGACAAAATCAGTTCATCAGTAAACGCTCTAGGTTGTCCAGAGACAAACATTCATGCATGCTTGTTAGCTATAGTCCGTCTCTTTATTATTTGCACCATGAAAATAGCAGTTTTCAAGAACATGTGAACTTGTAGCCTGACGTCAAAGCATACATGATATATGCACTTTGACCCCTCCAGAAAATATTACATGAGATATGTACGTAAGATATGTTTGACCTACAATATGAGACATAAAGTACTGCACTCTGTAAAGTTTACGGAAAATATGTTAACACTTCAGTATCTTTCAATGTATACAATGATTTGAGTTATTTTGCCATGGATTTTATTTACCCTAGCCAATTCTGCACCAAATCGGATTAATTTTATAGAAATCTGTTTTGTTCAAAGGAAGTTATTGGGAAAAAGGTGGGTTCGGATTATTAAAGTACAATATCTAGCTAGTTAGTTAGTTAGTTAGTTAGTTAGTTAGTTAGTTAGTTAGTTAGTTAGTAAGTTAGTTAGTAAGTTAGTTAGTAAGTTAGTTAGTTACAAACAAATGAAACACAAAGCTTTTTGCTTCAGCAGCTGAAGCGACGCAAATATGATAGCCCTCCGGTTCTTCATCAATGTAGTATTTGAAAAATCATTCTATCTCAAACAAAATATGAAGTTACAATGCATGGTGAATGATAATTGTATTAAGACAAAAAGTCTATAAAAAATCCTTTTGTTTACCTTGTGTTTTAATGAGTGTAATAATGTAGCCTTTCTGGCCATAAATTAATGCAGAAGAATATAATTGAATTCATGCAGCTTCCTTTTTAGCTCACCTGCTGTGAAACAGCATGTGAGCTTTTGTGATCACCTTTCGTCTGTCAACAAGTGTCAGTCAACAATTGTTCGTCAACAATTGTTAGTCATAATGCAAACTGCATAACTCCATCCACAGAGGCCCATGCAATATTTGCGAAGCCCCGATGATGCGTGCTGCCACTTATGTGGTAGACCGCCTCGATGATAAAGACTATAACAGATTCTGCTGGTTGTCGTAATATGCACCTGTTATCAAGACCTTTTTACGATATATGAAAGTGAAAGTAATAAAAATTATTGAAAATTAATGAATTTGAGCGTTATTAAGTAATATAATGGTACAAAAATACAGAGAGGAGTATTCCAAAAAATGCATTGATGTCACTGCATCAAAAAAAGGGTGTGCATCACGCGCGATGCACGTTGTGTTCTGTGGATTTTAGTAATACAGATAATGAGATGACTGGACCAGATATAAGTGGCAAAGTCATGAGGATGTTGGATGGTGGAGACAAATCAGAGAATACTCACTTTGAGTGATGTAGGGCATTGACTTTTTCATCCAACATCCTAATGTGTCGAGTATTGAAAAATGTATGTATGAGGAAAATTCTATTTCTTTTCAAACAAAACAAGAAGTTTAGGAAATTCAACAGAGGATCCCTTTGTAAAAGAAAAATATTAACTTATTTACATGTATCATTTTGTATCATATGTAACTAATGGTTCATTTTTTCTCCGAAATCAAATTTGTTCTAGTCTTAGGCAGATATGGATTTGAAATGAAACAATTAAAACTCGTTAGACTTGTTTTGTTTGCAACTCTGACCATGATTTGGTTATAAATCATAGCTTCTTTTCTGTGAACCTTACAGATTTGAGTAAAAAAAATAGTTTAGCGGTAAAAATTATTACAGATTTTGGTCAAATGTTATTACAGATTTTTGTGCAAAATTACAGCTTTTTCTGCGAAACATTACAGATTACGATAAAATCAGGTTGGAAGCTCTGTAATGCAAATTGGATCATAAATGAAACTTTCAACTTTAATAAAGCCATAAACTCTGGAATTTTTACTAAATAATTTCTTCATTTTTCATTTGATTTCACAAAACTTGCATAAAACTTGTATGGCTGTATTGTCATCGTATAATATTGGAATCATGACCCTTGATGTAAAATTGACCATTTCCAGGGGTGCATCTAAAACATTTTGTATAAATTGAACCTGTTTCATTTTTCACCAGGGCACCTCTCACTTAATTTTAAAGCCAAATTTACACATGCAGGTGAGCGCTATTAGGACCGTTATGGTCCTCTTGTTTATAAATTTAGATTTCATTTGCTGCATGTTCCCACTATTTGCAGATTGCCTCACACATTGGCAGATCAGCGGTGACCAGCAAGTCTGCTCGAGACGTGAGGGAAATCAGTGGTAGTAGAAATCCAGCAATGTCACGCAGTAGTAGTTGTGATCATTTAGAAGCAGATGGTGCATCTGACGGAGGATTTAAGAATGGTAACATGGACAACCAAAAGATTGGTGACATGACCTCTAGAATAGGCACAAGGCAATTGCCAAGGATAAGTGCATTGCAAAGAGGTTTTGATGAGACACTGGACCTCACAGCAAGGTTGAAAAGACAAAAAAGTCCCGATCACGAGAGACAGATGGTGAATTTTAACAAAATACCAAGAAACAAAATGAATAGCAACAGTGATACTGATTTTCAAACCAGTTGCAGTTATAACAATAGCGTCAAAAATAACTCCCACAGTGAGCCTCTGTCACCTGGTTCTGTGTTTGATGAAGGTCGTGATGATGAAGAACACCTGGTTGCCATGAGAAATGCAGCTGCCAAAATTGCCAAACGTCGTACACAATCAGCAGATGTAGTTCATACTACTAAGTAAGTTTTTGATTTTTTCTTAGTTAAATAGCACTGCCTTCAATTCCCATTCATATCAGTCATTATGACAGCTTGTTTCCTCCCGTGGATTGAAAACTGATTGTAGGGCCTGTCAAAATGTTTTTGTTTGCACAATAACAGCTTCATTTTTCAATCATGTATGTTCTCGTATACTCATTTCCCTCTCTCAACTCATTAAATATTCAGTTTTCAACTTCTTACTTCTTGGATTAAATATTACATGCATATTATATACTTGTGCCAGTAAACATACATGTTTGACTTATCATATCCTTGTTCTCTCTCTTCATGCAAATTAGCTAATATTTGATTACACATATCTATTTACTACTTATATCACTTTCCTATCAAACTAGTGGACTCTTCCACATGACTATTTTCAATTATTCGGTTACCCAGGGAGAGCTCTGAGCAATCTTTCGTCTGTATATGCACCAATACAGTGTCACAAGCTCGTTGACAGAGTATTTAAGAATCTTTTTATTAACTATTTGTGTTGTTTAATATCTTTATTAATTGTTTAGGCAACCTACAAATACAATAAAACCCTCATAAGTATAGAACACATATATAACATGAGAACATAATAGATATTTACTACAACTTAAACTTTAACTAAAATAACTACGGAATTATATATAAATTTGTAACAATACCTGACAACCGTTCAGTGCAGCATGATTCTTACTAATGGACGACATAAAACTGTGCAATACTACATTACATACTATATACACTACTAATACCCGAGAACATATCTACAACCATATAAACCTATACTATACATTGCAAATACTTGCACATTTTTGTGACAACTCCCTATCAAAGAGTAAATTTCTTAAATTTACTAACTTCTAACTAAAGTACACACACATGTCTAATACACTCACAGAATTCTACTCATGCAATCTGCTCCAACATTCAATGACCCCTTGATTGACTCTATTCGAAAAGAATAGGATTGCAAAAATAATGCCCATTTCATGATTCGGGCATTCACAAACTTACTTTTGTCTAAATAAACTAATGGTTGATGATCTGTCTTTAATACAAAAGCTTTTCCATATAAGTAAACACTGAATTTAAGAATTGCCCACACCAAAGCTAAACATTCTCAATTACTGAATAATGTTTCTCACGATTTAAAAACTTTTTACTGGCATATGCTATTGGGAACAGTTCTCCATTGTGATCCTGCATAAGCACTGCCCCTACTCCAACATCTGATGCATCAGTCCTGAGCACAAAATCCCTCAGAATAAAAGCGCCAAGCGTGCGAGCAATTACTGCCAAGAGGGGTAGGATGTATTGCTGATTGCCTAAGGCTCTTAGGCTTTTATGAGTTCGGTGTTAAATTTAAAACATCATTTTTAAAAACAAATCAATTCATTTAACTTTATATATATACTTTATATATACTTTATATATATTCCACAGTGTTCATTCTAGGCTGCGGCCTTGTGGCTTTTCCGCACTTTATTAATGAAAGCCGCAAAAACATTATACCACTGCGGCCATAAAATGCATTTATTATAGGTGGGGCGCATTTGCACATTGCTTAGGCGGCAGTAACTTGATTAGTTGGATGATGAACCCGACGAAGTGCTGCCTCATATGAATAAATTGGGATCAATAGCAATGTTTTTATAACCGACGCCGACAATTTAAGACAGCAGCTGTTTTTATTTCCTAGTCGGGGGAATCCCCACTTAGCAGCAAGGCTATTTATAGACGCAGGCTTATATTGATCAGCTGCAGCTAATAGACTCTACAGCAATGATACTTGTGACTTTATGACTGCTTTTCATTCGTGTTAGTTAGACTATTTGTGATATTTGTGTTAAGAATATTTAATTGATGTATCCACTAATTAATGGTTGCTTTTTGAAAGGTCATATGTATTTAATTAATATTTAATTAATATTTAATGGCCATCTTAGCCGCACAGCACAAGCCATCTGGTGGTGAAAAAATGTACTACATAAAAGTTATTCCGAGCGATAATTCCACCTGGTGTCCATTTGCGTCAATGCTTAGGAGCCCAAACAAACGGGTCATATTTATCAAGAATGGTGAAGAAAATGATAAAACTGAATCGGCAAATCTGTTGCAATTTGAATGATATCAATTATATGTAGAAATGGGTATGGTTAAAAATTTCGAATAGAAGTTATTTGAACATCAAGATTAGAAAACTAGTGGACAATAGTCTATTATTTTGGCCCCACTCGCTGAAAGGCGCCGTTTTTAAAGCTGGTACGTCATTTTTACGTTCATAAACCAACTACTTACGTCATTTTTACGTTCAAAAACCAGCTACATAGGTTCAAAAATATAGTACAATGGTGAGTATCTGCTGCTCGCACGACAAGCAGAGTCGGTGAAAATAAGTATGGTTTGTGACTTTCTAACAGGATATTTGATATTACTTCAAATGTTGGACCACAGATATGGTGCATTGCAAAAGTCATATGAAAGGAAATATCTGTATAGCATGTGTTTCTTTGAAAATGAATAAGATTATGGTGTCAACTACTGCCAGTGTTGGTAAGAAAGAGCTCAAGTTTAAAAACGTTTTCACTCAAAAATGTTGCAAGTAAACATCTATTATGTATAAAATCGGATTCAGTAGTAAATTTTACATAGGTGTATGAATTTTTATTCTGAATTACGTAGTTTCATAAGCTCCCAAATCTTGCTAAAAATTGCACTATTCCAGTGTTAATAAACGTAGATTCGCTGACAGACCACTCGATTTCAAGTGGCGACGTTTAGCGGGAGAAATCGGCAGCAGGGTTGGCTATTAACATAATTAATGTTTTCTTTTTGAAAGGTAATTTAAATAGGAACGATGATATGTGATGATGTTCTTTATTTAACTGTAACATTCTATTTGAATAAAGAATTCTATGAATAAAATTGTTTTTTCTTTTATATTTAAAAAAAAGGTAGATTGTAGCACAGAGGCGCTTTTGCAAAATTATCGCTAAACAAAGCAATGCCCCCTCGGCTCTAAATTAGGGCCCACATCTGTGAGACCAGGGCCCACTTTTTCCAGAACTGTGGGCCCAGGGCCCACTTTTCAAAATTCCTGGAGTGAACACTGATACCAATAGAAAGAGCATCAATAAACAGGACCAAAGGTGTATTTCGTTTTCGAATAGATTGTGGATCATTGTGGTTATAAGCAGTTTTAAACATATCCAACCAAACGGCACTCGACCAAGCGGCTAACGGCAGCAGAATTCATAGACTCAACAACGTTGGCTCTTCCGCCAATGGCGCGGAACGGCACCACATTTCACCCATGAAAACACTGAATTTGTAAAGCTATCTCCTCAAAAATAAAACTACATACTCACTTTATAACGGCATAGGCACCTTTCAAAATACCGTAAAAGTTCGAAATAAGCTTTTGACAGGCCAACAACTGGGGAATCGGCGCCAAGAGGCCTAAAGACACGGATTTGCCTCAGAATAAAAAAACGACCACGCGGAGAAACGCCCACTCCAAGAGTTTGGCTATTAATATATAGATACTTTGCCAATAAGTGCATTACACCTTGGTATTGGTGAAACGTATGAAAAAATCTGATGATAATTTCATTTGGTTCTGACACGTTGTGGCCATACGATAGTGGGTATGAAACTAACTGCAGAGTTGCCATGTATTTCAAAATTTTATAATCATTCCGAAATATAAAGCCAATTCCGAACATTCCGACTATTCCGTCTTGATTCCGAAATTCAGGGGAAATGACCAAATATTTTTAAAACTTGTACTTTTTTTTTCTTAAAATACCGATGGTTTTGCTCGCTTATGCGCGGCCATTATTGAATGTACTCGATTGAACTACGCATCGTGCAAACACGCTTTTACTCGATTTAAATGACATGTCGTAAATAGATTTAGTCTCGATCACGAAGCCCAAGTTACCCGTGATGTCATTTATGAGGTAGACAGCCTCGATGATTGAGACTAACAGATTCTGCTTGGTGTCGTGAAATGCACGCACCTGCACCAACATAACCCATTTACGATATTTAAAAGTGAAACTGATAAGAATTATTGAAAATAAATGAATTTGTGCGTTCTCAAGTAAAGTTATGATGATAAAATACTGGGAAAAGTATTCAAGAAAATACAGTGATATCACTGCATCGAAAAAGAGTGTGCATCACGCCCGATATCGTTTGATTGTAGTATCAAACACGGTGGTGGATACGACATTGTCATTGTGGAGCATGAGTAAGCAAAAGAACACATGGATCTGGTGAAAATTCGTGGTGCATACAAGACATAAGATGCATTATTATTGATGTATACGCTTGACTTTCTAAGGTAATGTGCATTTGCACATCCCATGTGCTCTTCCAACTCTACATGGGGGTTGGGTGTCAATAGACTCAGCAAAGCCGACAGGCGGTGCCAACGGCGCCGCTGGGGGAGTGTGCGAGAGGGGGGACACCCCCCTCTTGCTGCATGGGTTTTAGGGGAATATCCCCCCATTTTTAAATCTCCCCGGACGAAGTCCGAAGGGGGATTTCTTGCTTTGCTTCTGTCCGTCCGTCCGTCCATCCGAAATAAACAGGCTGATAACTCGAAGACTACTTGAGCTATTGATTTGCGAATTGAATATGTCTTGTTTGAGGAAAAAAGTACCTCTTAAAAAATTTTGTTTGTACTTTGGCCTACTTTTGACGAACTTACGAGCGTTACGTAATAAACCTTGTTAACACTCTACAGGGAGAAGTATTTGACCTATGGTCACCAAACTTCATATTTAGCTTTGTTGTACTACTCTCCAGAGCTGATTAGATTTTGGTGTACTTTGGCCTACTTTTGATGAAGTTACGATGTGTTTTTAAAAACAAATTATTACGTAATTGTGTTTATCGGTCTTCTGAGAACAGTTTATGACTTATCATCACGAATCTTGACATTTGGTATGTCTAAATCACTCTCCTCACGTGATTTGATATTGGTGTACTCTGGCCTACTTTTGAACTTACGAGCGTTACGTAATAAACCTTGTTAACACTCTACAGGGAGAAGTATTTGACCTATGGTCACCAAACTTCATATTTAGCTTCGTTGTACTACTCTCCAGAGCTGATTAGATTTTGGTGTACTTTGGCCTACTTTTGATGAAGTTACGATGTGTTTTTAAAAATAAATTATTACGTAATTGTGTTTATCTGTCTTCTGGGAACAGTTTATGACTTATCATCACGAAACTTGACATTTGGTATGTCCATATCACTCTCCTCACGTGATTTGATATTGGTGTACTTTGGCCCACTTTTGAACTTACGAGCGTTATGTAATAAACCTTGTTAACACTCTACAGGGAGAAGTATTTGACCTATGGTCACCAAACTTCATATTTACCTTCGTTGTACTACTCTCCAGAGCTGATTAGATTTTGGTGTACTTTGGCCTACTTTTTGATGAAGTTACGATGTGTTTTTAAAAATAAATTATTACGGAACTTGACATTTGGTATGTCCATATCACTCTCCTCACGTGATTTGTTATGGTGTACTTTGGCCTACTTTTGAACCTACGAGTGTTACATAATAAACCTTGTTACCACTCTACAGGGAGACGTATTTGACCTATGGTCACCAAACTTCATATTTAACCTCCTTGTACCACTCTCCAGAGCTGATTAGATTTTGGTGTACTTTGGCCTACTTTTGATGAAATTACGATGTGTTTTAAAAACAAATTATTACAAATTTGTGTTTATCTGTCTCCTGGGAAGACTTTATTACCTATCATCACCAAACTTGACATTTTGTATGACTATGTCACTCTCCTCACGTGATTTGATATTTGAGTACTTTGGCCTACTTTTCAAAAATAGCCTGATCGGGGAAATGGCCTGATCGGGGAAGGGGAGATTTACGGCGTTACCGACGACTACTTGTTTTTTATTTGAAAATGTGATGCAATTTTCTGCAATCCAATGTATAATTTACAACAAAATTGTGTACTTGAAAGACTTAAAATAGATCTTTTTTTTAAAAAAAAAAACAAGATTCATTTCATCTTTTTCAAAACTGTGTACTACTCATGTACATTTGTCATTGATTTTTACTTACTTTGAACGTTTTTACGCAGAAAGTAGGACGACAATCGTCCAAATCTTTGTATTTATTTTTAATCAAATATGTTGAAACCAAGTTAATTACACTTTTATGTGCATTTTAACTGTCCATTAACCCTTTTAACCTCAGAACAGTGTTATTGAATAGTCTTATATAAATATAAGTTTAAAATACATATTAAAAGTACCGGTAACATTCAGAAATTTTGACCCAAATTCAAAAATTTTGTAATATTCATATTATCTATTTATGTCATAAACTAACACAAAGGGAATTAGATGGCCTTAAAACTGGTGTATGATAGTCTCTGTATCTTACTAAAATAAGTATTTCATAGAGGTTTTTCTTGGAGATGCAAAATATTTTTTTCGTGAGTCTTTTCTGATATTAACTCTTTGACGGTCGCCGTATTTTGAACGTGTGACATACTTCACATCACACAATGTCAATGATTTTAAGATTTTATTGTGGTAGATACTGCGAATTCTGCAGGTTTACTGAAATGTCCAAATATTATCATACTTACACAGGAGACATGACATGCGATGTAGATTCTTATTTTCACACCTAGAGCCCATAATATTTTACATTTTTAAAGAAATTGCCATCGAAACCATCCGAATTGTTATCTCTCGATTCAAAACGTCATTTGACAGGCCGAGGCGGTCCAGTATTATCGCATGACTCTATGGTGTAATGACTTATATAAACTATCAATCAATGCAGAAAGACATGCTAGACGTTATGGAACAAAAGAAATTATTATCAGAACGAATTTTCATTCACAAAACTAAGGATTTTCTTGATGCTTCTTACCGGCTTGCTAATTTTTTGTGTTGCACTTGACATTGTTTCAAATCTCCCGCTGTGACGTAATGTACAGGCTAGACATGCTCCTGAGAAAGATGATGATGCTTCTACATCGTATCTGCCAAACAGTGGTGGATTTTATAAATGCTTCCATTTCATCATTATCGTTGAAATCTGACATTTTCCAGAGAAATATGTCCAGTTCATCTTGTTTCACGCCTACCTCTATCAAAATGTGTCATGGCGTCATCGGAAATGCTTGTGATTGGTTGAAACGATAGCAGGTTCCCTATCATGCATGCTTTGCAATGCTACTATGCTTGTTGAACGCTGTTGGCAGAGGCTACAGGCTCGGAAATAGCCGGAATCACGCAAAATATAATGAATGAATAAATTAATTTTTATAAGGTCAAGGTTCGTCGCATACTAATGAGTTGTTTACAAATAGATAGGAAAATGCGCGGCCGATCGTTTGACATCAAAGCCGATGGGGGTTTCTGACGAAAGATAATTAGATTTAATGGCCAAAGTTGAGTACTGAAAACTGGTGTTTCATCTCTAAGTATGTCTTCTTTGAAAAAAATATATTATTTACCATAAAAATTGGTTTATATCGAAATAATGTGATGACTACTGAATGGAGTAGGCGATTTTGAGTCTCCATGTGGTCTTGTACGATGCATGTTGCAGACGCTTTGGTAGGTACAAGGGTTTGAAAAACGTATGTTTCAGGCTTATTTTAAGGCATGCATTAAGGTATAAATGCCTTAGCGACCAGCAAAGGGTTAAGAACGAGAGGGAATTCATAGTGGTTATCTTTTAGTCAATTTTTCTCATGTTAAGCTGTGAGTCTCGCAATGCTATCATACACCGTTGGAAAGCTGAGATCCTGAGCTTTCCGATGGTGTATGAAATCTTTGGTGCCCTCCGATGGTACCAAATTTTGCAATGGCCCATGCACTAATACTTCTTGTATATAATTGCAGAAACATGGACTTGTTGAATACGACTCATCCACCCCCACCTGAATTGCCAAAGCGTGAACCTCTTAAAAGCAAATTTCTAAGTAGAAGTATCGATGGAGCTGAAAACCCACAAAACCTGCCACAATCACAAAATAGAATGATGACGGAGTATGAAGGAAATTATCTTCATAATAAAGATCAATTTGGCTTACATAGAAGATCCATTTCTAAAAACTTGCCTGTAGACTTCAAAGTGTCTCCATCTGGTCCTAGAGAGAGTCTGGAAAATCTGTCACATAAACCCATTCAAGGAAGCACTGAAGATGTGCCAGCTGGTTTAAATAATAGTACAAAAGTGATTTCTCTTAAGGATATAGACAAACTTCCACAATTTTATGACAATCCAAACACAACAGTAAATAACTCATCACACCAACTTCGACACAGCATGGATGGTGTAAATAATAAGCCAACTTTCATGAGAACTAACTCGGAATTCACCCCATTGCACAAAAAGCCACTCAGTCCAACTCATTCGAATGATCGAGATTTAGAACTAATTCACAAAAGAATGGAATCATTGACTGGTGAAATCACCCATCACCATGATAAAGTCAGAGAATGGTTAAATTCTACTCCAGATATTGAGTCCATGGATAGGTATGACTTTGAACATGACATAGACGTTTCACATGCTGAATCAGCTTGGAAGTTATCAGATAAAAGAAGTGCTGTGGACAAAAATTTACCTGGATTAACGAAAAACAGAATGTTGTTTATTGACAATGACACCACAAGTTCTAATGCTCCATTTCTATGCGCTAGTGAAGGGTCTCCACTGCGACAAACAGATAGTGGTGATAATAATATCTCTGATAAATCTTCTAATAATCTTCCAGTGAAGCCTATAGTGACATTTCCAAAATCTCCTAAGCCGGCGGTGAAAATCACCCCTAATGTCAGCCCTGTGGTGGATAAGGAGAATCGACCGCCATCTACAGCGAGCAGAAATGACTGTGCATTAGGTTACAAAAATGACATTCATGCTATTTCAAAAGTGCAAGACGTGCAGTATTCACCACATCATAAAAGTAATCAATCATATGACAATTTGAGGAATAAAATTTCCCACGTAGCTGAACATAAAGTTGAAAATCTGAACAGTCAATATTTATATAGATATTCAGATACTGCCCTTACAATTGTGCCTCCGGACTCCGAAAAATCTGCTGAAATGCCACATTCTCTTTCGAGTCCACAAGGGTCGTATGCAACTGTGATAGAACATTCTGTAACATCAGAAGACAAATGTGGCACAACAAGCAATAGGAATTCTTACGTGAATGAGCGAGATTGGGCAAAAGTAATGGAGCATTTAGGACTTGCAAAGCAGAGTTTGCATCGAAGCAATGAAACTGATACACATGAAAATCAGGATACAGGCAGTACTAGCAAACTGGTTCAAGACAATAGAAATGTTAATTCCCAAGTGGAGACGAATACATTGAAAAATGATAGAAATGAGGATAGAGATCTTAGCTATGTTAATGTACAACACAGAGACCTGTCATCCCCTGGACAGCATCAAATAATAAGGGGTTTTCTCAAAACACCAGCAAAACCACCACGAAAGCCAGTTACGTTACAAAAAAATACAGTAAAAGAGAACTTTGGGCACCTACATGGTAGAGCATTGAACAAACATGGACTATACATGGAAATAAATGAAGCAAGAAAGTTATTGTATGAATGTGAATCGGCTGTTACTAGCTTTAATTCAAGTAGTTTGAGATCTTTTTCTTGCACATCAGAGGACAAACAAAACCCTGGATTTTGTAGCAGTTCTGCAGTTGATTTTACTCAAAAGCCTCAGGTCAATGAGGTGAAAAATGAGGTTAATAAAATGTCATTCAGCAATATCTCTCATTTTCCGACTGATGTTGCAAATGCGTCCCACAATGCTAATTATGCTTCTCAACCACAATTACAAAGTAATTGTGTGACGAATTCCTGCAATGAAATATCAAATTTTGTTCAATTTAATCGTCAGGCAGTGCAAGTATCAAGACCAGAAATTTTAAGCAAGTTCAAAGATGTTAAAAGATGTGCAGTAACCATCAACAAAACTTATGAACCAGAGTCTAGATCTGCATCAGAATCACCAATTGATGCTCTTTGGAGTCAAGTCAATTCTCACACCAGCTCGCCATGCACAAGCCAAAGGCAGTTGCATGATAATCAATCAAGAAGTCTGTCACCATTAGCTACTTCACTAAGTATGTCATCTCCACAACAAGTTCCTGTAACACCAAAAATTTCATATGGTGAACCAACTATTTCGAAAAAGTTACACGATATCCAAAGTGAAGAAAGCAGTAGTGGTTACACAAGTATGGGGAATTCTTTAGGTAGTAAAGATGGTCTTGCCAGTCCTAAGCTTCCAATAAAACAAGAACTTCTTAATAGCCCTGTATATAGTATTAAAACAGGGGAAAGAAAGATTTTACCACCACCTATAAAACCAAAGCCCAAACTTAATGACATGAAGAATAATTGTCAGGAACCCAGAAATATTCATTTCAATTCATCTGATATGGAAATAGAAAAGAAATCAATGGACTTGAGACTAAATTCCAAGAAAAGTGGAAACTTTTCACACGAAGAGACAGGTTTTCCTTATATTTCAAGTCATGTCTGTCATCAAGTGCAGGAAAAAAATAAATATGATAAAAATGTACAGTATACAAAATTTGAGGACAAGCCAAAACTGCATCAGGACAATCCATTGTATCTAAACAGGAAAAACTGTGTTCCACAACATGCTGAGTGGAGATCTGCATCAATATCATCCCCAAGACCTCAAGTTCCAGCAGAGCCATCACTGTCACCTGAAAAAAATAGTAGAAAACTAGAACAGTCTATTGAGAAAAGGAATGATGTCCACCAACAACAGGATTCGCCTAGATCAGTAAATCCTACTTCATTCTTCACTCCCAAATATCCCCATGAATATTCTGTGACTACTCAATCTGATGATTACAAACAAACTAGTTCCAAAAAAAAAGAAGATGATTGTACTCCTCGAAATATGCCAAAGCCACAAAATGTATCTGTGGTTGATCAACATTTGGTTGCTCATATGAAGCCACAAAGCATCTCTGTTAAAGCTTCAAATGAAAAATCAACAGATGATAATAAACATAGGATCTTAAGAGATGATCACCTCAGCTTTAACTCTAATGAGGTAAATTGATTATTTCTATGATACTATTTTATTACTGTATATAGTTAAGGAACTTTACGTTAATATCATGGTATGACCATCAGGTTTTAATAAGTTTATTTTCGTGACATTGCCATATACAATTTATACAATTACGTATTACATACATATTATACTATGACCCAGCCCAGTGGGCTTATAATGTCACCATTTAAATATAACATACTAGCTGTTTACCCGGCGTTGCTCGGGTTGAAACAGATGAGATCCCGAACAGATTAAATGCTCCTCCTTCCCCATCCTTCCTCCTGTCCCACATCCCTCGAACCAGTTCTCGTCAGTGTACAGGTCTGTGACAGATTAAATACACCTCCATCACCGTCCTCGCATTGCCATATGTCACAGCCATTTACACACTAAATGTAGTAAATATGGCAATGATTGATCCCTCCCCAGCTACTGCTACCCATGGTTAACACGTGCGGAGCAGATTATTGTCCCACTCATCCCTATCCTTTCTTCCACTGCCACCCTACCCTTCTCTTTTCTCCCCAACCCTCTACCGGGTACCCCATCCCCATCTAAACAGGTCCATAATTAATGCACACCCTTCTTGGTGCTGCTCTGGTTGAAACGGATAAGATCTGGAACAGATTAAATGCTCCTCCCTTCCCATTCTATCCCCTGTCCCACATCCCTCACACCAGCTCCCGTCACTATACAGGTCTGAGGAAGATTAAATACACCCCCATCACCTTCCTCCCACAGTTACATGTGACAGCCATGCACACACGACATGTATGTGACAAAGCTTGATCCCTCTAATATCCCTCCCTCCAGCTACTCCTACCCCTGGTAAACACGTGCAGACCATTATAAATGTGCATCTCAATCGCCCTCTTTCTGCTGCTGCTCGGGTTAAAATTGATGAGATCTGGAACATATTAAATGGTCCACCACCAGCCATGTCCGCCCCCCACCCCCACCCCCACCCCCAGCCATATGGACACACACACTCTTTCTGCCAACACCCCACCTCAAAACAGGTCCGGGGCAGATAAAATGCGTCTCCATCACCATCACCACCCTTCCCAGTTCCTTCGTTGTACGACTGTACGTGTGACGTGCAATGTACGTTTGACATATACAAACGTTTAACGTATTACATACGTTTAACAAACATGGCCCTGTAAGCAACCTTTCTATAAAAATTCTTTTTTCTTGTTTTTATCATTAAAACCAATTTATTTGGTTTGAAATGTGACATTATAACGACCACCAAGTTGTCTTGATTATACATGCATAATTTGGAGTGAATACGTCTTGTGATTCGATATTGGTGTACTTAGTCAGTGTTTGAAACTCGCAGGAAAAAGTTCGGGTCGAGCAGGGCCCTTAACTTTAATTAGTTGGGGGCCCTGGTCATAAGTTGAGGGCCCTGCTGTAATGTGTTTGAAATGTTGGCAAAAGAAAGTGGTTGCTTTTAAAGACACGTATTTGAATATGATAAAGTATAGAATTTACACCAATATTCAGCAAAAATAGTTGAGGGCCAGCAGGTCCCTCAAGTGCTAAAAGTTAATATAAGGGCCCTGGTCAAAAGTTGGGGGCTCAGGGCCCTCGGGCCCCCTACTATTTCAAACACTGTGTACTTTGGGCTACTTTTGATTTTTTTTGGAATATTCGAGTAAAACTATTGTTACCACTGCACTGGGATAAGTATTTCACCTATGGTCATTAAACTTTACAGTTAAGTTCACTATACTAGTCTCAACAGTTGAATCGACGTTGGTGTACTTTGCCCTACTTTTTACGAACTTATGAGCGTTACGTAATAAACCTTGTTACCACTCTACAGGGAGAATTATTTGACCTGGTCACCAATCTTCATATCTAGCTTCGTTGTACCACTCTCCAGCACTGATTAGACTTTGGTGTACTTTGGCCTACTTTTGATGAAATTACGATGTGTTTTAAAAACAAATTATTACGAAATTGTGTCTCCTGGGAAGACTTTATTACCTATCACCAAACTTGACATTTTGTATGACTATATCACTCTCCTCATGTGATTTGATATTTGAGTGCTTTGGCCTACTTTTCAAAAATGGCCTGATCGGGGAAATGGCCTGATTGGGGAAGGGGAGATTTACGGCGTTCCCGACGACTACTTGTCGGTTAGGTTGGTTGAGATTTGATGACACTACCACTTACTTTTTTACATGGACTTAACGTTGCAGTCACCATCACGGGACCTTCAACAGAACTTGTCTGTTAATTGAGGTTGTACTGTATATCATTTAACACAACATATTTGGCTGTCACATTATGATATCATATTTGAATCATTCCCCCGGGTGCCCAGCATTGTGATATCATATTTGAATCATTCCCCTGGGTGTCTCAGGGGTCCATACAGATATATTTGAATCCACATGCCCCTGGGTGGCAAATTGACCCCACCCACCCACCGCACACACCCCAAAAAAAGAGATTGGAATAAATGCTTCTTCATATATCATTTAACGCAACTTATTTGGCTGTCACGTTATAATATCATATTTGAATCATTCCACTGAGTGTCCAGCATTATGATATCATATTTGAATCATTCCCCTGGGTGTCCCAGGGGTCCATACCCACCCCCTAAAAAATTGTTATATATTTAACCTCTTTCATTATTCACCAGGGCACCTCTAACTTAATTTTAAAGCCAAATTTACGCATGCAGGTGAGCAATATTAGGACCCTTATGGTCCTCTTGTTTATATTATAATAATGTAATATATTTATCTTTGCAAAAGCAACTGCATCAATGGATGTGAGTAAAAGATATGTCTTTTGATAAAAGCTTTGAGAAAATTAATAATGAAAAAATGAATACCGTATTCGTTCTTTAAAGCACACAGTGCACTTACAAAAACCAAATTTCAAACAAAAACAAATGTTGACTATTAGTAATCATCTCACCCTGACAATTTTTCGCAGTTCTTGCATTTTCCAGTGACAGTTACATCGCGCAAAAGAATGAATTTATATTACATCTCGCAAAATAAATTCTGACCTCTATATATTGGCTTCGTCATGCTATTAATATTGCAGGGCTGCTAAGTAGTAAGGTTGTGGCCGTATTTGTATGTATTTGAGGGTCTGTACCCTTTACAGATTTTCGTAGTTATGAGGATAAATACACAAGTAGAATGATTTTTTTTCTCAGACAAACTTCGTTATCGCTCGATTTGTAAACGGCGCATTAGATCGCACAGACGAAATGTTTGGCATGAACGGCGCACCCGTTACTACACCTGACGTGCATTTTTCTGACATCGCATGTGCACATAGATAAACAAACTAATGACGTGACACATTCAAGTAGGCAATATCTCTTTGATAACCAGTACATCATAAATGAAAACACACAATCTACAATCCTTTTACTGAATCAAGAATGGTAATCTATTTCAAGGCAGAATCAAAGAAACTGCTATTGTAGGTCGCTTATCTTAACTTGAGCCATTGGATGCTCACAAATTTGCCATGTCGGTTGGAAATGGAGACCACAAGAACCCTATTTCATCATGGGCCCAAATGGTCACTGATATTTGGGCCCATTTGGGCCCATTATTAGGTCCATTTTCATTAGTATTCAATATGCTTTAGGTAGCATATGGCTAAAAAATCAATATCATAAGGCAGCAACATTAGTCTAGCCTGGTGCTGTTAGCTGCTGAAATATGAATATTGATTTTTTGACAATATATAGACAGTGGCATTCCATATGCTTTTTCCAGGTATGGAAAAAATCACTGGTTTAAGGCAGCAACATTAGTCAGCCTGGGGCTTTTAGCTGATGAAATATGAATATTGGATTTTTGACAATATATAGACAGTGGCAAATTCCAGTGAAATTTTTCCAGGTATAAAAACACTGGTTTGCCCTCCTGAGTGCAAAGCCATGTTTCCATACACATGTCACTTTTAGGTATAAAAATTTTTTGTTTTATTCCAGTGTTTTATCTGGCTTCCGCAATTAATCCATCCGTCCGTCCCATCCGTCCTCCGTCCGTCCATCCGTTGCCCCTCTACAGGTCGCATCGTTTGAGCTAGGATGCTCAAATTTGGCATGTCGGTTGGAAATGGTGACCACAAGAACCCTATTTCATATGGGCCCAAATGGTCCATATTTGGGCCCATTTGGGCCCATTATTAGGTCCATTTTACTAGTATTCAATATGCTTTTTGAAGCATATGGAAAAAAATCAATATCATAAGGCAGCAACATTAGTCTAGCCTGGTGCTGTTAGCTGCTGAAATATGAATATTGCTTTTTTGACAATATATCAGACAGTGGCATTCCAAACACTTTCTTGTATTAAACACTGGTTTGCCCTCACCGGGGCATCCACAAGAACCCTTTTCCAGGCCCAAATGGTCCAAACACTGGTTTGGGCCCATCTCACATTTTATTATATCTGATAACATGGTTTTATGCCATGATTTTCCAGTGTTTTATACACTGGCTTGTACCCAATTAATCCGTCCGTCCGTCCATCCGTCCGGTTCGTTACCCCTCTACAGGTCGCATCGTTTGAGCTAGGATGCTCAAATTTGGCATGTCGGTTGGAAATGGTGACCACAAGAACCCTATTTCACATGGGCCCAAATGGTCCATATTTGGGCCCATTTGGGCCCATTATTAGGTCCATTTTACTAGTATTCAATATGCTTTAGCCAGCATATGGAAAAATCAATATCATAAGGCAGCAACATTAGTCTAGCCTGGTGCTGTTAGCTGCTGAAATATGAATATTGATTTTTTGACAATATATAGACAGTGGCATTCCAGTGCTTTTCCAGGTATAAAACACTGGTTTGCCCTCACCGGGGGCGCTTTTTCATTTTTAATCAAAACTAATCTTGATTAAAATGTAAATTTATGATTAAACTAAACTAAACTAAAGTGAAATTTTTAAGTTTGTTGATTAACTAAAACTAAACTAAATTACACAAATTCTGATTGATTAATCGATTAAAACTAATCTCGCCCCAACTCTGGTATGTATGTATGTATGTATGTATGTCTCCGGACAAGCTAGCGGGCGTACCAATGAACCGATTTCGTTCAAACTTTACACAACTATGAGGTATGAGGCGACACCAAAGTGATTCGATTTTGGGCAGTCTGCCAATTAAACTGTGCTCTCTAGAAGCCCATTCATGACATTCTTACTGATATTCAAGAAAAAATCTATCTTTCATCCAAGCAGCAAATATTCCAGTGTTTTATACACTGGCTTGTACCCAATTAATTGCGTCCGTCCATCCGTCCGTCCATCCATCCGGTTCGTTACCCCTCTACAGGTCGCATCGTTTGAGCTAGGATGCTCAAATTTGGCATGTCGGTTGGAAATGGTGACCACAAGAACCCTATTTCACATGGGCCCAAACGGTCCATATTTGGGCCCATTTGGGCCCATTATTAGGTCCATTTTACTAGTGAATCACATTCTTATTACTATTTGAATGCACCATTGAAATCAATATTCTATAACCACAAACTCCAGACACATCGGCTCCAAAAAATGTATCCACTTCTTGGTAATAGATGATACTGCTATAAATCAATAATCAGCCAATATATAGACAGTGACATTCCAGTGTATTAAACACTGGTTTGCCCTCACCGGGGGCACTTTTCATTGATTATTAGGTTTGAAACTGATATTGATTAGTGTCTGTTATTCAAATAGTACTATTGTATGGTAACACAAATATCTTTTCCCTGGATATATTTATTATTCATTCTGATGTTTTCTCGTCAAATTCATTTCTTGATTGTAAAGTATACTTCATTTCAGTATATATCTTAATTGTCCATAAGTCAACGTCGTCCTAGCGTTCTTTGAACACTTTTGATCTAGTTATTGATATTGATCACCAGTTGAATTGGCATTAATAATCTGGTTTCATTTTACACGAGGACTAAATGGTTAAAAATATATGATTGTTTAAAGTTTGCAATATGCAGATGAAAAACGCCCCCAGTGAGGGCAAACCAGTGTTTTATTCCTGGAAAAACACTGGAATGCCACTGTCTATGTTGGCAAAAATCAATATTCATATTTCAGCAGCTAACAGCACCAGGCTAGACTAATGTTGCTGCCTTATGATATTGATTTTTTCAAGCTGGCTAAAGCATATTGAATACTAGTGAAGTGGACCTAATAAAGGGCCCAGATGGGCCCAAATATGGACCGTTTGGGCCCATGTGAAATAAGGTTATTTTGGTCACCATTTCCAACCGACATGCCAAAATTGAGCATCCTAGCTCAAACGATGCAACCTGTAGAGGGGTAACAAACCAGAAGGACGGAAGGAAGGACGGACGCAATTAATTGGGTGCAAGCCAGTGTATAAAACACTGGAAAAATGTCACTGATCACAAACTCATTCCTGGTTATCTTATTCCAGTGTTTTAGACACTGGCTAAGACCCAATTAATTGCATCTGTCCGTCCTCCCTCCTTCCGTCCGTCCGGTTTGTTACCCCTCTACAGGTCACATCGTTTGAGCTAGGATGCTCAAATATGGCAAGTCAGTTGGAAATGGTGACCACAAAAACCCTATTTCACATGGGCCCAAACGGTCCATATTTGGGCCCATTTGGGACTATTATTAGGTCCATTTTACTAGTATTCAATACGCTTTAGCCAGCATGGAAAAATCAATATCATAAGGCAGCAACATTAGTCTAGCCTGGTACTGTTAGCTGCAGCAATATGAATATTGATTTTTTGCCAATACATGTATATAGACAGTGGCATTCCAGTGTTTTTCCACGTCTAAAACACTGGTTTGCCCCAGGTGGGGCGCTTTTCATTCCAGTGTTTTATACACTGGCTTGTACCCAATTAATTGCGTCCATCCGTCCGCCCGTCCTTCCTTCCGTCCTTCCATCCGTCCGGTTCGTTACCCCTCTACAGGTCGCATTGTTTGAGCTAGGATGCTCAAATTTGGCATGTCAGTTGGAAATCGTGACCACAAGACCCCTATTTCACATGGGCCCAAACTGTCCATATTTGGGCCCATTATTCCAGAGTTTTATACACTGGCTTGTACCCAAATCATTGCGTCCGTCTGTCCGTCCGCCCGTCCTTCCGGTTCGTTACCCCTCTACAGGTCGCATCGTTTGAGCTAGGATGCTCAAATTTGGCAAGTCGGTTGGAAATGGTGACCACAAGAACCCTATTTCACATGGGCCCAAACGGTCCATATTTGGGCCCATTTGGGCCCATTATTAGGTCCATTTTACTAGTATTCAATACGCTTTAGCCAGCATGGAAAAATCAATATCATAAGGCAGCAACATTAGTCTAGCCTGGTGCTGTTAGCTGCTGAAATATGAATATTGATGTTTTGGCCAATATATAGACAGTGGCATTCCAGTGTTTTTCCAGGTATAAAACACTGATTTGCCCTCACTGGCTTTTCATACTAGTAGTATTCAATACGTTTTAGCAAGCATGGAAAAATCAATATTATAAGGCAGCAACATTAGTTCAGCCTGGTGCTGTTAGCTGGTGAAATATGAATATTGATTTTTTGCCAATATATAGACAGTGGCATTCCAGTTTTTTTCGAGGTATAAAACACTGGTTTGCCCTCACTGGGGGCGCTTTTCATCTATATATTTCCTGGTAAAAGCCCATTCTAAATGGACAAATTTTTAAACTTAGAATCCCATGGGTGTTTAGATATACGTATTCGGTATTTAGCAATGTTTTACAGGATGTACTTCACATGAGTTCAGAATAGTTTTGACAAAGAATGAAAAGCGCCCACAGGTGGGCAAACCAGTGTTTAATACACTGGAATGTCACTGTTCCAGTGTTTTATACACTGGCTAGTACCCAATTAATGCTGTCAGTCAGTCCTTCCGTCGTTCCTTCCGTCCGCCCGTCCTTCTGTCCGTCCGGTTTGTTACCCCTCAGGTCGCATCGTTTGTGCTAGGATCCTCAAATTTGGCATGTCAGTTGGAAATGGTGACCGCAAGACCCCTATTTCACATGGGCCCAAACGGTCAATATTTGGGCCTATTATTAGGTCCATTTTACTAGTATTCAATACACAGTGGCATTCCAGTGTTTTTCCAAGATTAAAACACTGGTTTACCCTCACTGCGGGCGCTTTTCATCTATATATTGGCTGATTATTGATTAGAGCAGCATCATCCACTACCAAGAAGTGGGTGCATTTTTTTGAGCCGATGTGTCTGGAGTTTCTGGTTATACAACATTGATTTTAATTGTGCATTCAAATAGTAATAAAAATGTGATTCATAATGGTCAAAGATCAATATTTGACCCAAATAGTGACCGTTTGGGCCCATGTGAAATAGGGTTCTTGTGATTACCATTTCCAACCGACATGCCAAATTTGAGCATCCTAGCTCAAATGATGCGACTTGTAGAGGGGTAACGAACCAGACGGACAGGCAGGCGGACGGGGTGACAGACGGACGGTCTGACGCAATTAATTGGGTACTAGCCAGTGTATAAAACACTGGAATATGAAAAAAAACAACAGTGAGGGCAAATCAGTGTTTTATACCTGGAAAAACACTGGAATGCCACTGTCTATATATTGGCCAAAACATCAATATTCATATTTCAGCAGCTAACAGCACCAGGCTCGACTAATGTTGCTGCCTTATGATATTGATTTTTCCATGCTGGCTAAGCGTATTGCATACTAGTAAAATGGACCTAATAATGGGCCCAAATGGGCCCAAATATGGACCATTTGGGCCCATGTGAAATAGGGTTCTTGTGGTTACCATTTCCAACCGACATGCCAAATTTGAGCATCCTAGCTCACACGATGTGGCCTGTAGAGGGGTAACGAACCGGATGGACGGACGGATGGACGCAATTAATTGGGTACAAGCCAGTGTATAAAACACTGGAAAAAATGCTTCATCATATATACCGTATACGACTATCCAAGTGCCCACACTCATGTAACAGCCCTCCCCCCCCCCCTCTTTTTCTTAAATGTCTTTAAGAATTATGTAGTAACTGCACTTTCGTGTAACAGCCCACCCCGCAGTTTGTGAAAATTTCAATTTAACAGGCCTGAGCGCTTCGATGGTCGCATATGGTAGATTCAATGACTGAAATTTTGTCCAATGATAAAGATATAATATAATTAAGTTGGCTAAATTTAACTCTATGTGTGATACATTTATTTGGATCAAAAGGCACGAGTTTGTTGTTTTCAGAGATATGAAATGTATGTCGAGTGGCAAAGTTGCTTCAACTTTCATTCATTAAAAAGATTTAAAATTTTTGTTTCAGGACTCATGGAATTCTTTTGCTTGGACAAACGATGTTGCAGATCAAAATGAATCATTTGTTTAAAGTGTCAATGGAATCATTTGAAAGCAAAAAGTCTTTTTTATCATGCTAACAAATTATGTTAATAAATTAAAAACCAGAATCTCATTTTCACATCATGATAAAAGCTATGTCCCATTAATGGTTTAATCCTGGAGTGCAATAATTGTTAATTGTTAATCACTTGTTAATCACTGAATGTTCATTGTAGAAGATGATCAGCCCATCATTTTATGGTTTAATTCTGGGGTACAATAATTGTTAATAATCACTGAAATGTTCTTTGTAGAAGACGATCAGTCTATCATTATTCATAAATATTAAAATAAAAATTTACTAATTTTTATTAGATACGTCATTCTTATTCAATCCAGTTGGCATATCTGATGTTGATTTGTATGTCGTGGTCAATGATGTATAGAAGCTCATATTTAAAGTACAACTCTTGAACTTCAAATGGGTAGATGCTGATTTCAATAATTTTAAATGGATAATTTATTTATTTAAAGGTATATTTCAAATAAAGTATTTGTATATTGCCTGGGTATACTGTATGATAATTTTTCCAAACAACTTGTATTTACATGTTTGAAACAAAAAGTTTACTATCTTCAGTTGTAGCTTACATCATGATTACCGGTATGTTGGTCAATATGAAGCAGATTTTATTTGACAAGTTGCTTTTAATATAGCTATGTCCTGTGTGACACCATTTTAATGTATTACAAAATGTTCTAGGTGGTGCTTGTACCATAATAAAATATAACATAAATTTAAATAAAGTTAAAAAGGTACGAAATATTTATTTCATACAAATTTTCGCTCCATCAGAGCTTCTTCTGAAGAAGCTCTGATGGAGCGAAAATTTGTATAAAAATAAATATTTTCGCATTTTTTAACTTTATTTAAATTTATGTTACCATTTTTTTAATGGACAGATTATTTTGAGATGATCTTATTATTAGTTGTCGTAAATGTTAATATCATAAATGTGCATGCCACATTGTGAGTGGATTAATTTATTACCATATTTGGGGCCCATTATTAGGTCCATTTTAGTGAATCACATTCTTATTACTATTTGAATGCACCATTAAAACAATATTTATAACCACAAACTCCAGACACATCGCCCCAAAAAATGTATCCACTTTGGTAATAGGTGATACTGCTATAAATCAATAATCAGCCAATATATAGACAGTGACATTCCAGTGTATTAAACACTGGTTTGCCCTCACCGGGGGCGCTTTTCATACTAATTAATTCCCATGTAGACTCGTGAAATCTGAAATTCATAACAAAATGTAATTTGTTATTTGATCTTATTTGCCATTTCTAGTAAACAATTTCTAATGAAAAGCGCCCCCCGGTGAGGGCAAACACTGGAATGTCACTGTCTATATATTGGCTGATTATTGATTTATAGCAGTATCATCTATTACCAAGAAGTAGATACATTTTTTGGAGCCGCTGTGTCTGGAGTTTGTGGTTATAGAATATTGATTTTAATGGTGCATTCAAATAGTAATAAGAATGTGATTCACTAGTAAAATGGACATTTCTATATATTGGCCAATGGGCCCAAATATGGACCGTTTGGGCCCATATGAAGTTTAGGGTTCTGTTTTTGTGGTCACAAACCGACAACCGAGCATCCTAGCTCAAACGGTGCGACCTGTAGAGGGGTAACGAACCGGACGGATGGACGGACGCAATTAATTCCAGTGTTTTATACACTGGCTTGTACCCAATTAATTGCGTCCGTCCATCCGTCCGTCCTTCCGGCTCAAATTTGGCATGTCAGTTGGAAATGGTGACCACAAGAACCCTATTTCACATGGGTCCAAATGGTCCATATTTGGGCCCATTTGGGCCCATTATTAGGTCCATTTTGCTAGTATTCAATATGCTTTAGCCATCATGAAAAAATCAATATCATAAGGCAGCAACATTAGTCTAGCCTGGTGCTGTTAGCTGCTGAAATATGAATATTGATTTTTTGACAATATATAGACAGTGGCATTCCAGTGCTTTTCCAGGTATAAAACACTGGTTTGCCCTCACCGGGGGCGCTTTTCATTGGGTACAAGCCAGTGTATAAAACACTGGAAAAATTAGTGTAAAAATATGAGACAAAAACAAAAATACAATTGCAAGTGATCAATGTGTTCTACAACAATTGTACATCATAGTTAACAATGAAAAGCGCCCCCGGTGAGGGCAAACCAGTGTTTAATACACTGGAATTCCAGTGTTTTAAACACTGGCTTGTACCCAATTAATTGCGTCCGTCCATGCGTCCGTCCGTCCGCCCGTCCGTCCGGTTCGTTACCCCTCTACAGGTCGCATCGTTTGAGCTAGGATGCTCAGATTTGGCATGTCGGTTGGAAATGGTGACCACAAGAACCCTATTTCACATGGGCCCAAATGGTCCATATTTGGGCCCATTTGGGCCCATTATTAGGTCCATTTTACTAGTATTCAATATGCTTTAGCCAGCATATGGAAAAATCAATATCATAAGGCAGCAACATTAGTCTAGCCTGGTGCTGTTAGCTGCTGAAATATGAATATTGATTTTTTGACAATATATAGACAGTGGCATTCCAGTGCTTTTCCAGGTTTAAAACACTGGTTTGCCCTCACCGGGGCGGCTTTTCATGTCAATATTGGCTGATTATTCCAGTGTTTTATACACTGGCTTGTACCCAATTAATTGCGTCCGTCCATCCATCCGTCCGTCCATCCGTCCTCCGTCCGGTTCGTTACCCCTCTACAGGTCGCATCGTTTGAGCTAGGATGCTCAAATTTGGCATGTCTGTTGGAAATGGTGACCACAAGAACCCTATTTCACATGGGCCCAAATGGTCCATATTTGGGCCCATTATTAGGTCCATTTTACTAGTATTCAATATGCTTTAGCCAGCATATGGAAAAATCAATATCATAAGGCAGCAACATTAGTCTAGCCTGGTGCTGTTAGCTGCTGAAATATGAATATTGATTTTTTGACAATATATAGACAGTGGCATTCCAGTGCTTTTCCAGGTATAAAACACTGGTTTGCCCTCACCGGGGGCGCTTTTCATTGATTTATAGCAGTATCATCTATTACCAAGAAGTGGATAGATTTTTTGGAGCCGCTGTGTCTGGAGATAGTGGTTATAGAATATTGATTTTAATGGTGCATTCAAATAGTAATAAGAATGTGATTCACTAGTAAAATGGACCTAATAATGGGCCCAAATGGGCCCAAATATGGACCGTTTGGGCCCATATGAAATAGGGTTCTTATGGTCACCATTTCCAACCGACATGCCGAATTTGAGCATCCTACCTCAAACGATGCGACCTGTAGAGGGGTAACGAACCGGACGGATGGATGGACGGACGGAAGGACGGACGCAATTAATTGGGTACTCCTACTTTTTCCTACTTTTCCTACTTTTTCCTACTTTTTTGAAATGGTTCCTACTTTTTCCTACTTTTTTCAAAAAACTATTATTCCTACTTTTTTGTAAATTGGAAAAAAAATATGATCACACATTGCAAAGTTTTAAACTGTGTTTTGTAAAGTATTTTTACAGAAGATGTTTAGCTGGCATGTTCTTTTCCTAGCAGTATGATCTGGTTTCATTGATCCATAACCCAGCAATCAACCTATGTTCTCTAAGGAAAGCTTTCATCAACATGACTTATATTAGTTTGCTTTTGATAACTATTGACATCATATAGAAACAATGCGCCATTTTATATAGATTGCATGTAAATGTTTGATGCTCTTTTTATGTCTGTAGACTCGACCCCAATGATGCTTTGCTAAGGGGACTAGATTTTTACTAAATTTCCAAACTACTTATATTCTTTTATTTAATTGTGTTTTCTTTATTTTCAAATAACAAAACATTAATGCTAGAAGATTAAATTTTACAAATTTCTTTAGCACTTTTGATTTTTGTTTTAAACAGTTGTTAGGTACATCATCATCATCTTCATCTTTGGTATTTTGTTAATGCGTAGATACTGGGGCAACGTCCATATCAGTGGATGCCCTTCCAGGTATCTAGCTTGCTACACACATGTGGCTGCTTTCCAAATGTCTTTGTCATGAGGGTCAGTTTTGAGTGTTTCCAGTCTTTCTGATCCCTCTCTGTCACCTGCTTCCATGTCGTCTTAGGTCTCCCTGCTCCGTGACTACCTGATACGTATATGACCCATGCTGTCTTGATTCCAGCGCTTAACCGTTCCATGTGTCCATACCATCTGAGCCTTATCTCCCTTAGAATAAGGTCCAGGTCCTCCTTGCTGAGAAGCATCAGAAGTTCATTTGACCTGGAGGTGGCCACATCTTCCGTCCTCACATTGGAGATCTGTCTGATCATTGCCCTGTCGTCGCGCTGCAGATGATGAAGATTTGGCTTGGTCAAGGGTGGCCAGTGCCATCTTTCACTAACATGGAGTATTCATAGTTCCGAGCCACGCCCCTTTTTACGTCAGCCAGCCAATCAGCGAGCGGCCTCATACAAACATACGCAGGTGGCTATCATGGTCTCACAAGCTTTATCTCCCGCCGTAGTAAACAGTGAGAAATTCCCAAGTTTTGATACCAGATTTTTTAATGAAAATGTGCTAAACGTCTTAATTTTTTAGTTGGGATGCACTACCTTCATTGCCATTCATCCAATGTATACCTAACCACTGTGATTTTCAAACAGTTATGGCGTGGTTTGAGAAATACACTTTCATCCATGTCTTCACTGGCATTTTCATAATTTTCCGTCTGAAACAATAACGTTTCTGATGCCTCCATAAATACTTAATTTTTACATAAATTGTCCACATGTACTCAGAATCGTGAAAATGTTAAAATTTTCAACATCTAGTTATATTAATATATTTTTTTTTACATCAGATTATCTTCCAAACATGTAGCTAGTGGTAGGCTGATGTGGTATCAAATTTTGTTGACTTTAAAAAGTAAAATTTTTAAGTTTTGTCACGTAAAATAAAAACATCTCATTTATTCATAATTTATACAAAAAACATAAAACAGCTTATTTTTGAAGGACTCTATAAAAACCTTCAAATATTGTGACATGTGCATAAAATGTATCGCTGTCATTCTTTTCTTGGTCTGCCATCACAAGCACAAACCACTGTCAAATTTTCAAACAATGTGCGGGTTTGAGAAACATCCTTTCATCCATGTCTTCATAACCAGTTCATAATTGATCCGACGTGTGAATTCTTGCATCATGTATGTAACGATGATAATCCATTCGTTTCACAAAATTATCATTATTTAGGTGACGCCATTTGCAAGGGCATAAGCCTTTATCACACGCCGTAATTTGTCAACACCGACCATAGCACGATGCGATTAAGAGTAGCGGCTGGTAGTGGATGTAAAAAGATGGAAAACTAAATGCCCCAGCAAATCTTTATTATCAATGATTTATCTGAATACTTCTGGTATGTTGTAGAACAGAGGTTACTGAATTTAAAAGTTAAAACTAAGAAGATCAGCACAATTTTGATTCAACACTCTTGGGTAGAAAGTCGGCAATTTCTCTCTATTTACTACGGGCGATAGGAATGTTTGTGAGACCTACGTGTAGCAGTGACAAAACCAGAAAAGGGGGCGGGCCATCGGAACTATGAATTGCACCCCGCACAAAAGTGCTGTCCACATGACCCCTCTTCTTGTATGAAAGGTGGCGAGAAAAAAGAACTGGTAGCAGATCTTTGAACATCTTCCAAGCTGTCGTCACACTTGTTGGGGCTGCAATGTCACAGTCATTATGTCTGCCATCAATTGGTCTCACGGTTCCCTGGCATCGTCTACAATTTGTGTCCTATGTCAGGTGTTTCAGCCTGCTGCATTTCTTGTGCACCCACTGCTTACAGCCTTTGCAGAAGACGCTGTTTGTTCCTACTCCAGTGCAGCAGACAGCACAGGGGACCTTGCCTGAGTTCTGGAGAAGATCGAGATCAGTACTGCAATTCATGATCTTCGTCTTCCTTGCATTCACTCTCAGACCTTTTTTCTCCACACATTCATTCTTTACTTTTGAGAATTTTGGTATCAATCACTTGGGCTCTTTGCAGTGATTAATGGCAGGCTACCTACAAAGGGTTTATTATAGACACCATGAATCTGTAGCAGAGCTATTTTTACAATTAGACACGTCTATAAATATTGATGACCAGTTTCTATAGTTGCAAACACATCCCAGTTGTGTTTATGGACTAAGTTGATATGGTGTAGCTTACCCTGGCTTTACTTCTTTTAGATTGTTCTTTTGCCTTTGTTTGTTTGTTTGTTTTAATCATGGCATCATGACCTGTGTATATGTACAAAATGATGTTTACACCTTTAACCTTGCAACAGCTCACTGCTTGGGATGATAGTATTATTCTGGTTTCAAAACTTGGGTTTGTGAGTTCGAGTCCAGCCAGGGCCATTTGATATAGTTAAATGGAAGCTTAGGGTTGTAAAAACCTGTCTTCAGCTATGTCCATCCTGATAGAATTTCCTTGGTGGAAAGATGTGAGAGAGTTTGTAGATAATGTCTTAGCAAAGAAATAGCCAGCTCAACAACCTCTGCACATGAATGCATGGTAAATTTGTATAAGCAAAGATGACAACGTAAAGTGATAACTTAAATTAGTTCCTACTTTTTTACAATATTCTTCCTACTTTTTCCTACTTTTTTCCTACTTTTTTATGCTGATTCTTCCTACTTTTCTCCTACTTTTTTATAATGTGTGGCTGGAGAGCCTGCAATAAATATGAAAAAAAAATGTGTTCAGACACTCCTTGAATGTATGGTATCACTACCGGAGGTCTCTTGGGGCGATCCCCCTGTACAATTGTGAGAAGGGTGATGCACCAATACAGTGTGCAGGTGTTCTTTAAACCTGTGAGGACTCTTAGACAGCTACTGGTGAGACCTAAGGACCCCCTGGAGAAAGAACGTGTAATTGGACCTGTCTACCAGATAAAGTGCTAGGATTGTGAGGCCTCGTACGTGGGAGAGACTGAACGCGCGTTAAAAGCGAGGTTCCTAGAACACCGCAGACCCAGTTCAGCTGGATCAGAGGTGTCTCGCCACCTGCACACAGACAGTAAAGGACACAGTGTCTCTCTCAAAGGGACCAACATCTTATGTGTAGAACCCAAATATTTTGAACGTGGCATGAAGGAGGCCATTAATATCAGGAAACTCAAGCCCTCACTAAATAGAGATGGGGGCAGGTACCAGCTTCCTTCCATCTAGAACAATGTCCTCACCCGAGAGGGGGAGGGGGGCGCGCAACCCGGGAATCTCCTGAGGTCCCAGTGACGACGAATGATGTCAACCACTGTGAACAAGATGGCGGATGCTATTGAAAGCTTAGTATATGAACTGAGTATTATCCTTGACTAAAAATTTGTTAAACTTATATATCATTTAATATACAGTTTACTTATAAACTCAACATTACAAACTATTTGCAGACGGCGATGAGAGCCGTAACTTACATAGTACGCTAAATAACTTGACATCTTGACTACGGACATGCTTCCCATGACACTCCCACCAATTACTTGACATCACAAGTAATCTTAATTTAACATTCACAACATTTCTTCATGCTATGAATAATAATTTCACATTAACATTTATAAATTTAAAACCATCTGTGGTAAGAACTAAGTCCATAAGAAGACTTATACTCAAACTATACGGTATGCCATTGGTGTTTAATAACGATAAGGTCTAATCTACAACAAGACTTATACTTTAAACTATACGGTATACCATTTGTGTTTAATAACAACCATTTGTAAATAAACCATTTATAGTATTTTAAACATCACAATCATTATGTATATATAATATTACACAATAGTAATCACAGATTGTATATACTTCAATATGAATCTTTAATCATATGAGAATACAATTATCACACAAGGTTGCACCTTTACAATATGTTATATAATAAATAATTCTTATCACGTCTTTTCGTGGTAATTAGAAAAATGTAACTTACTATCATACAATTTAAACGCATCAGAAACACAATGAGAGATGGTATGCAGAGTCTAATATCTGTAATGCAAATGTTAATAATAATACAAGTTTACAGATTATTTGTAGACTACAACTTTGACCCTTAATAGTTTGTGCCAAAATATTGCAGGGAGGAGTGCTGGTTCCGTGCTTAATTATTTTCTAGTAGAAGGACTAATTTTTGAATTGGTCGCTTTAAAATTGTGTATCTGTTTCCTAATCGAATTTTGACCTTTCTTACTAAACCGTCACTGCTCGACAGTGCTTCTGTTACTATGGCTAGTGGCCATTGAGCTCTCGGAGTGAGTTCATCTTTCACCATCACTACATCTCCCACCCTGACATTTCTCCTAACTACGTTCCACTTACTCCTTTTATTTAAGAACAACATATACTCTTTTTTCCACTGATTCCAGAAAGTCTCCGCTAAATATTGCACTCGTCTCCATCTCTTTGAGATGTAGAGATCTTCCCTAATTGCATTATTCGTGAGCGGAGGTGCTATTTTCGCTTTCATGGTAATCACATGATTGGGGGTTAGTGGTTCGGGCGCGGTGACATCATTTAGAGTACTGATTGACAGCGGTCTACTGTTAACAATTGCCATCACTTTGTAGAAAAAGGTTCTAAGCCCGGAATCATCTAACCTACCTTGTGACGAGGTTAATACAAAGTTAAGAACATTTCTCACGGTGCCAATTTGCCTTTCCCACACTCCACCAACATGACCAGCTGAAGGGGCATTAAATATGAACTTACAGTGGTTTTCTGTGAGAAATTTTTCATGCAATCAGTTATCAGTTTTGGCGTGTGAAACAGCTTTTGGCGTGGGTGCAAAGCAGTTTTGGCGTGGTAAGTGACCATAGATTTTTATTCACAATATAAAATTGATCCCTACAAACTAATAAGCAGAGAAAAATGGTTGATTTTGTTTGCATTGAGAATGGGAATATATCTGCTTATACTTAAGCCAGGTTTTTTATCTTGACATGGACCAGTTGGAATGCTATCGGCTGCAAAAAATTAGAACCCCAGATGTTTCTGAAAATTTGCCAATGTAAATAGGTATTTTCTAGCTTTTGGAAACACCCAGACATGTCTTTGTAAAGTGTATACATCACACTCTCGGCACATAGCACACATGCATGCGATCAGGAAGTCTAGAGCAGTCTGCCCATAGAAAAATAACTTTTTCTTTGTCAGTTATATGTAACAATATACAAGGTTTGGCGTGGAGGGCGAAACAAGTTTGGTGTGGTGTACTGACGATCTAGTGTCTGAATCCAGTGGAAACATGCCCTCATATCATGTTCAATGTATTTCATACTTATAGGCGCAGGGTCTATTCATAGACAAAGATAAAACATCAGTGGTCACTACTAAGCCATATGATAAACATTTTTGTTGTTTTTTGAAGTGCTGGTTAGATTTTAAAATAATATTGAATGAAGGGTAAAAAGGCCCTTTCATTGAATAAAAAAACCCAAAAAAATAACAAAAAAAATACCCAGGTGCATTTCACACTAGAATTATGTAACTCTATATTTGCACGTAGCAAATTCCCTTTTGATGTATCAACCATAGTCCTTGTCATATACCATAACATTTCTTAATACATGACATCCCTGACACTATGAAACTGAAAACTTACTGATGGAAAACATGTGATAAATCTAATTTGCGCCAACATAATCAATAAAATCATTGTCATGGTATATTATCAGTCATTGGCATTGTATAATAATTGCATTGTCTAAGTATGAGAACGTTATTAGTTTATTTCAATTGAACTGTAGACGAAGCTAATTCATTTAATATGAAGACTTGACGTATGTCATTCCTCACTTCGCTGTTTTGTCACTCTGGGTGTCAAATCTTTGTTGATATCACAAGGTTCCTCAAGCTGTATCCAATTCTGTTGTGAAGCATCTACTATGGAAGAAGCAATGACGTCCTTACTTCCTTGTATCGTAGCACCAATCTCCATGATTTTCTGTATTGTCTTAAGACATTTTGTGATAGCAGTCTGAATCTGATGCACCATTGCTTTCACGGAGCTGATGGCCCATATATATTTGGATTTGCGCCAATCCTCGCCAGCTAACTTTTTGAATTTCTCCAGTGCCATCTCTTGCTTAAGCTGAATGTTCCGTAAACCTCTAATGCGGCAGCTCAATGTTAGCACCACTTTTTTCATTGTGCTGACAACACTTTCTTCAGAGTTTTTTAGCTCTTCCAAATCTGCATACTTTTCTATAAGTGTTTTTAAGCTATCAACTGTTGCTAGCTCCTCGACCAAACGTTCCTGCACCTGTACAAGAGTCTTACCATCTTCATGTCCAAATAGGTCTTCATCGCCAGCACTTTCCGTAAGACCAGGAGCTACCTTCTTACCGTCAACACTTAATATGAATGAGGTTGAAGTTTCTGATGAGCGCAAGGCAATGGCCTCTTCGATTAGTCCGGGTGTCAGTTCTTTCGGCAGTGGAAATTCAGTTCTGAAATTCTGCAAAGACTGTATACTAGGGACGGCAAAGTTGATCTGGGAGTTCAAAGGATCATAATACCCCTTTTCAGCTTCTTCCATGAGAAGGTCCCCTTCATTTTTACCACCAGACATGAATTGGATAAACTGGCCATGAAACATACGGTATCCAGCCCACCAGAACTGTTTTGTCTCTTTTGAATATCTCATTTTTGTTGTTGAATCCAAGCTGTACCAATGGCAGACCTCTAGAAAGAGTTTCAGAGCAATATTGTCCATGGGGAACTTAGCCTCCCCTACCATCTTCATGAAGGACATGAAATCGTTCAGCATGCCATATTTATATAGCTCTTCTATAAAATCTCACCCTGCTTCCAAAATTCATGAATTTCACTGTGGTGAAGATCAAAAAGTCTCCGAGCAGACTGCTTTTTTTGTTGACCCACTTGTTTCCTTGGGGCAGCAGCATCTCTAACAATCAACCTTTGTTCTGCTGGAGTAAATATTAGTTCATTGTGATTAGTATCATGGTGTGGTGTGGTAATGTCCTTTTGATGTACTTGGCTGGTAGGTGAATTTTCGTCCAATTCTGGGGCAGAATCATATTCTTTACTTTCATCCACAATCCTTTTCTTCTTGCGATTCAATGATAGATTATACCGTGGTCGTTTCTTGCGCTCCATACCTAGTTCATTATTGAAAGAAAAGAGTTTGAAAATTATCTGTAAATGTTATAGGCCCAACAATTGCTAAATAAACACATTGTGTTTAGTTGTATGGCTAAGATACACATCACATGAAACTTAGAATCACACGCCAAACTCGGGGTGCTTGAAAAGTGCATACACGCCAAAACTTGTTTCCGGGTAAAAAAAAATTAAAATCATTTTATTGCCTTTATACTAAAAAGTAAACGAAAAGCTTTGCAGATGGTATACATGGCATACTGATTTACATGTATGCACATGTCAAATGAAAATTATTATTAGTTAATAGCTATTACATGTCCTTTACAAAACGTGACTGTGCAGAGAGTAAAGGGGTACAATTTTGTGTCCACAATTACAGAAAATTGGTTGCAGTGAGGAACGGTTTGATGTTCTCTACACCACCAGAAATGTTTAGTATTCTCAATGCACACCATTTTAGTAGACAAAACAAGCCAAGATTACCTACCAGACAGCAAATGCAACGAGCAGGACTACGTACTCTACAGTATAAACAAGTACAATGATTTGAATACGTGAATACATCTTCATTCATTTCCCATTGTACGCCTAATGCACGCTCTACAGATAAGAGGATTCCTCTTTACAAAGCTTCACAGGTTTTTTCTGCTCCAGGAGCATCTTGACCAGAATTCAGAGTTTCCATGACTTCTGTGTTGTTAGATAAAAACTTGTGTAGTTTGAGACCTCCTAAACTGCATATCTGCTTGGTGTCCTTGATCAAATTGACAGCTTCAGCGACGGTCTTACAGCTGCAAGGCCATCGACTACGTAGAAGCTCTCCTGAATAAATGTGGCTGCTTCTGGCAATTTGGTATCAAACCTTCTCGCGTGATACTTAAGCGCAAAATTGGCACAGCCGGCGAGGACGCAGCGCCAAATAGGTGCACTTTCATTCGATATTCTGTTATATCATTTTTAATATCACCATTTTTCCACCATAAAAACCTTAGATAATCACGATGCTTATCATCTACAAAAAATTGATGGAACATCTTTTTGATATCACAAGTAAATGCTATAGGGTGTTGTCTAAAACGGCAAAGTACGCCCGTTAGACTATTAGTGAGATCAGGCCCTGTTAAGAGTTTATCATTTAAAGCTATATCACATCTGGCTGAGCAATCGAACACTACTCTTATTTTGTTGGGCTTTTTTGGATGGTAAACGCCATGGTGGGGAATGTACCAACAATGTTCAGCAGCTTTACTAGTTACTTCTACATCGCCTCGATCTATTATCTCTTGCATGAATTTCTTATAATCTTCATGATATTTTTCGTTCTTTGCCATCTTCCTCTTGAGATATCCTAACCTTGCAACAAACAACCGCTGGCTGTGCTCTGCCCTCCTCGTCTCTGACCAGCTCTACAGTTATGGTGATGGGAGCACTTTCCAGGTTCACTGTCATGATTGCACTAAGTGAGGTGTCAGAAAGTTTGCTACGATGATCCGTCTTAATCCTTTTCATTAAGGAAAACCCCCTTTCAGCATCGGAAGAGGAAGCAGGTAGGGTCATACACAGGTCTATCAGGGACAGGATATTTGGTAGCCTTGCCCTGAAAGAGTTCATTGATGATGTTCTCAAGAGAGTTGACTTTCTGAAATCTGAAAACAGTTGAGAAATCAATGAGAAATTACATTGCCTACAAGTTCATTAAATTATATGAATCAGATTGTAATCTTAAACAGTAGAAGTTTTAATACTATCAAAGAATTTATTTTTTTCTTTGATTAAATGTTGTAAATTCATGATTACCGTTGATAGAGAAAATGCTTTAAACTAAGCCATTCTGGCATCAGATTTTCCCTGCGGACTCCAGCCTTTTCCAAAATATTGGAGAACTTCTCAGAAAGAACAGCGATACTTGCATTCCCAAAATCTGAATCAGTGTAAAGGGTAAGTATAATTTTATTTTATAATAGATTAGTACACAAAAAGCCTGGGAAAAAAATCTGCTTTTCATTTTAACAATTGTTATCTGCAACACGCTTTGTATTTGATTGCAAGAAAGGTAAGTATAATTTTATTTTTATTTTATAATTGTTTAGTACACAAAAACTTAAAGCCTGGGAAAAAATCTGTTTTTAACTTTAACAATTGTTATCTGCAACACGCTAAATGTACTAGTATTTGCAAGAAAACAAACTTACAAACAGAACATCAAGAAAACAAACAACAAAGTGACTTTTGCAGTGATTGGATAAAATTTTTGCAGGCAGATTTGAAACTGCTGTCATTGCCCAACAAAGTCACGTCCTGGTAGTCATTTTTTCCATTTATTTTTGACAGCCATGGTCCATCACTAATTGATATTAAAGCAAACATTTGAGTAAATCTAGTTGTAATTCAAAACGTATAAATCCCAAAAAATATTCTTCAATATTATAATTTCTAGTTGTAGTATGAACTGTAATCTTAATGCAATTTGTCTTTGAGTGAGTTTACCTGTTTTCATATGAGGATACTATCATGTGTGCAGCCTCTATCTCACTAAGTACTTCTCCAATGAGAATATCTTGTCTTTGGAACGCCTTGAAAAGGTCACTCAATTTGTCTTTGGAACGCCTTGGAAAGGTCACTCAACGCTGTTAGGACATCCCTGAGAAAATGGATCATGTACACAAATGAGCGTGAAGTTAAGTTCTTTAAAAAGTTCTTAGCTTTGCTAGCAGAATCTTTCCTGTGTGCTTCATCATGAGGGTTCTGGATCTGGAAGTAGACAAGTTTCATCTTTGGATTAGTACACCAATCGATTAATGATGATTTCATGTGAAAACTGATGTTTGTAAAATTTACTCAACAATTTTGTTTTTACATGCTATGAGAAAAATCTAATACTGTTGGGGATCTCTGATTTAAACATTTTAATATCATGTTCTTGGATAATTCCTAGTAGTAATTATTTTTTGAATTTCCAAAATGAAAACAAAGGACCTACTTGCTGCATGTGAGTCACCAATGGCTTATTTCCAGCCATGCGGTTGGTAATTGCCCTAAGGGTGTGTGGCATCCATCTAGTTCCTGAGACTCTAGTTGGCATCAAGGGCTTGATGCCATGAGCTTGAAAGCTAGCTTTGAGGTTTGCTCTGTTCAAAGAACTATTTCTGTAGAAGAGGTAGATATTGGTGAAACAAGTTGAGGTCAAACGTATAGATTGATACCTTTAGAACCATCTTTATAAGCCAATTCAAGACAGTGGGCTGAACAATGCACTCCAATAATCTGATTCTCCAGGCATATTTCACGTACTTTGGCCACAACTTGTGATGGGGAATCGGCTAGAAAACAAGAATCGATTAATCGTAATAATCGGAACACCTTTCTGATCGATAACTCGATTAATAATCGAAATGTCCCAATCTTAAAAATGGTGATGATTATAATTAAAGATAATTTATCCTATAGCCAATAACTTCCAGAATACACAGACCGCATCATGTTCCTTGGGCATTCTATAAAAGCATATTTGTTCGGCCACTGAGCATAATCTTTAATGGATATTCCTACTGCTAATAATAGTCTACATAAAGATGTAAATTTTATAGTCTATAACCATCAATATAAAATAAATTCTTACGTAGGATATCCTTGCACTCCATTATCAGAACACAGTGCAGTTTCAATAGTACAATCAACTTTGCCGATTGCCATCTTCTGGTTCTCCTCAGTGTTGAACTTTTCAGCCAGCTCTTCCCATGTGGGTGCTAGACATTTGCAATGCCCACACAAGTAATAATACATATTTTAGTTGATTAATAGTGTTACTTTAAACCTTAAAAACTATTTCACTTTCAAATACCAGTTCCATTCACCAAACAGTAAATGATTACAACCAAACATTTATGACTTGCAAAACATTTCCACAAATTGGTTGGGTCCTGACCATGCCAAACAGCTCATCTAATCTGTCATCTAGTCACATGGCAAGCGCCTGAGTGGTCTGGGCTCCTGCTATACGGGTATAAGCTAGTGGTGTAATACTGAAGATTTCATTCAATCTTTGTGAAGCTATCACAGCTGTTAGGGGAGACTTGGACAAGGATACTGATTATTTTTCACAAGTGCGCCTCAAACTTAATTTTAAAGACCAATTTCTTAATGCAGGTGAGCAATATAAGGCTATGGTCCTCTTGTTAATCAAACATGTTGAAACCAAGTTAATTCCACCTTTATTTACATTTTTACTCTCCATTCACCATTCTAAAAACAGAACAGTGTTATAAAATAGTCTTCTTTAAAGGTATTGCTCAGCCAAAACCATATTTAAAATCCTGTACACTTAACTTAGTTCATAGCACTTGGTCTCATGATAGTCAAAAAGGCACCTCCTTCATATGGTAAGTATTTTAAAGTAGCTAAATGAAACTAACATATATTATCTACCTCATATCTTTATGGAGACTATTTATAGTAGTAGGAATACCAATCTAAGTTAATACTAAGCTACTCTACTACATGTACTCACATTTACAACACAAAACTGATGTTGCGGCTTTCATCATGGAGCCTTTGACCAACACTTCAGTAGAGATCAGTAGATACACTAGATATTATCCACCTATTGTATTATATGTTTAAGCATGGACTACCAAGAAACCCTATGATCAAGTGTTGTTATATGGTTAGTGATGGTGAGTTGAATCTATTCAATCCCCACCACCTCTGTGTTCAAAAGGTGATAGAGGAAAGAAAGACGAAATTATCAGCAAATACATCAAAAGACTAAGTTAAAGCTGTGCTCTCTGATCACTTTCGATCCAGTTTATTGTATGTGTTCATGTAGGATATTTTTTTTACAAGTTTATGGATCATGTATGTGCTACAATAATGAAAATTGCAATTTTAACGCTACAAATTATTATTAGTTTACATTATAAGCAGATGTTTTCATAATCATCATACATTCATATGTATAATATGCCTGACTAAAGTTCTATACACTGATACTCTGGTATATCTTTTACATCAAACAATTTAATTCAAAGATTTTTGTAAAGCATTTATGTTTGAAAATATGTTGGAGTGAAAAAACTTTACTTTTTTACTTTTTTGTAACATTGCCTTGATATTTTCACTACTTCATCTTGTGATGTGTGTGTGTGTTTTCATTTTCGTACAAAATGTTAATGAGAATTTGATAAAGCATTTATGTTTGAAAATATGTTGTAGTGAAAAAGACTTGTTTGCAACTAGAATTATTAATTAATTCAAAGCTATATGGTACAGCATTTACTTTGAAAAGATGTTTGAGCTAAAAATATTTGTGACTGCTCCATATATGTATTAACTTATTGTTTGGAAGTATCTTATATGTTTATAATGCTATTTAAATTTGTCTGCTTACAGTGAATCCCTCATGTTATTGTGTAGATGGTTTCAATTTGTGTGCTTACGTGTTACCTATTTTTAGTAGAGAAATGCAAGTCATATTTTGGTGTCATACCAATGAGTGTATTGTTGATTGGTTGGGTTTTTGTTTGTTTTAAAATTTGATTAGGATGTATGCACAATACGAAAAATGTTTCAGTGCTATGTCCGAAATATATTTCTAAATTAAAATATTCTCAACTTCCTGTACCATAGTTACTATTTGTTACATGCAAACTAGTTGTTTGATACATTTTAAAGCATCTTTTTATTATTAGAATTCTGGATTAATAAAAATCTGATTATTTTTAAAAAAAGCATTGAATTATATATCATAAACAAATTACAAGAAAGAAATGAATTACATTATAAAATAATCAGTCTAGGATTAACATCTAGATTTAACACTAGAGCAACTCTTGAGTGGCATGCTGAACTTCTAAATGGCCAAAATAAATGGCACTTTCGTCTGGAAATCTTTCTCTAATTACAGACAGAGCACATGCTGGTAGCGCTACCCTATTTCTTTGACCAAGCAGGCCATGAATCCAAAGTATTAGATTCCTGTAAGCTACATAGCCGTTTCTTCTATTCATGTTTTTTCAGCTCCATATTCTCTTTTTACCGATTAGGTAGTCCTTCTCCATCACATAAATATTTATACAGTTAACTTTGAAGCCAAGAGGCTGTGTAATACATGTTTTAGAGTCTGTTTCAGAATCTATTTTACATAGCATTTTGATATTTTCATGACAGCAGTGACTGTTGAATGAGTTGCTCTGGGTTGTGCATAATGTGCACACACACCAGGAGACGTCACCAATGCGGGCCATTCTATTGAAAAGCCACCCCAAATGAAGAATAAGATCATCTGATCTAGCTTGCTCTACCTCTCACTGGCTGCAACTGAAAACCAGGCATTTGATCATCTGGCTCTAGATCTAATTAATTTTCACTATCACTAGGAGTGCTGTTGTAGTTAGAAATATAGATCTCGATATTTTTTTCATTTATTTATTTGCCATATGTACAAAAGATATAATTAATATAAAATTCAGGTAATTTACAATAATTATAAAAACAAAAACATTTAAAATCACATATATAAGTAGTAATATAAATGGCTGGGGAGGAAAGAAGTGGATTACTTATCAAGTTCCTCCCCATGTGTATAATACTTTTATGACTAAAATTATAGCATTTGCTTCATAATGATTAAAACAGTTATAGAAACAACAAGTCACAGTAGGCCTATGACTTGTGTAAAATGCAAACTGAAGAAAGTGACATTTTGATTAATTATAAATTATATTTTCCTGTACAGTAATCCTTAAATAGTTTTTTTACAAGTGAAATAAGTTTTAGCTATTTTAACATCATTATGTCATTTTTTCCATAGATTAGCACTAGCATATTGAAAAGTACTTTTAGAATTATTAGTTTTAACTTTACATGTAACTCTGAAATAATTTTTGTTTTGTGTATTATAAGAATGAACATCAGTACCTTTATATATATTTTTGTCCAAGATAGATTTGGCAAATCACCTATTGTTATTTTAAATACAGTAGAACAGATCTTGAATTTATAAATATCTTCTAATTTTAGAATTTTATGCTTCATGAATAATGGAGATGTATGTTCTCTCCTTCTTATTCCACAAATCATTATACTACTAATACTCTCACTACTGACATCAGAATCAGAAGATTCAAATTCAATTGATTCAAAATTCAGATTGACTTATCAATGTCCATGATCAGTGCGAAATAAATGTTAATAGAATGTCAATAAAGTCTAGATAAACTGTACAAATACACACTGATAAACGTTGTGTCAACAACTGAACAAGCACTATCTACATCATGAATAGCCTTTAGTGACGTCACAAGCTGTAGCAGTGGTTTAAAGCAAGCGGCAACAGATTTCCCGTCATGCAACACTGTTTACATTTTGTTCCGACAGTAGAAAGCTGTGAAGTATTTGTTAAATTATGTAACATACACGTTGTGTAGGGTCAAAATTAAGATTGATAAAGATCAAGTAAATATTTTTGATTGATTCACTGAAGTTTAATTACGCTGCACCCAACATTTATTTGCCAATAATACTCGGAAGTCTAGCTGTCAAAATCTGTGCAACTTGGCCTTATAATTTAACCACTGTTACACTTTAAGGAAGTACTCAACAAACCATTTAGAAAATACTAGAAACATAGTGTGTCTCATAGGGTTTCCACTATTATAAAGTTATCCTTTGTGTAATAATATTTTTAATTAGGGATTGCACATAGTAGGATGTAAATATTATTTTATCTAAATTTTGGACTTAAACTTAAAACAAGTCATCGACCTACACGTATCACATGCATAATGAAATATTGCCAGCAATTTCTGGGTGCCCAGTCGGGCATGTGACCAGGGCTGACTACATGCCCGGCTGATCCTCCTGCATGCCCCGGGCATGTGGGCACCCACTAACGTTAAGCCCTGAGGCTCCTACCCACTATATTGACATAGCTTGAAGACACATCTTCCATTTGACTATATCAAGTAGCCTTTTAACAGCCCGCTGCTTGGGATGATGGTATCATTCTGGTCTCACAACCTTGGGGTCGTGAGTTCGAGTCCCGTCTGGGCCACTTGATATAGTCAAATGGAAGATGTGTCTTCAAGCTATGTCAATATAGTGGGTAGGAGCTTGCTTGCCATAGAAGAGAGAGAGAAGAATATAATTGTATCCACAAGCAAACTTGGGAAAAACACATTAGAAAACTCCACTAGCAGTAAAATGCGAAGAAATTAGAACTCCCCAAATTTCCGTCCATAGGTGGGATTCGAACCCACGACCTCCGGGTTGAGATGATAATTGACCAAGTATGTAGGCTGGGGGTTACAGACATCGGTTCGGCCGAGTAGCCTTTTAACAGCCCGCTACTTGGGATGATGGTATCATTCTGGTCTCACAACCTTGGGGTCGTGAGTTCGAGTCCCGTCTGGGCCACTTGATATAGTCAAATGGAAGATGTGTCTTCAAGCTTTGTCAATATAGTGGGTAGGAGCTTGCTTGCCATATGAGAGAGAAGAATATAATTGTATCCACAAGCAAACTTGGGAAAAACACATTAGAAAAATTTATTATTGAATGCTATCTGATACAATTTATCATTTTCTTGTGCAATTTAGAATGGCAACTATAAATTAATAGCAGAAAAATCATCATAAGGAATGAACTAGTTAATAAGTATAAAGTAGTAATTCTGTTGACGAAGTAACTTGATGAGGCAGCTGGTTGAGCTTCTTACAAAAAAATGTAGCCTTTCTGGCACTTTGTCAAAAATATATACAAAATAGTATTGATATATAATATATTCCCAAGTCAAACAAATCTACATCATTTCTAACAGTATTATACTAAATTCAAACTTGGCTAAAAAAAATTTCCATTGGCTAAATTTTTTTTTTAGTTGTTTAACCAATTGGCTACAAACAGATTCAATTGACTAAAAAAATTAAGCTGTTTAGCCAATTGGCTAAACTTGAGCCAATTGGCTAAACTTGAGATGGGTCTAGCGCTAGCCCAGTATTTGTCAATGAAAATAAAGGAAACTAGTGTGTATATATTTATTCATTATAAGCACAAATATCAAATGCCATAGATAGAAGTTAAAATTTAATGTTCATCTTCGTATCCTTCAGGTAAAGCATTCACATGGGGGTTGTGGAAGAGACTTTTGTTGCCATCTCCCCAAGGAAAAGCCTGAAATACAAGATCACAGTGCATTAAGATCAATAAAAACTAGGACTCTATATCTACCAAAACTATGTGGGATGAGACTTTTTCATCAATGCAAGTTTCATCACTGCTTTTAAGTAATCTTTTAAGTAATTTAATGCCCAATAACAAAGACATACCATGATCCAATATTTCTGAGAATTTAATAAATCAATCACAATAAGCCACCAATGTTTCAGACCTGCCAACCTCTATCAGTGAAATTCCAGTATCCCGAGGCCAATATTTCAGTATCTTTCGTTTAATATGTATTTTCACAATATATTTAAAGTTTATGCTCAGTGGCCAAACAAGTATGCTTGGAGAGAACCATTATGATGTGTTCTGTGCATTCTGAAAGTTTCTTTCATTTAAACAGTGTAATAAAGTATGTAGAGCAATTTAAATACCATGCAATAAGAGGCCCAACAAAACCTTGTGTTTTAGTTGGAGACAGCATGGTATTTTTAAAGGTGAAATAAGTATTAAACGTGGGGAATATAAATATTATTTTCATCACACTTGCAATGGATAAGGCATCGTCTATTGATACTGGATTTTACAGACCAAATATGGTTTTATGATAGTTTTGTGTTAATGTGCTGACAGCAAGTTCAGAAGTGCACATTTTCAATCATAACTAAAAAATGGTAATGAATATCAAAATAAAAAATATAGGAATGAAACGCTATTTTTTTGCCAGATCTACATTGCAATTTTGATTATTCGGCTTGGTTTACATAATAATGAACACTTACATGAAAATGGCATTTTTCCAGTGTCTGTGAGAGACAGAGTCAGACATTTTGAACAAGTGAAAATTGGGGATTATATATCATGATTGGAACAGCAATGTTTATAGTTTTGATTTGCATACACATGGGTAGTCACATAATTGGTGATACATAAATGTGTATGCAAATTAAATATATAAACAAACTTGGCTCTTCCAATCATGGTGCCTAATCCCCAATTTTGACTTGTTCAAAATGTCTGACTCTGTCTCTCACAGACACTGGAAAAATGCCATTTTCATGTAAGTGTTCACTATTATGTAAACAAAGCCGAATAATCAAAATTGCAATGTAGATCTGGCAAAAAAATAGCGTTTCATTCCTACATTTTTTATTTTGATATTCATTACCATTTTTTAGTCATGATTGAAAATGTGCACTTCTGAACTTGCTGTCAGCACATTCAGCACAAAAGTGTTCTTTTAGGCGGTGTAATAATCACGAAAGAGAATTTTAAAATTTATATTATTAACGTTTTCTAGCACTACAAGGCGCCTTATCAAATAAAATGTTGCCACAAAATTTTGGCGCCTTGTAGTGTTAGAAAACGTTAATAATATAAATTTTAAAATTCTCTTTAGTGATTATTACATAGCCTAAAAGAACACTAATACAAAACTATCATGAGACCAAGTGCTATGAACTAAGTGTACAGGATTTTAAATATGGTTTTGGCTGAGCAATACCTTTAAAGAAGACTATTTTATAACACTGTTCTGTTTCTAGAATGGTGAATGGAGAGTAAAAATGTAAATAAAGGTGGAATTAACTTGGTTTCAACATGTTTGATTAACAAGAGGACCATAGCCTTATATTGCTCACCTGCATTAAGAAATTGGTCTTTAAAATTAAGTTTGAGGCGCACTTGTGAAAAATGAACAGCTTCAGTTCATACAAAATGTTTTAGATGCACCAGTGGAATCATGTACACCCAGGGTCATGATTCCAATATTAAACAAGTAGTCGTCGGGAACGCCGTAAATCTCCCCTTCCCCGGTCAGGCCATTTCCCCGATCAGGCCATTTTTGAAAAGTAGGCCAAAGTACTCAAATATCAAATCACATGAGGAGAGTGACATGGCCAAAGTACTCAAATATCAAATCACATGAGAGTGACATAGTCATACAAAATGTCAAGTTTGGTGATGATAGGTAATAAAGTTTTCCCGGGAGACAGATAAACACAAATTCATAATAATTTGTTTTTAAAACACATCGTAATTTCATCAAAAGTAGGCCAAAGTACACCAAAATCTAATCAGCTCTGGAGAGTGGTACAACGAAGCTAGATATGAAGTTTGGTAACCATAGGTCAAATACTTCTCCCTGTAGAGTTGTAACAAGGTTTATTACGTAACGCTCGCAAGTTCAAAAGTTGGCCAGAGTACAACAATATCAAATCACGTGAGGAGAATGATATAGACATAAAAAATGTCAAGTTTGGTGATGATAAGTCATAAACTGTTCCCAAGAAACAGATAAACACAATTACATAATAATTTGTTTTTAAAAACACATCGTAACTTCATCAAAAGTAGGCCAAAGTACACCAAAATCTAATCAGCTCCGGAAAGTAGTACAACGAAGCTAAATATGAAGTTTGGTGACCATAGGTCAAATACTTCTCCCTGTAGAGTGTTAACAAGGTTTATTACGTAACGCTCGTAAGTTCGTCAAAAGTAGGCCAAAGTACAAACAAAATTTTTTGAGAGGTACTTTTTTCCTCAAACAAGACATATTCAATTTGCAAATCAATAGCTCAAGGAGTCTTCTAGTTATCAGCCTGTTTATTTCGGGTGCACACACGGACAGACAGAAGCAAAGCAAGAAATCCCTCTTTGGACTTCGTCCGGGGTGATTTAACAAGTAGTCGTTGGGGAACGCCGTAAATCTCCCCTTCCCGATCAGGCCATTTTTGAAAAGTCATACATGAGAGTGGGACTCAATGAAAATCCCTGAAATACTGCGTGAATGAACTAATATTGGGCGAAGCCTATCTGTTATCTATTATCATCCATGGTGGAAATCCCTGAAATCAGGGAAAACCCTGAAAACTCTCATGCATGAAAAGTAGGCCAAAGTACTCAAATATCAAATCACATGAGGAGAGTGACATAGTCATACAGAATGTCAAGATTTGTGATGATAGGAAATAAAGTCTTCCCAGGAGACAGATAAACACAAATTCGTAATATATAATAATTTGTTTTTAAAACGCACCGTAATTTCATCAAAAGTAGGCCAAAGTACACCAAAATCTAATCAGCAGAGTGTGGTGCAACGAAGCTAGATATGAAGTTTGGTGACCATAAGTCAAATACTTCTCCCTGTAGAGTGGTAACAAGGTTTATTACATAACGCTCGTAAGTTCAAAAGTAGGCCAAAGTACACCAATATCAAATCATGAGAGGAGTGATATAGACATACCAAATGTCAAGTTTGGTGATGATAAGTCATAAACTGTTCCCAGGAGACAGATAAACACAATTACATAATAATTTGTTTTTAAAAACACATCGTAACTTCATCAAAAGTAGGCCAAAGTACACGAAAGTCTAATCAGCTCTGGAGAGTAAGTAGTACAACGAAGCTAAATATGAAGTTTGGTGACCATAGGTCAAATGCTTCTCCCTGTAGAGTGTTAACAAGGTTTATTACGTAACGCTCATAAGTTCATCAAAAGTAGGCCAAAGTACAAACAAAATCTTTTGATAGGTACTTTTTTCCTCAAACAAGACATATTCAATTTGCAAATCAATAGCTCAAGTAGTCTTCGAGTTATCAGCCTGTTTATTTCGGACGGACGGACGCACGGACAGAAGCAAATCTAGAAATCTCCCTCCGGACTTTGTCCGGGGAGATTTAACAAGAGGCTCTATGAGAGCCTACATCGCTGACTTCTATCTATGTTCAATTTTTGGCAGAGATTAGGAAGACCATGCGCGATGCGCAAAAAACTCAAAAATCCCGCATGCACAATAATACTAATGCGCCACTCACGCGCATAGTGTTTTCCCTCTTCATAGTAGAATTGTGTTAATAAGGGGGGATTCCCCCATTGCACAGTTTTTTCTTCCCAATCTGTTTTGGCAAAAAAAAGTTGCACTGTAATTACTACCCATATTATCACAGAACTTTAATTTTAAAAATCAGTTTGCATTATGACTAAATGCTGACTGTACAAAAGAGACAAGGTTGCATTATGACTTCTATCCATATCCAGAGAACTTTAGCAGTAATGCAGTTTGCATTGTGACTAACAGACAGACTACACGTTTCCACTAAAAAAGTTTGATGGACCTCTGAGGTGGGTTCAATTTTAACCCCAGGGACATGTATAAAGTATGGAATGATGATCATATAGGCATACAGCTTCTGTGAAAAAATGATGAAATTTGAATAAAAAAATTTAAAAAAAAACTATTGTGCAAATATGAATTGTGTACGGACGGACGACAGAAGACGGACGAAAGGTGATCACAAATGCTCACCATGTCTACGATAGGTGAGCTAATGAGACAGCCGTACAAGTTTAATGCAAGTTTGGCCTCATCCACTGGTATCATTTAAGGTCAAGGTAATTGACAGACACAGGAAGTGCAAAGTTCACACTTTGACTTGATGCCATATGACCGATTTAATACATTTTTTCATATGGACCCCTGGGGCGGGGTCAATTTTACACCAAGGTGAATGATTCAAATATGAAATCATAATGAGTCAGCCAAAGCAAATGAAAATTGAAGAAATTATTTAGAAAATATGTGCAAGTTTGGTGAAACAGCTTCATTTAATGAATTTTTATTATATCACAGTGTTCAATCATTCCCTAGTTAATGTGCGTAATCAACAGCTTTGGTGTGGTAATGGTAGGATTTGACGAGATTGGAGTGTCAATCATGAAATTGAGCATGCTCATTTCACGATTGACACGACAATCGAGTGGTCAAATACCATTCTATCGTGACTAAAATCCACACTAAACGAGTGTATGATTAGTTTTTATTTTAAAATAAATCATATCATAACGTTCTCATTGCCATTTTGACCATGCGACGTCGGCTGTATAGAAAGTGCGACGGTACGAGTCTAGTTTAGACTAGTGCCATGGTGTGGTGGTGTCGTAGCATGCAGTAAATCACTGCAGCGTGCAGTCAATCGTATAATCAATCGTATAATTGAGCACGCTAGTCGACCAATCAGCGTGGGTGTTATTGGCTGAAATTTTTGCACGGAATGATAAAATGTTTACTTTTGAAATAGGTTTTGATTTTTTACTGTAGATCGTACGAATATGTCTTTGACACAATTTATTTGGTCCATGCACAATGGGAATGTCTGTGGTGTCCACGAACTGTTAGTATGTCCACTGGCATGGTCTGGCTTTTGCTGCTAAGTCTGCAATAGTTACAGACCCTCCTTCCACATGGCTGTCTAGTGTCAGAAAATAAGTGATATTTTGCCTTATGTTGTTTTGTCAAGCCCTAATATGGATCAGCTGTGTAGCATATACTTGACTGCACACTACCTTATGCATTGCATCTAGATTATCAACTTATATATTGTGTTATGTCTACGAATCCAGAAAAACTGGTTTGCACCTCACACGAAAGCTATTGATCACAGCTTACCTCATCTTAAGTAAATTTTTGTACAATTATGTTTTTGAAAAGCATGGGAATAGTGTAATCTGTTTCTATCAACTTTGATACATTCCTGTTCATATGTTGCCTGAATTAAGCCTTTACAGCCATGATATCTATCATTTTCTATCAGATGACACCAATTTTGAAGGGGATGTTTATGTATTGCAGACTTAGCAGCAGAAACCAACCTATGTGAGTGGAGATAAAACGCATCAGTGTGTGCCAGGGGTATTCTTATAGTGTATGGACAAAAGAAATTTAGCTCAAGATAGATTGTCAGCCAATTTACAGTGAAAAATCCAAATGACTGATTTCAAAAGTAAATATTTACCGCACTAAAGCTGTTGATTTCCGCAACAAAGGTGTTGATTACGCACATTAATTGCAGATAGATTCAACGCTATGGACCGCTGGGGATGGGCTAATTTTACACCCAGGTGAAAGATTCAAATATGATGAGACAGCAAAATAAGCTGTGTGCAAACCACAAGCTGTGGTTAGGAATCCGAAGTACTGGTGAGAATCCTATCATTTTATAAGGGTTCATACACTCAACACTACTTAGTTTTCCTGGGTATTCTTATCTAAAAAGTATTGTTTTTCCCCCACAAGTTTGAGATAATTTTCAAGGGCAATTTTTAAGGTCTATTCCTAATGAAAAGCGCCCCCGGTGAGGGCAAACCAGTGTTTAATACACTGGAATGTCACTGTCTATATATTGGCTGATTATTGATTTATAGCAGTATCATCTATTACCAAGAAGTGGATGCATTTTTTGGAGCCGATGTGTCTGGAGTTTGTGGTTATAGAATATTGATTTTAATGGTGCATTCAAATAGTAATAAGAATGTGATTCACTAGTAAAATGAACCTAATAATGGGCCCAAATATGGACAGTTTGGGCCCATGTGAAATAGGGCTCTTGTGGTCACCATTTCCAACCGACATGCCAAATTTGAGCATCCTAGCTCAGAGGGGTAACGAACCGGACGGACGGACGGATGGACGCAATTAATTGGGTACAAGCCAGTGTATAAAACACTGGAATGAAAAGCGCCCCAGTGGAGGGAAAACCAGTGTTTTATACCTGGAAAAACACTGGAATGCTACTGTCTATACATTGGCAAAAAATCAATATTCATATTTCAGCAGCTAACAGCACCAGGCTAGACTAATGTTGCTGCCTTATGATATTGATTTTTCCATGCTGGCTAAAGCGTATTGAATACTAGTAAAATGGACCTAATAATGGGCCCAAATATGGACCGTTTGGGCCCATGTGAAATAGGGTTCTTGTGGTCACCATTTCCAACCGACATGCCAAATTTGAGCATCCTAGCTCAAACGATGCAACCTGTAGAGGGGTAACGAACCGGATGGAAGGATGGACGCAATTAATTCCAGTGTTTTATACACTGGCTTGTACCCAATTAATTGCGTCCGTCCGTCCATCCATCCGTCCTTCCATCCATCCGTCCGTCCGGTTCGTTACCCCTCTACAGGTCACATCGTTTGAGGTAGGATGCTCAAATTCGGCATGTCGGTTGGAAATGGTGACCACAAGAACCCTATTTCATATGGACCCAAACGGTCCATATTTGGGCCCATTTGGGCCCATTATTAGGTCCATTTTACTAGTGAATCACATTCTTATTACTATTTGAATGCACCATTAAAATCAATATTCTATAACCACAATCTCCAGACACAGCGGCTCCAAAAAATTTATCCACTTCTTGGTAATAGATGATACTGCTATAAATCAATAATCAGCCAATATTGACATTCCAGTGTATTAAACACTGGTTTGCCCTCACCGGGGGCGCTTTTCATTGGGTACAAGCCAGTGTATAAAAACACTGGAAAATTATTAAAGGTTGCATGTGATTTTGGAAAATGAAATTAAAGGTTATTGGTGCTTTTTTCCAGGTTTGAAAAAATAGGCTATTTTACAAATTAATCTGAGGTTGGTGGGCATGAAAACAAAATATCTAAAGTACAGTATATATTTACTCTAATGCGTTCAATCAAGTACATGCTAATGAATGAAAAGCGCCCCCGGTGAGGGCAAACCAGTGTTTTATACCTGGAAAAGCACTGGAATGCCACTGTCTATAGATTGTCAAAAAATCAATATTCATATTTCAGCAGCTAACAGCACCAGGCTAGACTAATGTTGCTGCCTTATGATATTGATTTGTCCATATGCTGGCTAAAGCATATTGAATACTAGTAAAATGGACCTAATAATGGACCTAATAATGGGCCCAAGTATGGACCATTTGGGCCCATGTGAAATAGGGTTCTTGTGGTCACCATTTCCAATCGACTCGCCAAATTTGAGCATCCTAGCTCAAACGATGTGACCTGTAGAGGGGTAACGAACCGGAAGGACGGACGCAATTAATTGGGTACAAGCCAGTGTATAAAACACTGGAATGAAAAGCGCCCCCGGTGAGGGCAAACCAGTGTTTAATACACTGGAATGTCACTGTTTATATATTGGCTGATTATTGATTTATAGCAGTATCATCTATTACTAAGAAGTGGATACATTTTTTGGAGCCGATGTGTCTGGAGTTTGTGGTTATAGAATATTGATTTTAATGGTGCATTCAAATAGTAATAAGAATGTGATTCACTAGTAAAATGGACCTAATAATGGGCCCAAATATGGACCGTTTGGGCCCATGTGAAATAGGGTTCTTGTGGTCACCATTTCCAACAGACATGCCAAATTTGAGCATCCTAGCTCAAACGATGCGACCTGTAGAGGGGTAACGAACCGGATGGATGGACGGACGGACGCAATTAATTGGGTACAAGCCAGTGTATAAAACACTGGAAAAATGGCTGCACACTTGTGTGAGCAATACCATGAATAGAGTTGTTCAAATATGATTGTTTATCAGTCTTTTGCATGTATTTTCAGTCGATATCGACCTCCAGAACTGCCGTGTAAAAATTCCGTATACGGCACTAACCATATACGGAATCCGTATATGGTTAGTTGTCAATCGGACTACTTTTGCCTAACTTCAAATATGTTCATGAATCTAGCGCACCTACTACTTCTAGGGAAACCTCTATTGATTTTATTAAACTACTAAGAAAAAGCTCCAAAATCAATGAACATCAAAGAGATGCACAGAACAGCGTTAGTAGTAGTCATACGTCCCACGTAACTGTAGTGCAGAAATCCGACCATAGGCGTCTATATGTCTAGCGAGTGACTGCGCCGTGTTGTCTTATGATTATGCATTGTATTCCTACACATTATTGCATTTTGTAATTTATTAATAAATTACCTTGTTAAATGTGTTGAATATATAGCAGTTTATTTTTCAACAATATTGTAATTGTTTAGAAAAAGACTGATAAATACAAAACTGGGTTCGTTGGTTAACATTGATTTTTTTTATTGGGCTCGTTCTTGGGGCGTATCACGGCTCGCCCGAAGAGCCGTGATACGCCCCAAGAACTCGCCCAATAAAAAAATCAATGTTAACAACTCACCCGGTTTTGTCTATTTATTATTATTAAACAAGTTAGTGCAATGAACTATTTATATTTATGGGCAAAGCCATCACTCATTAATTAGACACTGCATATTAGCCATTTGGCTTGAAGCCTTTCTACAATCAATGCACTCAACAGGCTTGCATCCATTGTGTGTTCTTTTGAAATGTTTGGTTGTATCTTATTGTTTAGGTGACATTGAAATACAAAAATGTCACTTTTTATGAAGTGAAAAGTAACTTTAAAAAGCATCAATTGGTGGTATCAATAAAAGATACATTTTGTAGGTAGATTGCAGAAAGCCATAATAAACATAATGGGAGGTGGGTATATAAAATCAAATCAGACTATTTTACACAATTAAGGAAAAGTAGTATACTGTTTGTAGTACGGATACTGAGTAATATTGTGCTGCAGGGATTATAATTTCTTCAGCGTCACGCTCCAGTAGCTTGCGTTGCTCTTCAACTATTCAGTATAATGTTTATACTGAATTAAGTTTGGTTTCGTATGGATATTTCTAGGCTTATGAAGGTAAAGTAAATAACGTTTTAAGGGATTTTGAATCGTTCTTTATTTTCCAAGATCTTAAAAATGATACACCTTTGTAGGTTTATTATTAAGAAAGTACAGATGAAGTTCTACTGTAAAAATGACACATGGTGTAGTAAAAATTTTATCAATGAAATCCCTTTCACGTGGACAATGCACTGTAATTGGTAGAGTTCTACGTACGTCATAATTGTCCAGACATCGTTTGTGATTGGCTGTTTAAGCTCACCCCACTAATATCTACCATGTTTTTTCAGTGATGACTTTTTAAGAGAATGCTAGAAATTATAATATTAAGACAGCTATGGAAAAAAAAATGCATTTTGTTGTTTACGCTCAATCAAGGAGTTAAGTGTTCTCAACCTTTTATGTTTGTTAGATATACATAATCAAAGGAGTCAGACTCCTGAAAAGCCGAGCTTGCTGTTATAAGTCTCTCTTGAATGAAATGTGTGTGAAATTACTACAACATGCGATATAACTCGGAGTTGTTGCATGCATGCCGGATAGACAGAAAAGAACAAACACACGAGCCACATGCGTGCATATGTACTGGCGTATTGATTTTGATCGGCTGCGGCGTTTGCCAAGCTCATTAACATCGGCGATTGTCGTTCCATTGATAATTCAAATTGGGAACTAATTTCAGCGCGTATGGATGTGCTTATAGTAAACGTAGTAGGCAGTGAAGAGGGAACACAATGAACCGCCTACGACTGCTATAAAGCTCGAGTCTTCTGCGAAGCTCGGCTTTAAAAATTATCGTTTTGAAGCTGTAAAGTGCTTTAGTAGAGCCATTTGAAGCCTTTACAACCAAGTATTATTTATGAAATAAAAATGGTGGAAGCAACATCACACAAGCAAATTAATTAACATTTAGTTTTTTCAATATTACTATTTAACCAAGGTTATTTCAGTAAAACTAATGATGGATTATCGTTTTAAAAATTCTACTTTACATAATTCCAATGCCAAACCAAATAATAATAGTATGTCAAAAAAGCGGCAAGTATTAAATATAAATAGTTTAATTATGAAAATGCTCATTTTCCTAGATTTTCCAGGGACTTCATAAAATTCCAGGGCCAAATTTGCTCTACATCAAATTCAAGGGTTTTCCAGGTTTTCCAGGGGTTGTGTAAGTAGAACAAAAGCAGAAGCAGAACATGCAAAAAGCTTAAGCTGATATCATAAAGATACCTTAAGTCTCACTTCAGTGCTCATCCTCATACCCATCAGGTAGAGCATTTGTATGAGGGTTGTGAAAAAGAGTTTTATTACCATCACCCCATGGAAATTTCTGAAAAAGTTACTGACGAACATAAACATGTGCACATATAAATAATAATACTTTTGTTTTGTTTGACAAGAACAGGTTTTGAAATTAAAACTTGAAAGGCAACAATATAAGTTATATCAAATCTCTGGAATTGTATACAAGCATTTTTTGCAATCAGTATTGCAGTAAAACTTTGTTTAACCCCTTGGACGCCGACCCAATGTTCACTGTTTTGCAGCTGACTGCTGGCTACGGCTTTTCGCTTGACAAGTTATTCACCGTTGGAGGTTTCTTCGCAGAGTGAAATATAACCCTTAGTAGCTCTTAGTGTTACAGAGTTGCCAACCGCAAATTTTGAAATTTCTGAATACCGAAGCCAAAATTTCTGAATTTGGGTCAAAATTTCTGAATCTTTACATTTAATGTGTATTTTTAACTTATATTTATAGAAGACTATTTTATAACACTGTTCTGTGTTTAGAATGGTCGATGGAGAGTAAACATGTACATACATTATGTCATACAAGTGTAATTAACCCTCTTGACGCCAGCCGCAAAATCAGTGTTTTACCTGCCACTGCCGTACGGCTTTTAACGTGACGTGTTATTCACAGTCGGAGTTTTCAATGTCCACACTTGAAATATGATCCTTAGCAGCACATGTGATATTCACCACATCTTTTCCAAATTTACACTACACATTCAGAAAATGGTCTAGTTTCTTATTTTTACCAAAATAAATAAAGATACCTACAACAACAAGTCCAATTTGTACAATTTCGAGTCACCCTTCCAATTCATTCGTCATAATACATGTTTTTGTTATGTCCATGATAAGGAGGTTTAAACTTTTTTATAGTGCCATCAAATAAATCTAATATGTATAGTTTTGCCAGACAATACAAAAAACCCAAAAGAATATTTTTTAAGTGGCACATGTTACACGCAAATGGGTTTTAAGTTTCATCAGTGCACAACACTTGACAGAAAAAATCTTCACATGTCAACCATTTATGAGCCCTATCAGTTTAGCCTTTAACGTTGCGCGTAAATACTGCGTCCGCGGAAAAACCGCGTGGTGATAAAGGCTACTGCTATTGCCCTGTAATCAGCATAACAATTACTGTCTAATTCTGGGTGAAGGTCACCGGGAAATACTGATTATTATGCAAAAATAATGACGTCATGTTAACATAGACATTTCATTGGATCTTGGTAACATGAAGAGGAGGGCTTAACCTATTTATAGGTACCAAACATGTCCTTCCGGAAATGGGAAAAGCCTTGATATTTTGACTGGTAAATGTGCAAGTTTTTGTGTTCTTTCTGACTGAAAATGTGCCGATAAAAGTAATTTGAAACACAGTAAGAAAATGCAGATGTTTTTTATTGTAACCCAATGGTTTTACAAGTAGAAGTTAAGTGCAAAACTGTTTTATCTTGATTGTTTATGGTCCCATGTCGGAATTCCGTGATTTTAACCCTTTTACTGTCAAATGAAATTGGAATCTCTGTAATGCTAACTGAGGCGCATATATGCGCCACGGCACTAAGCGGGTTAACTTGGTTTCAACACATTTGATAAAAAATAAATACAAAGGTTTGGATGGTCGTCCTACAATTCGCGTAAAACGATCCAAGTAAGGAAAAATCAATGACAAATGTGTTGTTTTTTTAATTTGAACAATTTCATTTTACCTAATTAATACCTACCTAATTACATAATTAATTTAATTAATAAGCAAATTTTTGCTTTTTGTTTTCTTTCTATGATATACAGAGATCTATGTGAACCCGTCAGTGTTGAAAATCTTAATCACAGCCATGAAAAATCTTAATTTTCAAGCAAAAATCTTAATAAAAATATAAAAAATCTTAATAAAATCTTAATGTTGTTCTACCTATAATAAATAATAATAAGGGAAATACTAGTATATTTACTAGTATTGTAAACTACTCTGGGACAAATTTAAAAAAAAATCATAATTGGAAAAAAAATGTAGATATCACGGAAATCAATTAAAAAAAAGACCATCAAAATCCAACAAGAATTGATAAAGTAGTTAATATTTAGATTAAACAAGCATTTGCCATTTACCCCTCTGTCACAGGCTTCATCATATAAGTCCATCAAATGGCATTTTGAAGCAATGTCATCGTGATTGAAAATAGATAACTTTATGTGAAACCCTACTAGGAATGATAGTAGATTATATATTTTACTGTTACTTTAACTCTTTGACGGTCGCCGTATTTTGGACGTGTGACGTACTTTCACATCACACAAAGTCATTGATTTTCAGATTTTATTGTCGTAGATACTGCGAGTTCTACAGGTATACTGAAGAGTCCAAATAGTATTATACTTACACAGGAGACATGAAATGCGATTTAGATTCTTATTTTCACACTTACAACTCATATTATTATACGTTTTGAAAGAAATCTTAATTATAACCATCCGAGATTTTGATTCTCCATTCAAAACAATGTCATTTGACAGGCCCAGGCGGTTTGGTATTATCGCATGACTCTGTGGTGTAATGACTTATTTAAACTATCAATCAACGCAGAAAGGCATGCTAGACGTTATGGAACAAAAGAAATTATTATCAGAGCCAATTTTAATTCACAAAACTAAGGATTTTATTGATGCTTCTTACCGGCTTGCTAATTTTTCGTGTCGCACTTGACATTGTATCAAATCTCCCGCTGTGACGTAATGCACAGGCTAGACATGCTCCTGAGAAAGATGACTATGCTTCTACATCGCATCTGCCAAACAGTGGTGGATTTTATAAATGCTATCATTTCATCATTATTGTTAAAATCGACATTTTACAGAGAAATATTTTCAGTCTATGTTCCTTCCCGCTTACCATATCAAAATCGTCATCGGAAAAGATTGTGATTGGCTAAAACAGTAGCCTTGCCCCATCATGCATGTTTTGCAACGCTACTATGCTTGTTATACGCTGTTGGCAGAGGCTACAGCCTCGGAAATGGCCGTAAACAAACGAAATATAATGAAGGAATAAATTATTTTTGTGAGGTCAGGGTTCACCGCATGCTAATGAGATGTTTACAAACAGATAGGAAAATGGATGCCGATTCTTTTGACATCAAAGCCGATGGGGGTTTCTGACGACAAATAATTAGATTTAGTTGTCAAAGTTGAGTACCGAAAACTGGTATTTCATCTCTAAGTATGTCTTCTTTGAAAAAAATATATTATTTACTATAAAAAGTGGTTTATATCGTAATAAGGTGATGGCTAATGAATGGAGTAGGCGATTTTGATTCACTACGTGGTCTTGTACGATGCATGTTGCAAACACTTTGATAGATACGAGGGTTTGAAGAACGTGTGTTTTAGGCTTATTTTAAGCCATGCATTAAGGCATAAATGCCTTTCCGACAGGCAAAGGGTTAATATTCTAAGCATATTAAAAGTTTCAACAGATAGACACCAAAGTAGCCACATTGAAAAAACGCACCTGCTGGTCATTCTAGTTCCCTAGGCAACATGCATTTATCACAACGCAAATACAGCAGTGTGCAAACACGTTTTATCGCACTAGATAAATTACCTTTGTGAAACAGTTGAAATTATTTTGTTTCTTACAAATAAAGGTTGCGTTATGAACGCTTAAATAGCGCCGATCAAGCTGTATTTTAAAAAACTGTCCATATTTCTCTGACACTAGTAAAATACCATAATAAACCCATGTCCCGGACGTAATGACTTTTCAGGGGTCAAAAATCATAAAAATACGGGAAAAAAACGTAAGTTCACATTTCTGGATATATAAAATGAAGAGCCCTAATCATAATAATACATTTTACTTATGATATGGGAATTTAGAAATATGGTTTATGACATTATTTGTAAGCATATGACTATTGTTTCTATTTTATTATTGTGATAGTGTGATAAAAGGTGCCCATGACTTTTTACCTGTCTAACATATTTTACATGTTTAACATGAACATTACATTGTGAGGACATTGTGAAACGGAGCCAAAGTACACGGGAAGTGCAAAATGCTGCGCCTTGTCTCTTGTGTGGACCACGAATCTTCGCCATATCCATGTGTTCTTTTTACTGATGCTTCACAAAGACAATGTTGTATCCACCACTACGTTTGACACTAAAATCACCAAATATCGGGCGTGATGCATACTCTTTTTCTATGGATTCATTTTCATTGTATTTTTTTTAATACTCGTCCCTGTAATTTTGCAACATTACGTTACTGGAGAGCACAAAAATTCATTAATTTTCAATAACTGTTATTAGTTTCACTTTCACATATCGTGGATGGGTCTTGTGGTGCAGGTGCATTGTACATTTCACGACAACAATCAGAATCTGTCAGTGTCAATCATAGTGGCTTACTACAGCATAAATGATTACACGCACAAACTGGGCTCCGCTGATCGAGACTATAGCGTGTTTACACGAGGCGGGGTGCAATCGAGTACATTCCATAATGGCGGCGCCTATATACGAGCAAAAACATCAGTATTTCACGGGAAAAAGTATAAGTTTTTAAAATATTTGGTCATTTCCCCTGAATTTCGGAATTTCACGATTCCGATCTGAATGATCGGAATTGACTTCATATTTCGGAATGATTCCGAAATTTCTGAATACTTGGCAACTCTGGTGTTAGGACTCGGTTGGAAAATTATTTTCTCGACACTCCACAGACCTGCTCCGCAGCTTGTTTCAGGCTGTCTTTCAGGGTTGACCACTGCTCTTCTACCGAGGATACAACTACGCGCCGCACTTTTGCTTTGAAGGCTTCGGCTAGCTCCGCCTGCTTGGCTGGCTCCCTCAGCTTCCATAACCTCACTCATGGGGCGAACTTTTCGCTTTCACTCAGGCAGTAACTCCATCTACTGTGGAAAATCTGCCTGTTGGGTCCACAAGAAAATTGAAGAAATGTAGTGGCATCAAAGGCCCTCTTGAGAAATGACCCAAGTTACATATGTCCGAGATGTGCAGGTGCTGCCAGACCTGTTGATTGCAGGCCAGTCAAGGAGGTCACAGTAGGTGAGCATAAGCTGGAAGTTGTGTCCGAGTTCTGCTACTTGGGTGACATGCTATCCAGCGGTGGTGACTGTGAGCTAGCTGCTACCATGAGATGCAGAACCGCATGAGGGAAGTTCCGTGAGCTCCTCCAGATACTCACAAACAAGCATCTCCTGCTGGTATTCAGAGGCAGAGTTTACTCCACTTGTGTACGTAGTGTGATGCTACATGGTTCCAAAACCTGGGCTGCCTCCTCCACGACCCTGAACCATTTGAGAAGAAATGTAATGTAAGGCCCCAGGATGACTTGAGCTCTGACGGCCTTCTAGAAAAGCTTGGTATAAAGGACATCGAAGCTGTGCTTCGTGCGAACAGGATGAGATGGCTAGGCCATGTAGAGCGAAGCACCGCCTGAATAGCCAGAGTGAGGGAGTATAAGATCACGAGACAGAAAGCTCCAGGCAGACCAAAGCTGACCTAGGATGATGCCAAAGTACACCAATATCAAATCACGTGAGGAGAGTGATATAGACATACCAAATGTCAAGTTTGGTGATGATAAATCATAAACTGTTCCCAGGAGACAGATAAACACAATTACATAATAATTTGTTTTAAAAAACACATCGTAAATTCATCAAAAGTAGGCCAAAGTACACCAAAATCTAATCAGCTCTGTAGAGTAGTACAAGGAAGCTAAATATGAAGTTTGGTGACCATAGGTCATATACTTCTCCCTGTAACGTGGTAACAAAATTTATTGCATAACGCTCGTAAGTTCGTCAAAAGTAGGCCAAAGTACAATCAAAATTTTTGAGAGGTACTTTTTTCGTCAAACAAGACATATTCAATTTGCAAGTCAATAGCTCAAGTAGTCTTCGAGTTATCAGCCTGTTTATTTCAGACGCACAGACTCACAGAGAGAAGCAAAGCAAGAAATCCCCCTTCGGACTTCGTCCGGGGAGATTTAATATGTTACAGGTTATCATTTGCTTATCTTCTCCAAACTTTTAATATTTAGTACATATAACTTAATATATTTAGTCCATATAACATAATCAACATTTCGAAAACATAGGGACCTTAGAATTTCATTTCAAGAATATTATTGCAAATTACTGACCAAAACATGTTCAAACTTTGATTTCTTCATCGGTGTGGACTTTGACAGGCATCACTCGATCACCGACAAAAACAGATATCCGACGCCCACATTTACTGGGTAGTTTGCCAAACGCCTTATTGGTGATCTGGTATCCAAAATACAATAAGATGAGGCATGGATGACGATTAATATGATAATTCTTCTTCAAATATTTCAAGTTCGTCACATCCATGGCAAATCTTACCAAAAACCGGTGATTCCCGAAAATCAGCCTCACGCAGATTTAGTGTTAGATTCAGAGCAGCGCTCTCAATCATAAAGGCTTGGCATCCTTTATATTGTTTTGCCAGCAAATGAACCTAAGAATACTGTGTTGATGTACTCAATTTAGATGTCGTGATATGACCTATTGACCTTGGAGTCTAGTTTCATATTTGTTTAGGATCTCAATGCAAAGATGGTGTCATGGCCATTCCAGCGATATATGACAAGCCATGGTTTTGAAAACGCAAATAAGAGTATTTCAGGACTCAAAATTGAAGCAGATAATGCGTGCTAGGTTGATAAATATTCGTTGTCACGAATAGAATTAAAATAACACTATGCTGCTTATTTCCTTCAAGAAATACATCGAAATATCAAGGTAAAGTTGTTGTTGTTGAAACACCAGAATTTGAGACGAGAAACACGAGTATTTACATACGAATATGGCAGTCAAACTCACACTGTCATTTTCTTGAAACTGGCACCCTAAAGGCGCCCTATGGCAAGTTAAGTTATATACCATTGGGCGCTTATAAGGGCCCCAATGGCAGGAATTAATAACTTTCTCAAATTTGGGGTCAAAGTTCATGAAAATTAAAATCTGAGATAATTTTTCTACTCTAATTCAATATATTCCATTTACAATGCTACAGCTATAGGCGATTTCATACAGCGAATCTGTTTCTCAGGTACATCAACTGCCCGATGCAGACAGAGTTTCCCTACGTAACAGGTGGGACTTACCAGGATTTCAAATCAATAATAAAACTTAATCTTTTACATACCTTAGACCTCAAACGAAGATGCTCATATGCTACAAATTCTGCGCGAGGATGTTCCTTGTGTTCCTTTTCTTTAATTTGAGCATTCAGCCAGCAAACACCAACAGCAGGAAGCGCCACAAAGTAAGTCAATCTCTTCCATGTGTGCATGCCAGCTGAAATATTCAGTAAATAGTTGTATCAACCCATACTCTACTAGCCATTTCATTGGTTGAACTGAAAAAAAAAACCACCCCACGAATAGCTACCCACGAACAAGGCGATTTGACAGGTTTAGTTTCAAAACAATAACTTTTCTGGAGCCTTTATCAATGCTTATATCTTTTCATAAATTATACATGTATGTTCATAATCTTGTCGGCATTTTTATCAAATGGTTAAAGAATAATAGTTTTATATGTCTAGAATATTTTCTAAACTTCAAGCTCATCATTCCCTCGATTCAAAATGACTGCACGGCGCTGTCATTTTAAGAACTCTAGTTTTGTCACTAGCAATAATATTATTGCTTGTGCCTATTAAAAAACGCATGTAGAGAACAACAAGCAAGACCTAACGATGTCTGGATCTGCGTCGCGTGTAACAGGAATTCCTATGAATATGCACATCTACATATGAAGTTCTTGTTATAAACCAAGTTTCATTGCTCTATATTGAGTAGTTTAAGAGGAGTAGCAGAGACAAGCTATTAGTATAGGAGGCAACAAATTCCTCAGTTCAAAGTCTGACAAAGAGGCATAACTGCTATAAAAATTGTAGAATATAATATCCCTGCTAATAAGAAGCACAAAATTTCTAAGTTCAAAGAGGCATAACTACCAGAGATAGATAAATGCATATGTTAGCTACTTACTGCTATTATATTGATATTAGAATTTATACATTATGTTCTCATGTTCAACAGGACAGTCATTCAGGAAGCACATTTAATGTTTAAAATATAAGAAGACCACCTCTCTTTAGTTGATAGCAGTATCATAGGCAGGAGGACGTTATGACCAAATTTTTTAATTATTTCTCAATGTTATTATGGGGAAGGTAGCCCCCCAAACCCCGCGTTTTTTATTTCATAAGGCTGAGGGGCTACCCACCGGACGCTCCCCGGGCACCTCAACTAAACCCAACTCCGGGGGGGCAAAGCCCTTCAAACATCATGGTACGAAATCGCGAGTAACTGGTCGCCTATGGCGCTAAAGAATCTGTTAATGCGACTGATTTTTGTAAGTCATTCGCCCTTTGCGATTTGATAAAAAAATACCTTCTCCTTCAAATAAAATTGAGACATTTTCAACAATATTTTGTAAGAATCGGCAACTTCCAATGCTTCTTGGGCGCCGCCATATTTGTTTAAGAAAATAACAGCGTTATCCAGCAGTTGGCGTATTATTTCGAATTATTGGGTGCGTTGTTAGTCTCGGCGCGAACACAGACCACCGTCCAGCGAGGCTCGCTGATCGAGTGTAGTCGTCAGTCTGCTACTGGCGGGACATTCAAAATGGCAGCGCCTCATCGTTTTTTAGGTACGAAAAGCTAATTTTATTGCAATTCTGTGATAAACAAATGGATCCATAAGCACTAGGACTGAATATAGAAAGATGTGGTATCTGCTATCAGACGTGTTAATTACTTATATGACAACAATGCAAAGTTTTAGTTTCAATATCAACAGCAGGGATGGTTTGGTTTGGTTTGGGAACACAGGTCGGCCTGATCTCATAACCTCATTCCATCTCTGACCCCTACCGGGCTGGTACCCGGTAGATCTAGACACTCTAAAACGATCTAGCCACTTACACGTATTGTCTCAGTTTCATGTATGTTTTAAATATACTTACCAATTTAAATTTAGGTTTCCTAAAAATGTGGTATGGCCTTTGGGGATGCAAATTATTTTTTATTATATAATTTTAAATTTTGATAAATTTTAATGGGTACTTTTACTTCAATAAAGGCATTTGCCCAAAGTACTCATTAAAATGCATGCCATGATTGTAACCAGCTCTTTTATTTCTAAATTTTTTTTACTTTCAAAAATTCCAAAAAACTTTCAAATTGATTTCCCAAAAAAGGGGTCCAGGGGACTACCAAAACCGGTGATTCCGAAAATCAGCCTCACGCAGATTTAGTGTTAGATTCAGAGCAGCGCTCAATCATGTAAAAGGTTGGCATCCTTTATATTGTTTTGCCAGCAATGAACCTAAGAATACTGTGTTGATGTACTCAATTTAGATGTCGTGGGATATGACCTATTGACCTTTTTGGAGTCTAGTTTCATATTTAGATATATGTGTTTTATTTCTAAACAGGGATAACATTTAAAAAAGTCCACCACATTGAGCTGGCAACCTCTTGCCTTGATCACAACTGAAATAGACGCAGCCATAAGTCGTCACTGTTGCTGAGTTCCCAGCTGCATGTCCCCCCCCTTGAAGGGTCAACACGTTGTTCCATATGGAAGGAAGGGTACCCGCTCATCTCTATTGAGTGAAGGCCCCAGTCTCCGTGATTCGAATCGCCTTTTTACACCACGCTCAAAGAACTTCTGATTCAAATACAAAGGATTTTTGTATCCCCTCAATTGAAATGTCATGACCCTCCTGGTCGGAGTGCGGCGAGATACTTCCCGACCATCCCGCGGAACTTGCATGCCTGTGTTCCAACAGTGACTTACTCTCTATGACATTCAGTTAGATTAAGGCAAGAGAGTTTGCCTAAAGCTCAATGTAATTGACTTTTAAATGTTATCCTGTTTAGAATAAACCTATATATCTATCAGATCCAGGATAAATGAACTTCCATCAAACTAATAGTTTCATATTTGTTTAGGATCTCAATGCAAAGATGGTGTCATGGCCATTCCAGCTATATATGACAAGCCATGGTTTTGAAAACGCAAATAAGAGTATTTCAGGACTCAAAATTGAAGCAGATAATGCGTTAGGTTGATAAATATTCGTTGTCACTCTTAATAGAATTAAAATAACACTATGCTGCTTATTTCCTTCAAGAAATACATCGAAATATCAAGGTAAAGTTGTTGTTGTTGAAACACCAGAATTTGAGACGAGAAACACGGTATTTACATACCTAATATGGCAGTCAAACTCACACTGTCATTTCTGAAACTGGCACCTAAAGGCGCCCTATGGCAAGTTGTTATATACCATTGGGCGCTTATAAGGGGCCCCAATGGCAGGAATTAATAACTTTTCTCAAATTTGGGGTCAAAGTTCATGAAAATTAAAATCTGAGATAATTTTTTCTACTCTAATTCAATATATTCCATTTACAATGCTACAGCTATAGGCGATTTCATACAGCGAATCTGTTTCTCAGGTACATCAACTGCCCGATGCAGACAGAGTTTCCTAATGTAACAGGTGGGACTTACCAGGATTTCAAATCAATAATAAAACTTAATCTTTTACATACCTTAGACCTCAAACGAAATGCTCATATGCTACAAATTCTGCGCGAGGATGTTCCTTGTGTTCCTTTTTTTCTTTAATTTGAGCATTCAGCCAGCAAACACCAACAGCAGGGAAGCGCCACAAAGTAAGTCAACCCTTTCCATGTGTGCATGCCAGCTGAAATATTCAGTAAATAGTTGTATCAACCCATACTCTACTAGCCATTTCATTGGTTGAACTGAAAAAACCACCCCACCTAATAGCTACCCACCTAACAAGGCGATTTGACAGGTTTAGTTTCAAACAATAACTTTTCTGGGAGCCTTTTATCAATGCTTATCTTTTCATAAATTATACATGTATGTTCATAATCTTGTTTGGGTATTTTTATCAAATGGTTAAAAGAATAATAGTTTTATATGTCTAGAATATTTTCTAAACTTCAAGCTCATCATTTATTTCGATTCAAAATGACTGCACGGCGCTGTCATTTTAAGAACTCTAGTTTTGTCACTAGCAATAATATTATTGCTTGTGCCTATTAAAAACGCATGTAGAGAACAACAAGCAAGACCTAACGATGTCTGGATGCGTCCAATCGTGTAACAGGAATTCCTATGAATATGCACATCTACATATGAAGTTCTTGTTATAAACCAAGTTTCATTGCTCTATATTGAGTAGTTTAAGAGGAGTAGCAGAGACAAGCTATTAGTATAGGAGGCAACAAATTCCTCAGTTCAAAGTCTGACAAAGAGGCATAACTGCTATAAAAATTGTAGAAGCCCTTCAAAATCTGTTAATGCGACTGATTTTTGTAAGTCATTCGCCCTTTGCGATTTGATAAAAAATACCTTCTCCTTCAAATAAAATTGAGACATTTTCAACAATATTTTGTAAGAATCGGCAACTTCCACTGCTTCTTGGGCGCCGCCATATTTGTTTAAGAAAATAACAGCGTTATCCAGCAGTTGGCGTATTCGAATTTCGAATTATTCGGGTGCGTTGTTAGTCTCGCGCAACACAGACCACCGTCAGCGAGGCTCGCTGATCGAGTGTAGTGCGTCGTCTGCTACTGGCGGGACATTCAAAATGGCAGCGCCTCATCGTTTTTTAGGTACGAAAAGCTAATTTTATTGCAATTCTGTGATAAACAAATGGATCCATAAGCACTATGACTGAATATAGAAAGATGTGGTATCTGCTATCAGACGTGTTAATTACTTATATGACAACAATGCAAAGTTTTAGTTTCAATATCAACAGCAGGGATGGTTTGGTTTGGTTTGGGAACACAGGTCGGCCTGATCTCATAACCTCATTCCATCTCTGACCCCTACCCGGGCTGGTACCCGGTAGATCTAGACACTCTAAAACGATCTAGCCACTTACACGTATTGTCTCAGTTTCATGTTTGTTTTAAATATACTTACCAATTTAAATTTAGGTTTCCTAAAATATGTGGTATGGCCTTTGGGGATGCAAATTATTTTTTATTATATAATTTTAAATTTTGATAAATTTTAATGGGTACTTTACTTCAATAAAGGCATTTGCCCAAAGTACTCATTAAAATGCATGCCATGATTGTAACCAGCTCTTTAAGATGATAAAAATATATCGTTTTACTGTATATAAACAAAACAAAATTTAAAATCATGCCATTCATTCATGATTGTTATGATAACGCCTGATGAATATTGCCATTTTTTTTACATTGTTTGATGTGAATTCAGCGTAGATCTAAATAAACTAAGTAATTATAATAGTACAGTTGTTTGGTGCAGGTGCTTTCTTTTTTTTTTCTTTCTCTATTTGTAAGACGTTCTTTTAGTGGTGATGGGATTTCTTTCAGAAACAGACACACTGGTTGAGCTGTTATTGAGTGAATCGGAACGAGTTATATACAGACCAATTTCCACGCCAGCTGATGGCAACTGTGCCTATAATGCAGTTTCTCTTCTAGAAAAAGGTTTGTTATAAAATAATGCATTAATGATATTTATGTTCTCAAACCTGATCCTAACTACATATGTCCAAGGTGTAAAGGCACTGCCAGGCCAATCGATGGCAGGCCAATCAAGGAGGTCCCAGTAGCCAGGCCATACCCTCTGAATGAGGAATAATTTTAGGGCCTCCTCAAATAAATTTAGAATTTGATTGATTGACAATATCCCATATGCAATTAAGAGGTAAATTTACTGTCTATATATTTTTAGGATTTCTCACCTTGCATAGATTTTATGTGAATCAATAGCGTTCTTATGACTTGATTTGCAGGTGATACTTCTTTATCAAAGAAGCTTAGAGAAATGGTGTCTACGGAGCTGAAAATGAGGGCTGGCCTGTATTGCAACCATGAACACATTAAACAGGCAATATCGAATATGGGATGTGATCTTGGCACTCTGTTGCAATCATGTTTAGTTATGCCACACAGAAGAAGTACTGTGGACGATCCTGTACAAGCTATCAAAAGAGAGGGCGAATTGACCAAAGCAAGAGGGAGATATGCATCTGTCTTCCAAATTATGGCCCTATCCTCTGTTATTTGCTGCGACATTGAAATGCTTTTTCCAAACGTTGACCACTATGCAGCAACCTTGATGAAGGGGTTAATTCACCCTTTGCCACATGCAGTGAATACATTACCATTAACATTGAAGAAGGTGACACTAATGTGGTCGAGGGCTTCACTTGATAATAATGCATTCAATTTCACGCCTGATCATGTGGTTGGAGTTGTATTAAGAGAGTGTCCATGTGACAGTGATGATGAAGATCTAAATAACGAACCTCCCGAGAGACCATCTGATCCACAGCCTGCAACACAGCCTGATCCACAGCCTGCAACACAGCCTGATCACATGCAGTGAATACATTACCATTAACATTGAAAAAGGTGACACTAATGTGGTCGAGGGCTTCACTTGATAATAATGCAAACAATTTCACGCCTGATCATGTGGTTGGAGTTGTATTAAGAGAGTGTCCATGTGACAGTGATGATGAAGATCTAAATAACGAACCTCCCGAGAGACCATCTGATCCACAGCCTGCAACACAGCCTGATCCACAGCCTGCAACACAGCCTGATCCACAGCCTGCAACACAGCCTGATCCACAGCCTGCAACACAGCCTGTTGCACAGTTATTTTCTATATTCAATAGAGCTCAAGGACAGAAAAGGCCCAGCATTCGTTCATCTGGCAACAGCAATCCTCCAAAGAAAACAAGGAATTGCCAAGATTATTGGTTTACTCTGTACAAGTGGCTCCAAAAAACAAATACTGAAGATGGCAGGGAAGCTCTTGTGTGTATGGTTTGCCGGGAGCACCCAACCATTGCCGGTAACAGAGACTTCATCACTGGCAACACACAGATGAAGAAAGATTCTTTAGACAAACATGCTGCCAGCAGAGGCCATTTAGGTGCTACAGCAGCCAGTTTTTGTAAGATGAAAAAATGTGTAGAGAAAAGTGTAGAGAAACAGATTCTAGCCATTGATAAAGCTACAGAAGAGGATCTGATGAGGAAATTCAACCTGGCATATTATATAGCAAAGAGTGAGCTCCCCTTTACCAAATATCAAGATTTAGTGAAAGTAAGTGTTAAAAATGGAACTTCTCTATCTCCCAAATATAAGGATGAGAAAGCATGTGCCATGATGGTCTCGTTTATTTCTGAAACTATGGAAGATAGGCTGGTGGATGACATCAAAATTGGCCACTACATCTGTGTAATTGCAGATGGAGCAACCGACAAGGGAATAGTAGAGAACGAAGCTGTGTGCGTAAGATATATTCACCAAGGAGATGTTACAACAGGTTTCATTGGGATTGAGCCAGTCGAACATGGCACCGCAAATGGTGTTCTACAGGCCATTTACAATACGTTCACAAATGTTGGTATTTCTCTTGATGAGTTTAATAAGAGATTAGTGTGCTTTTGTGCGGATGGTGCATCTGTTAATATGGGAACAAAAGCCGGAGTTCAAAAGCTTCTCAAGCAGAACAATCCCAACTTGATAGAATTTTGGTGCTTACCGCACAAGCTGGAGCGAGCAGTTACTGACTTGCTCAAAGAGTGTGCTTATTGTCAAACTGTGATTGATATAATGCATCTAATTTACAAGACTTACCATTACTCTTGTAAAAACCGTAGAGAACTTGCCCGCATTGCTGAGACCCTAGAAGTCAAGTTGAAGATCCCGGGGAGGGTCAAGGGAACTCGTTGGGTACCACACACTAGGAGGGCATTGCAAGATCTCCTGGCAGAACCTAAGAGTGGAGAGTGTGCGCAATATGCTGCTGTGAATACCCACATGCAGCATCTCGCTACGTCTCATCCGGCTGCTGACATTAAAGGTAGAGCAAAGAATGTTACACAACACATGAAGAAAACAACCTTTGTGAAGTTTTGCCATGCTATGCTTGACGTATATGAGGAGCTGGCCATCTTCTCATTAGCAATGCAATCCAACAAAGCAATTCTCCCCATTGCTGTCACTAAACTTAGGTGCTGCATTGCGTCAATTGAGACTATGAAGACAACCCCAGGTCCAAATCTGGCCCGATACATGATTCAGACACATGGAGAAAGCAAGTTCCAGGGAATAGATCTGATTAGCACCGCAGGAAATGAAGTAAGTGAGAACAGGAAGATCCAGCAGCTCATTGATAAAACAGTAGAATCAATGAAGAGCAAGTTTGAAAACTTGTTGGTCACAGGTGAGGCACAACCGGGTCCAATTAAACACACTGCACAGGCAGTTCAAATGATGGCGCAAGTGTTCAATGTCAATGCATGGCCGGAGGACCGGACAGCTCTTGCAGTATTTGGCAATGAGGACATTGCATTCCTGACAAGATACTTTGAACAGAAACTGGTGAACTCAGGCTGTGTAATTGGTAATATTGCAGCACAGTGGAGAGCAATGAAGTTCTCCATGATTGAACTGAGAAGTGTTAGGACGGATATTTTCCGAACCATGATGGCTTGTGAGCCATTCAAGACAGATTTTCAAGATGTTTTGCATCTAGTTGAGCTAATGCTCGTGATTTCGGTGAGCAGTGCCGAGTGCGAGAGAACCATTTCAGCACAGAATCGCATCAAGACTGATGAAAGGGCCTGCTTGAAGGCCAGTACACTCACCCACTTGGTTCGAATTGCAAAAAGTGGCATTAAAGTTGAAGCCTTTGATCCAGCCCCAGCCATTAAAAAATGGTTACTGTCCAGCCAGCGGCCCCGAAACTGCCAATATGAGGCTTGGCCTACTACAGATGAATGGAACACTTATCTGATGCAAAACCATAACACTGAAGAGGAGGAAGATGATTGAAACTTGATGTTGTTTGAAGAAATTTGCGCCATTTTTCAGTATTATTTGCTTGAGAACTTGATACCTCTCCATTCACCAGTACATGTAGTATTCGAATACCAAAAGTCATTCATTTGTAGTTTTTATAGTGTACATAGTATACTTATTACATTTCTTGTAATATGTCTTTTTTTTAATTGGACATGATCCATATGCAGGGAATTGTTATTATGGCAATAAAATGTGTTCTAAATTTGTACATAGTATACTTATTACATTTCTTGTAATATGTCTTTTTTTTAATTTGACATGATCCATATGCGGGGAATTGTTATTATGGCAATAAAATGTGTTCTAAATTTGACTTTGAATGATAATTTATATCACATTATTTTTGATTCAGTTGATAATGATTAATATGTACGGTAGTTAAATGCATTCAAATCACTGCAGGTGCAACTAGCTTGGTCAGATGTCTCCAAAAAATCTATATCTTATCACAAACCAACAACCAAATTTTGATGAAATCCCCATCAACAAGTATTTATTAGATATAGAAAATAAGTTAAAATCCTTGATTATCACCAATCACCAACTTTATAAATCTAAACTTACCATTTACCAATCACCATTTTGCTATGTATACCGCAAAAAAACAACATTAAACCATAGTAAATTTATTTATTTTATATCAGATATGTAATAGGTTACAACCCATATAAACAAAATGTTATATACAGTATACACATAGTAATAAAATGTATCATAATAGTCTTAAAGAAATTAAAAAACAAAATAATTTAAGATGAATAAAATGATGGGATAATTTCAGTTTGGCTACTAAAACTTTGTGATGGCTCGTACTAAAATTTGCCCTTATTTTGCTTATTACAGCAAGAAATAAGGTACAACAAAATCTAAAAAACATTGGCTAGATCAATTTAAATGTATAAAGTGTAATTCAACTTCATTCAAGTCCCGTTGGTGTTCAGCGCGGAGTCCGGAGTGGGGTGGCGGTGCTGAACCAGGGGTAAAAAACTTCCAAATAACCTAGGTTGCACGTAGTTTTGTTAATAAATAAACTTAGCATTCATTGTAGCATGATCAGGGATGGTGTAAGAGCAGGTTGTCGTAACAGTGGTTGGCGCTGTCAGGATTCATGGGATATGCAATAATTGTTGATGAGTAGTGACTGCCTCCTAGAAAAGCTTGGCATAAAGGACATCGAAGCTGTGCTTCGTGCGAACAGGATGAGATGGCTAGGCCATGTCGAGCGAAGCACTGGCTGGATAGCCAGAGTGAGGGAGCATAAAATCATGAGACAGAAAGCTCCAGGCAGACCAAAGCTGACCTGGGATGAGCTGGTGAAACGCGACAGAGTATCACTTGGCATGGAAGGAATGGACCCCAAGGACCGTCAAGCATGGAGGGGACGTCTACGGTCACAACTAGGCAGCCAGGCCGCACCCTCTGCAGAGGATTAATTCAGGCCTGCCCAAATAAACGATGACGATGATGATGATGATGAGTGGTGTAGGGTTGTGGTTGAGTGGTGTTTACTTCAGGAATAGGGTATGTGACTATATTTCCTGTTACTGATTTATCTTCCCCACGGGTATAAGCTAGTAATTTTATATCTGGTATTAAAATTAAAAAAACTCTTGGTTAATTTTATCAAGTGTAGGGAAATCATTCAAAGACATCCCCATCTTGACAAGTACTGACCTAGTGCTAGACAAACTAGTATTTTGTCACTAAGTGTAGAGGAGAGCCACACCTCTGCACGTAAAAGAACTCACCTAGTTTGAAAACTATAACTAGTGTGATCTCCCCACCCCTGAGGCTCAGTTGGCTACCTAGCCTGCCTCTGGAGAGGTACATGTACAAACACCATGTGGCCTCCCATTCACGCGTTGCCTCATAAGAGGAGGCCAGTCTCTCATCTGAGACTGGCTTACTTGTGAATTACATATCCAGATCCAGACTAAATATTTTCAATAGTAACTGTTGATCTAATCTTATATTGAGCCGTATCCCACATGCACAATAATACTGATGCGCCATTCCCACGTATAGCCTTTTCTTTCCTCAACATTATTAGTATTTGACCATTTAAACACTGATAGCAGGTGATTTTAAGTTTTATTCTGTATAAATTCATTTTGTTTTTGCCAATCACCCGCCATGACATGCACATGCGTTTTTTCAATAATAGGTGTGTGACGTCGTTAGTTTGTATATCCATGTGCGCATGCGCCGTCACAAAAATGCGCATATGCATTGGCTGCTGTCAGCTGTAGTAACAGGTGTGCCGTTCATGCCAAACATTTCGTCTGTTCAATCTAATGCGCCGTTTACAAATCGAGCGATAATGAAGTTCGTTTGAGAAAAAAAATCATTCTACTTATGTATTTATCCTCATACCACCGAAATCCGTACTGTTAAGGGTACAGATCCGTACTCCCGTATTCAGACCTTCAAATTCGTACGAATACGGCCATATCCGTACTACTTGGCAGCCCTGCAGCTCTACATGTAGGGCCATCCACCCGTCAGACTCATACCCTCTGCACGATCCTCTGCATGTCACTGAAGCTGGAGTACTTAAACTGTTGAAGAATCTCAATCCAGGTAAAGCTTCAGGTCCGGATGAGATCCCCTACTGTCTGCTCAAGGAACTGGCTGATGACATAACATCCGTCGTGACACATCATCCGCCAGACGCTTCGCCAAGGTCAACTACCCGATGTGTGGTGCATGGGTGACCCCCGTGTTCAAGAAGGGAGGAAGATGTGTACCAGCGAACTATCGCCCGGTGTCCCTGACTTGCATTGTCTGCAAGCTAACTGAGCACATACTGTGCACACACATTCGAGGGCACTTGGACGCTAAGGGCATATTAACACTTGCTAACCACGGGTTTCGTAAAGGCCACTCCTGCGAATCAAAACTCCTCACCACACACGAGTTACTGCAGCACCGGGACGCCAATCGCCAGGTTGACATTGGAATCCTCGATTTCAGCAAGGCCTTTGATACTGTGTCTCACAAACGTCTGCTGAATAAACTACGCCTTTATGGAATTCATGGCAATGTGTTAAGCTGGATCGAGTCCTTCTTGACTGACCGCCGCCAGCTTGTTCTCTGTGACGGGACTAAATCCGAGTATTCCCAGTTACGTCAGGAGTCCCGCAGGGTACCGTGCTGGGACCGCTGTTATTTCTGCTACACATAAATGACATGCCATCCGTCGTTGATCCTGGTACCACTGTGAGGCTCTTCACTGATGACGCCCTGGTGTACAGTCCTCCACAACATCGAAGACCAGGTAGTATTACAACATGACCTCGCAAGGCTGGAGTCATGGGCCAAGTCTTGCGGTATGGTCTTCAACCCATCCAAATGCTACCAGGGCTCTACGTTAAGGATTGTCCTGTTGTACTGGACAACCATTTTTAAAATCAGGACAGCCAAAAGTTTGAGAGTGGATGTCCTGTCCGACAACCAATTTCAAATTTCAAAATAAAAGTAATGCAAGATGTGCATTTCAAAACCCTGTGTCACCTAAATTGAATCAAGATTTTTTTTCCATTCCCCAACATACCAAGTAACATTTGATGCACCACGCCGTAACCCGGGGTCCGTAAGATACCCCGGGGTGCCGTGAAATGCTAACCCCGGCATGTCGTAGTGCCCCGTTTCTCCCGTGATATTTCCAATAGCTAACAGTCGTTAGAACTGTTAAGTACTCTATTAACTGTGTTTTACCATGTTTATATAGCGTCACTTTCACAGCGTCACACACATCCCAGTATTTCAATATTAATTTGTAGTTTTAAACAAGTATTAACAAGCAATACAGAATGACATCATCGGGAGGAGGATATCGGTCGTTACTAAAAAGCAGACCACCAAAAGTAATGACGGCAGAAGAAAAGCTGCAGCGTGGAAGGGAGGCCATTATGACTAGGCTGGGTGAGGAGGAATATTCTAATTTGTCAAAAACATTTAAATTGTCAGATTCATTAACTCAGGATGGCATGATCCTTTCTTTGATAAGTCAAGGCTATTCACAAATACAGATTCGTGGTATCTATAACATTGGTGGTTACAGAATAACCAGGCTACTGAACGAGCAAAAATCTTTTCTGAAAGAGAATGATGACCAGCAATTTCAACCAGAACTCAAAAAACCAAGTCATGCCGTGTCCGAGATTGATGTGCAAAGAATAAAGTCACACATAAATGACACTTATGACCTAGAATCAGGTTTTGCGTGCCAGCACCGACAGCAGATGTTGTATTTTGCTGATGAGAAAATCCAATGGAAGGATGTTTATGAGTCATATCAACGTAGTGTCCCTTTAAATGGTCGCATCCTCTCTCAAACCAGGCATAGAGAATACATCAAAAGTATGTTCCCCAACCTCCGATTACACCGTACTGAAACTGATCTCTGTAACGCATGCTACCGATTGGACATCCAGCTAAAAGATCCTTCTCTTTCCGCTGATGATGCGGAGTCTTTGCTTAAGGCAAAGGAGCTACATCTGGAGGAAGCAAAGGCTCAGCGTCGTGCAATGAACACAGCAATAAAGGAATATACAAACAAATGGTTTGGTCCATCCATAGAAGTGGGTGATGATCCTTGTCTTGATGAAATAATCGAACCTGTATTTGATAATATTTCTTCGAAAAAGTCTAAATCAATGTCAACTATTCGTACCTGTCCTGTAAGTGTTACTTGTGAAGATTATGGGCAAGCCATCTCCCTTCCCTCATACCGGGCAAGGCGACCGAATGCCGATTACTTTAACAGTGATCTACACCTTCAAATGTTTAATATTTGCCATATGTCTAGTCAGGAAAACACTATTTATTTGTATGATGAACGTGTAGCTGGAAAGAATGGTGATGCAGTAAACAGCCTTAGATGGCACTACCATTGCAACCTTTTAAGGCAACATCTCGATAATGAAACTTCGATTGATATGGCCCTCAAAGTAATGGATAATTGTTGCGGGCAGAACAAAAGCAATTCAACCATGCAATTTGATGCACTGCTATCCCTTTTACTGTACAAGAGAGTAGCAAACTTTTATTTGCTACCTGGGCATTCACACATGCGTCCCGATCAGGTCACTGCTTTGTGCAAAAATGCTCTAAAGCGTAAAGATCTGTTTCTACCAGAACACATTTCAGAGGAAATGTCTAAAGTGGAGAACATGTATCCCAAGGTCATAACAACCGAATGTAATGTATTTAAGAAATGGGAAACATTTCTACAACGCCACTTCTTACCAATGCCAGATAGCTTTACAAAATATTATTGTTTTGAAATGGCCACAGGCAAAGTGATTTATAAAAAGTTAACGAAGGATGATTCATCAATGGAATTTACCATTTGTCCAAATGTGGAGAAGACACGTGCCATTATTTTGAAAGAACTTTTGGGGTTGCCACCAAATGCAAAACTGGATGAAATTATCCGAGCCCCATTACTGTTGCCTGACCTAGAAAGCAGGATCTTGTCTGAAAGCAAGATTAAGTCCCTTGAGAAAAAACTGCCATACATACCTGCTGCATATAGAGGATATTATCCCCATGTGGCTTCTTTAGAAACTTTTGACAGAAATGATGACGAATCTAGGCCTATTGATGATGAACCCATTGATAATGCTCCAATCAAAAAGCAAAAAGTTGCAAATGTTGACGGGGCAAATAAGAAGGTTGGCCCTGGAAGGCCAAAAAGATCTGCACAGCAACCTCAAAGTACAAGTAGTATAATGAAGTTTCTCATTTCGCGTCCACCAGCAAGTACAACTCTTGTTAACACCCCCAGTGCCAGTGGTAGCAGCACTGGTGCTGGTGTAGATGGCGCTGAGTCACAGACTGAAGGATTTATTGAGAGTATCAATGTCTATGAAACTGTACATAATGAATTTGAGGATATGCAACACAACCCGGGTTTGAATGTCACCTACATCCCAGACCCCAACAAAGCAGCACCTAAGCCTCTTGGAGCAGCAGCTAAATTCTACCCACCCCGTGCTGGTGTTTTTGATGCTATTGCATCTGGTCTGCATGTGGTTTTAGACGAAACCACTCAATAGGCTATACATTTTACACTTGCGCAAGAGAGAATATTTGTTCTTCTTTCATTTTAAAGACAGACAAATCAATTGTTATGTGGTGACTGTGCTGTACAAATATGCTGTATATACGTTATTTGTTTTTTGTGTTAAGAATAAAGTTATGAGTTCTTGTTTCATTGTTATAATGTTATGCCTAATTAGGCCTTTTGCATCACAGTAATAAAAATATGTGACTTTTTTAATAGCCCACTGCATTATCATCATAAATTGGAAGCGTTAAACCTCGAGAGGTTGGCCATTGTCGGAGTAGATTTCTGCTTTGAAGGCTCCTCTGCTTTTTCTGCCAAATATAGGCAATGTGCATTTTCGATTTGTCACAACGTGGTAATTTGGAAATCGAGTTTTAATAGATTCGGATTAAGATAATAAGATGTTTCCTTTGTGACAAAACTTAAACATTTTGCTAATGAATATTAACTTTGTATAAAATTTGTTCACGAGAAAAGATTCATATATGTGTACAAATATTTTTTTTCTTAACATTATGATTGATATAATAATAAAATAAGCTACATAATTTAAGATGCTATATCAGTATAGCATAAACAGAGCGCAAAAATAAGGACAACCTCATGGTAAGTTAGAGCCCTGGCTACATGATGCACATCGGGAGAGCCTAGAGGGATAAGCATTCTGACTCACATGTACCAACTGTGTGACACTATCTTAGGAAGCGTCACCAGCGAGAAGTATCTCGGGGTCTATCTCGACCACGACCTGAAATGGGACCACCATATCGACCAAGTAGCAGCCAAAGCATTGTGCAAACTAGGCTTTATACGCAGCAATCTCCAGGGCGCACCAGCTAAGTGCAAGAAGCTGGCCTATATTGTCCTAGTGCGGTCGGGTATGGAGTATGCTTCCATAATTTGGGACCCACTCACCAAGGAAAACTCACGTAAACTTGAGAAAGTACAACGCTCAGGTGGGTCCTGTCATCATACTCCCGAACTGCCAGCGTCACATCCATGCTGAATCAACTAAG
>CM032660.1:30685966-30693018 GCA_019095985.1 Streblospio benedicti
TGAGTATTGGAATTATCGTGATGAATTATCTTATGCAGATGGCTTGATATTAAAAGGTGAAAAGCTAGTCATTCCACAGTCCATGTGCAGTGATGTAAATAGGTCCGCATCCTGCGTCCCTGATGCATTAAAAACTCTTGAGATGCATCATGATTTCACCACAGCGTCCCCGTGGACACATGTCAATTGAAAATGATAAATCCATTAAAATAAACTCAAATAACTTTTTTCCCACGAATCAAGTGACCGGTATGTTTATTGCTTACAAAATGCATGGCAGCGAACTATCAACGAAAAAGAGACTGAACGAAATTAGCCTTGATAAAACTGCGACCAGCTGCGATTCAGCAACACGGCAACTTATTTTACTACGCATTAAAAATCACACGAGAAATGCTAACTTCCCGCAACTAGATTTGAAAATGTGCTGGCGAATAGGTTTCTTGCAAAAATGTATATTGTCGGCGCCATGAATTAATTGATCGATCGAATAGCGGCGCACCTGTCAGGTCAGTTTACATGCGTAATGAAAGACGAATTTGTAATATTTCGTTGGAAAATGTTATATTATTCGTCACCCAGGGTTTATCTGATTGTATCTTGTATGCCAAAACTTGAATAAGGAATTTGGCAAACTACACAATAACAGTGGACATCAGATATGAATTAATTACTTACAAAAAGATTGATAACTTTGTGGGATAATGAGTCTAGTTGTCAAAAGTCCACGCTGATGAAGAAATCAAAGTTTGAACACATTTTTGGTCCGTAATATTATGAGTAAAAATATATTAGTATGAAATATGGTTGGTTCATGTTGTGTTTCTTAAGTATCTTCAATAAAAAGTAGCTACAATTAAAATTACTACTGATATTACGACATTTAATATCGCTCGTGGAAGCTGTCAAACGAATCAGCGATTACTCATAATGGTAAAAATCGAATGTGATGCTGTATGTATCTTTATTTATAATGGTGAAAATATGCAACTAGACTGTCTTCTGAATGTGTACGATAAATGCGAAAAAGTTCTGATGAAAAACCCAAGAGCTATTAAGGATTGCATTTCACTCTCCATGAGTTAACCTCCGATGGTGAATAACTTGTCAAGTGAAAAGCCATGACGTGACACCCCGCCCTCCCCCGCCCCCCATTTTTGCCATAATCCCCTCCCTTTTTTAGCACAGGGAGGAATCTAACCCCTTTTTGAAAAAGCTGGTAGCTTCTCTGTATACAATGTACATTTGTAAAATGAATAGATTTGATCAGCTGTTATATCATTTGGGACTCATAAAATTTTTCTGGGACCCATCTAAATTTAAGTTGCGAGTCCCAGGGACTCGCCCTAGTCATAACCTATTTACATCGCTGCATGTGCAATGACAAGCTCGATAAAATACATGCTGGTCACATGGGCATGGAGAAGTGTAAAATGCGCACAAGGGACGTCATGTTTTGGCCACTTATGAATTCGAACATTTTAACGAAGATCTGGTGTCTCGGTGTGCAAAATGTATGGAAATGAGATGCTCACAGGCTAAAGAGCTGCTTATGCCACACGAGGTGCCAGAGAGACCGTGGGAGATAGTAGCATCTGATTTATTCTATATGAATGAGTGTACATACTTAGTGATTGTCGATTACTACAGTCGCTTTGCAGAGATCAGTCTTTTGAAGAATAGCACATCCAAAGAGGTAATTATGCAATGCAAATCTATATTTGCAAGGCATGGAATTCCGGTATGGTTCAAATCTGATAATGGCCCGTGCTACAGTTCGAGAGAATTCGCAGAATTCGCTGAAAAGTGGGGATTTGCTCACATGATCTCATCTCCCAAATATCCCCAGTCGAATAGTTTAGCTGAAAAGACTGTGCAAACTCTGAAAAATATGATCAAGAAAAGTGATGATCCATATCTGGGTCTTCTGGAATACAGGAACACTCCGATTGATGACATAGCAAGTCCGGCTCAACTACTTATGAGTCGTCGTTTGCGATCGTTGATACCGTGTACCAACGAACTGTTAAAACCAAGTGTCTGTCATCACGAGCAAGCGCCTGAAAAGCTGAAAAGAAAGCAAGATGTGCAAAAGACCAATTATGATAAAAGTGCAAAATGTCTACCTGAGCTGATGGAAGGTGATAGTGTGAGAGTTCAGATGAGTCAAAGACAATGGATTCCTGGAAAAGTCAGTAGTAAACAGCTGGTAGTAAATCTTCTACTCCGCGTTCATATGTTGTGGACACTGATCGTGGTGAATTTAGACGCAATAGACGTCACATTATGAAAACTGATGAACATGTAAAAATTGAAATGGATGATGTAGTTGAAATAGATGATGATAATGATGTTGTACATTGTTGTTATTAATAATGATTCATCAAATATTGTAAATAATTCTTATGATGAAAATGTCAATATTAAAGCTAGATGTGAACCACAAAAACCTGATGTTAAAACTTCACGATATGGGAGAATAATTAGAGCTCCTAAGAAACTTGATTTGTAAATTAAAATGATATTACATGTGAATTGTGGTTGACTGAATGTATTGTTCATATGTAAGAGAAAAGTAAATTTTATTTCAGCACTGAGTTTTTGTAACAAATATCGTAATATGTTTTGAACATTTAGAGATTTTGTTGAATATTCATGCAGTTCAAAAGTATGTAAAAATGTTTCATATGGTAAAATGGACAAAGTTTTATTGACTCATAAATATGTTTGTTTGTAAGCAGAAGTTTCATTTTCTAATTAGTTTTAGTACTCTTTTATTGACACATTTAAATTTTGACACGTTTGAAGTATGAATAGCACAAGTTGAACATTTTATTTTGATGGTGAATATGAATCTTTGTGAAAGTTAGGTTTGTTAGATTTTACTGAAATATTTGGCAACATTTAATAGATTTGATGACTCTGTATGAAGTACATAGTTTCTAGCTCTGAAAAAGGGAGTTGTAATATAATGTGGTAGTCGATGTGGAAACTTGATCGTAAGATCATGTGCGTATGCACGATCGTCCGCCATGGTCAAGGTTGGCGGCAGTTTGTAATTGGAAGTCAATGAAGCAACACGTACCTTTTCATATGTGCTAATAAAGACTTATCAAACCTTATGAAGACTTATGAATAAGCCCACACAACACCCCCGAATCCATTACGTCAGCTGACTCTGCAGCATCATTCAGGAGTCGGCTCAGCAAGCACCATCAACCATAGTACGCACAATCCGTCGGTGCGATGCCCCAACCTGGGGCCCTGCCGACTATCAGCCAGATCCAGACTCAATTTTAAAATGACCGGGCCCCTGTGACCAAGGTCAAATATAGCCTTCCGCATTTTACTACTTTCAGCCTCAATTGATGAACGTTATCAAAATCTTGCAATCGATCAACAAATCATATTCACACACACAAAAAAAATGAAAATATGAGTATATAAATTGGATTTCAAAACTTAGAAAACAAGCCTTGGAAGTGCGTACGTGACTACAAACTTATAAAACAAAACAGCTAAACAGTAGATTTAGCAACTACGTTCCCGCAAAACCACAATGTATTCGTACCTCCATGATCGCCGGGGGTTGCAGATGGACCATGTACATCGGCATAGTTTCTGTACTGGCCAATTTGACTTCGCACACGATTAAATAGTCTTGAAGCCATGTTCAGCCGTGTTTAGCAGTCACCTTAGAACTCGCACTTGCTCTTCTCTTGCACTCCTGTCACAGATCCATCCTTTCACGAAATTTCAATCTAGATCAAACTAAATAAAGTGTTTATACGTTGTAAGCGAGTAAAGTCCAAATTGATTAAGGCTATTCTACGCGAGAACCTCTGTTAAGAGCGTAAAACTAATTTGCAGATTATGTGGATACATGGGAGCCCCAGAACGCAGTTCGTCGGTGGCATCCCACACTCCTACCGCCCAGTTTAAAATCTCAAATAATAGGGGGGGTCATACTTTTGAATTTTGACATTTTGAAAACATAATAAAATCATAATGACCACCAAACGTTCATCTATCATATATAGTAGAGGTGGGACCTTTGGTAGGTTTTACCCTTCGAACCTTCGGAACATACATAGAACACCCAGATAAACGCTTTGAATGGCATAGGTGCAGGGGTCAGCGCCACAAACAATTACCTTAACTCTAAACTTGTCTACTTTGAGCAAAATGTCACATCCCTTCGAGGCATCTGACCCACTTAACTCATTACGTATTACGTAATTGGGCAGAGAAAACACACTGGTACTATGGTCACTTGACTTTGTACCAAGTATAGGCAAAAATAAAAGGAACTTGGTATGATTCCGAACGTTCGGTGGTAGAAATAAACTTCGAAGGTTGGGGTAGCCGAACGAACCTTCGAACCTTCGAAGCTTTGCCCTATCCCTAATATATAGTATACTGTATTCTCATGAAATTTATAGTTGAACACTAGGCATTCATATGTTAACAGCGGTGATAAAACTTCACTATCTCATATAAATCATAATGAACATCTACATTTATGTCCTAATAGAATGATTATCATCATCACCATCCCGCGTTTAAAGCAAGTCGTTTGAAATCCTCTCTTGGAACTCAGTCAAAGGCTTTTTCAAGGTCAATAAACGAGCAGTAGAGTGTCTTATTCTCTGCCATATACCTCTCTTTCAACAAATTAGATGGAGAATGAACACAATGAATACAGCATCTCTTGTGTCTCTACCTGGTATAACGCTAAACTGCATGTCATTTATGCATCCCTTGGATGAACTTTGCTCCATGACCTGGGCTAGAAGTTTTAGACCACAGAAATTACCTCTCTCTAGAGCATCACCTTTACTTTTGTACAGGTTTACTATAAAACTTTCATTGCGGTCAGATATGGTCTTCTACTACTATGATATTAATTAAGTAGTTGTGTAAGGACCTTAAAACATCTTGGACCTGCAGTCATCAGCATTGCTGCCACTATAGCAGAAGGCCAGGCGGCTTTCCCACACTTCGAGTCTCACTGTTTCAGTGCCCATCTTCTCAGAGACACTCAACAGGGCGTACCTTTGACAATAAATTTGGGTCCCAGGGAAACACCACATTGAGAAGTCTCTCATAGTGTTGTTTCTGCACAAACTCTTCGCTTCATCATTTATTACAATCTCCCCAAGATCGTTTCACACACACTTGTCACCGGTCACTTCTTGATTTTATCTGCGAATTTGCTTTGCAATGCGATAGATGTTATCCTTGGTCTCAATGGTATTCTGCAGTTCACACGTCTGCCACTTCTTTAGCCAAATAGATTACATGTTTTGCTTGTCATTTGGCTGCTATATACACATCTTTATCTATACCAGTCTTCTTCCGTACTTCCAACACCTCTTTTCCTGTATTGCTGAACTCACTTCATTATTCCACCACCAAGTATGCTTCCTAGGGGGGCCTTTCGTCGACCAACCACATACTTTCTCTTTTTCAGGTTCAGCCATGACCATTCCACAGAATCTCTCAGACTGACTGCCTGGAGGACCTTATTCATTTCACTTGAAGACTCTGTTATAAATGTGTTGTCTTTGAGCTTTCAAATATGCAGCTTTGGAGTGCACTTTTGACATTGGGTTTCAGTAACAGATCACAGACTAAGAGCCGACGCTCAGGAACGAATTCTTCACACCTTGATGTTCTTCAATACTTTCTGATCTTTCTTCCTCAACAGAACATAGTCAATCTGACTGCAGTGACCACCTGATTGGTTTGTTATGAGATGCTTCTCTGGTTTCATGAAAAAGGCATTGACAACTACCATTTCATGGGCTGTCGCAATCTCAAGGATACGTTTCCTCTCAGCATTGCATGAGCCGTAACCATATCCACCATGAACATTATAATAACAGCCGGGATCATGGTACATGTATACCCTCTGCTTATCTTCCTCATACTCCGAACATTCCTCAAGACTCCTTCACACTTCTCATCTTCATCTAATCATCAAACATCTTTCTGTACTCCCCATGAATCCTATCTCCATAACCAAGGGCATTGCCAACTGCTGCCTCTGTTCATTCCACTGGATTTTGGCCATCACCTGTTGCTGTATGAATGCAGCTGAAAGGATACTTATTGGGTATAAAATTAAGTGCAATTCTGTGCAGCTGAAAGGATACTTATTGAGGGTCAATAATTGACCAAAATCCTTGTTTGATGTTCCTACTCCTGGGCCTGCGCGGAATCAGTTTGGTCAAAGATTCTTTTTTTCAATGATAGAATGCTTGTTTGATGTTCCTACTCCTGGGCCTGCGTCAGTTTGGTCAAAGATTCTTTGTTTCAATCGGGTGGATTAAATTAGAATATTAAATACTTAAATATTGTAAATGTACTGTTGTTGCTTGTTTATGTAGCTATGTATAAATATGTACAATACTTAAATATTGTAAGATGTTGTTGCTTGTTTATGTAGGGGTCATAGTTTCAATATCATTCGCCTAGGGGGGGGTCAGACTTTTCATTTCATCCTAATAGGGGGGTCAGACTTTAAAAACTAATTCATCTATGCGCTAGGTTTAATCTAAATTTAAAGTCTGTAGCAGGGACATTTATTGGTTGAAAAATATCTATTGTCATATAAAACAATACATAAATATGCATATATTTCAGAAAGTCACAGCTCTAGTATTTTTTTGAAAAAAAATTAACCCGGCATTCATATATTACCGATCCATAACTCATGCCTTGGGGATTGGTTAAATCCAGTTCTCACCCCATGGTGGACCTTGGAAAAGGTTCTATATAAATGCAGGTGACAAGTTAATCAAAATTCATATTGTGACTATCAGAATAAACTGCATGACTTTTTACTAAAATTCACCATGGATGCTTTTATGCCATATGTAGGGAGGAAATTGACTTGTACCTCTGTGGAAGAATAGACGTTTATATCTTGTTCTTGCTTCAAAATCTTAACATGACAAAAACTAACGTAGAAAAACAAAAAGACACACCAGTGATTGACATACGAAGAAAGGCCATTCTTATTTTTTCTTGGTTAAACAAATAAGAAA
>CM032660.1:30693118-30724134 GCA_019095985.1 Streblospio benedicti
TGTTGTCATTGTGCCTGTGGGTTCATTTACAACTCCTCCTAGTCAGTGCCATTTATGTACTGATTGGGGCCTTGACACATGCATTATGATATAGTTATAGACAAAACCGGGTGAGTTGGGAACATTGATTATTTTAATGGGCAAGTTATTGGGGCGTATCACGGCGAGCCCGTAGGGCGAGCCATGATACGCCCCAAGAACGAGCCCAATAAAATAATCAATGTTACACAACGAACCCGGTTTTGTATTTACCAGTCTTTTCTAAACAATTACAATACTGTTTAAACTGGCATATATTGAACACATTTAACAAGATAATTTATCAATAAATTACAAAATGCAATAATATGTAGTAATACACTGCATAATCATAACAGAACACGGCGCAGCCAGTCGCTAGACATATAGATGCCTATGGTCGGACTTCTGCAATACAATTACGTCTGCCGTATGACTGATACGCACGCTGTTCTGTGCGATCTCTTTGATGTTCATTGATTTTGAAGCTTTTCTTAGTAGTTTAATAAAAGTAGCAGGTGTGCTATATTCATGAACATATTTGAAGTGGGTCAAAACTACGCCGGTTGACAACTAACCATACACGGAATCCGTATATGGACAGTCCTGATACAAGATATTTTTACACGGCAGTTCTGGAGGTCGATATCGACGGAAAATACATGCAAAAGACTGATAAATATCATTTTTAGTAGTCTTGGTAAAAACATCACCATAATTGTGACTCTATCAATACTTAAAAAACCAGGAGGCCACTTGCTTTACCATTATGTTCCAGTTGAATTGTTATAAACTTGACATGATTATGTTTGTATTAGTGACAGGGTGTTTGAGTGTGTTTTTGGAATGGGGTCTCAACAAGGAATTTCACTTATTTCTATTTGATCCTTCATAATGGGTATTTCACTAGAAACCTGGAGGACAGCCATTGGACTCTTATAGATGTGGCAGGTGTTGTTCTGGTAAAAAGAAATTTTTCATTCCTAAACACATCTTTTTTTATATCTACAACTCTAACTTTTTATATGGAAGACTTGAATGGGCTGATATACTTGAAAAAAAATCTTTCAAGAGAAAGTCGCAACAAATGTGCCTGAATGCAATTGCTGTGGCATTAGTGATACAGATATTATTAATATGTGGTGGTATACATCCTAACCCTGGACCACCTGGAGATGATTATTGTGACATATCTATATGTCATGCCAATATTAGAAATCTTCGGCAGAAAAATAACTACGGAGATTTTTTCAAACTGTCTCACATCAAATGTAATTTAGCTCTGAAGTTTAGTATTATAACTTTAAGTGAGACATGGCTTACTCCTTCTTATAATTCAAAATTATTTAAAATAGTAGGCTTCCAGACACCGTTCAGACGCGATAGGGAAGCTATTAATGGACCGATTGGTTATGGTGGAGTACTTGCTTGGGTGTCAAATAACATTGCATGCAAAAGACGAGAGGATCTTGAGCTTCCCAATATCGAAGCAATGTGGCTCGAGATAAGATCTGCTAATAACAAGTTTTACCTATGTGTTACTTACAGGACACAATATGTAGTTGACTATTGGGATATATTACAAACTAATATTAATCTAGTTAATGAGATTTGTGGTGCAAAAATATTACTAGTTGGTGACATGAATGCTGATCCTGACACAGCAGAAGGCCGAAAATTAATTGATTTTTGTTATGCTAACCATCTTTCAACCCATGTGTCTGAACGTACGAACCAACACGTATAACACCCGAATCACAGACAATACTTGATCAGCTTATAACTAATATGCCTCAGATGATTAAGTCTGTGCCTGTGATGGATCCAGTGTCAACTAATGACCACTGCACTATTTCCGCTAATCTCCTATTTAGAAAGAGGAGAGCTCACCCATATAAAAGGACCATGTGGGATTTTAAAGGTACAGACTTTTCTCATTTTAAATTGGCTATTGAACGTTGCAATTTGGAAGAATGTTTTACTGATGATAACATTGAAACTGCCACCGAAATGTGGACAAATAAGCTTCTAAACATTGCCAAGCAGACCATACCTAATAAGGAGGTAACAGTACGGCCAGATGATAAACCTTGGTACAATGATATGCCCAGAAGACTATGTCGAAAAAAAGAACGTCTTCACAAAAAAGCAAAGCAATACAATACCTTGGTTGCATGGGCCACATTTAGGGAAGCCAGAAATAACTAGAACTAGCGAATTAGCAAAAGCCAAAGAGTCTTATGACAAGAGAAAATATGATTACCTCAGAGATGAGAAAACGTCATCAAAAAGATGGTGGTCTGTTTTAAAAGAAATGCAACAAACAAATGATGCATTTGAATCTATACCACCTTTGGAAATAGGTGAAGACATAGTGACAGATGATAAAGAAAAGGCTAAAGCATTTAATGACTTTTTTATTGAGGCATCTACCTTGGATGATGCATTAGCTCAGATCCCTGAGGGCATTATGATTTTGGAGGGTGGCCTTGACCAAATTGATATCACCTTACAAGACATTATTGATCAAGTAAGATGTTTGGACACCGTAAGCATCTTGGGACATAAATCATGTAATATCTTTTCAATAGCATTAGTGAGACCATTCAAACCATACATTTTATTGAAGCTTACCTTCTCTACTATATGATTTCACAAAAAAATCGTACACTAAAAATAAATTTGTAACAATTTCAGTTGCTAGTATGATGAAACCACAGCTAGCCCCCTAAACATGAACTGTAGCCTCTATGTCATAGGTGTTGCCTAGTGATTATTTATTGATTTATAGAACATATAAGACTACTGTGATTATATGATTGAGGATACACCTAATTAACATATCTTAAAGAGCCTTCTGTGCACAAAATAAAGACACATTTTGAGGAAAAACATAACGTTCTCATATTTGCCATCAAGATAAGATAAATTTATTGGCTTTACAGAATGTGTGTAACAATATGGCATACTGAATGAACTGATCTGTTGATCAGCATTGGGACTTATAACAAGTAGCTAATGACTTAGAAATGAATGAATATTACAAATACTAATCTATATCTGAAATAAATAAACTAAACTCACTAGAAACAAGTGTTTTTTAACCTTCCTGTTTTTACATGGAAGGCATTAAACATTTTTCTGCTTGGAAGAATCACAACTTAATATGAAACAGCTGTTACATATTGCAGCATATTGTCCTCCAAGAATTTTTATCAAAAAGTAGTATTTCAAATATTTTATATGAAATTTATTTGAATAGTCAGTTTTTATATAAATATATGAAGTGCTGTCAAAGGCAATAAAGCAGTGTTTCAAAATAATTGTCATGTTGGATCCGAACAAAAATTGGATTGATGTTTCATGTAGAATGGTAAAATAAACAGAAAATCTGTCTGAAAAAATATATAATATAGGCCAGTGTAAATACTAGAATTAAATGTAAATAATATAAGGTACATAATTTTACATGAAAGAAATGTATGGGTCAGTAATTGACAATAAACTGAAAATAAGAAATAAAGATGACCACCAATTTTATTAACGTTAAATCTACTTCATGATCAAACTACATTTTATACATTGCATACTTGAAAGCTTGACAAAGTATGTCTTTTTGCACAAAAAAGTACCCATTATATTATTTTGCATAGAGTGAAATAACAAACTGCCAAATGAATCCAAGGAAGTAGTGTTTGAAGTTTAAATTCCTCTTTTGGCATTATTGATTCACAAATAAAATGAAAGTTATAACTTCTGAAGTAATTGACAATGCTATTTACTAGGCTGCATTCTAGCATTGAACATGTCAACCATATTAGTTGATTAGTATTTATTTTTACAAGAGTATAAACAGTAAATACATTAGTTTGCTCTCGGACACATTTTGAACTATTCATTATTAGCAAATGTAATCATAGCTGTTAAACATATTTTGTAAAATATCAATTAACACAGAGATGGAATGCTGTTAAAAAAGCCTTTACCAATATTTACCAACAGTAGAACGGTACATCCTCTTAGTCATATATTGCATTGATGCATGTATTTTTAACATATAAACTTCTAACACAAACAAAACCAGTTTATCAATATACATATGATTACAATGACTAAATAATAGAAAATAATTGATGCTGTAATGCTGTGATGATGGATTGACTATTCGGACCGATGAATGTCTTGTTTCCTGCACCTATGTGTCTAATGTTTGTGTCTGCGATGACTGATCAGGCCAATGCATGAAGCGCAGGTCTTGATGACAGTCTCCACAGACAAATGGTGAGCTTCCAACTTGTGGAATACTTGGAGCAGCAGCATGGCGGAGCCTTCGTCTTTCAGATAATCTTGCAGTTCTTTCTTCCTCGAACAGTCTGCAATCCTCATTTCATCTACTACGCCAGAGTGGGCGGTCCATGGCAGTGGTCTCAAAGGATTGAGGGGCAATGTCGTAGCTTTTTAGGGATGCATGAAGCACATCCTTGTATCTTTCCCGCTGTCCTCCTCGTGATCTTTTTCCTGATGACAGCTCACCGAACATAAGGGCCTTCGGAATTCTTTCTGGGCCCTTGCGCACTTGTAGTGCTGTAGACTGGTTCAGGATGGGGCGATTGCTTAATACACTGAAAATAAAATAAAATACACATTACAATCATAAACAATGAAAAGAAAGTGACATCCCCATTAACCAAACGTGTACATAATTCACTATCTAAAGCTAATTAACTTACTTCCTTATTAGTTTGTAACTGTAGAAGATAAATTATTTAATATGGCTTTTTACACAATTCAAAAAAAATGAATAACATGTAAATATAAGGGTAGATTTTCTTCATACACAGGTTGTTGTATCAGATTCACATGTTTTAAATCCTTTATTACCCTTAGAAGGAGTTGGTATAAAAGTTGTAAAAGTATCAACCACAAAACCATATGGTTGTGTCCTGAATCATAAATGATCAAATGCTTAGTTTCTTCTTTTTTTTCACACACAATAATCTAAATGGATTGCTATTTATAAAAATTCTATCACTCATTTTGAGAACAATTACATTAAAACTGTCGTTTAAACGTTTTCATGTACTGGCAGACCCATCATCCGAAACACATCGGCTTTACCAAGACTTGAACATAATAAGATGTACAATTTTTCGCAAAATTAGTGATTTAATGCTTTTAGTTTCCAGTTGTATTTCAGTTTTCATAGATTTTTGTAGTGTCATAACATATTTAGAATTTGACTTTAAAGGAGCTTTATCTACCCCAAATCCTATCTAAAGTATTGATGTTGGTATGCAAAATGAAACTTTGATCTTGTATAGATAAGACCAACTATATATTTCTAAGCTGATGAATGACATATGGTCAAGGGATTTAGGAGAACAATTTCACCAAACCTTTCATGGGATTTTAGCAATTTAGACAAATCTTTTTTCGCCCACTTGAAAGTTGAGATTTGTTGAATGTAGAGGAAATGAAGAAGAAAAAAAAGATTGGGTGCATCATCTTTGACGATCATGTAAATTTTCCCTGCTTGATCTACTCTAGATTTGCACACTATTGTTTCAAAGTTGCACTCTATTGTTTCCATATTCACACTTTCCTTTGTCAAACTGTTTTACCACTACAAATTTGAAGTTGACTATGAAATTGGGCTGATGCAAAATTATCAAATCACTTACTCATCATTTGCATAAAGTAATAGGTGAACTTGATTGTCTTCTGCCTCTATGTATGTTGTCCTTGACCCTGAAATGGCAATTTCAAACTAATTTACTGTTTGTTCTCAGTGTATTACATTCTTTGTAGCATAACAATGCATTATACGGCCTTGTTAAGCTTAGTGCATGTGTACTGAACTGTACTGCCAGAACTTGAAAAATACAGAGTGGCCCCGATTTTTTTAAAAATACTTTTGTTGTCAATTTTTTTTACACCCGAACAAATATATGAAACTGAGAATTAAGAGAGGGGAAGCGAACAATTTGTTTCAAATGTGAAAAGAAAATTCTAATAAAGATTTTAGTTGACAAAAAACACGAATTTTCACATTTCAAGTCGTACCCTGTATACTTTTTTAGTAACCAGGGTAAAAGTACCTGTCAATCAAAATCCTAGCCTTTATCAACATGATTACGATCGCCATGACAGCACAGAGACCTGTGACTAAGACTACAAAAAGTACTATTTTATTTTTACTTACATTGTTAATCATCGTTTGACACATCATTTATCCATTAGTAACTACTACATTTATGAAAACTCCTTCAAAAACAAAATAATTTGAATAAATAAATTATCTAAGTGCGGTTTAGTTTTTGTTACTACGGCGCTACCTGAAAATTAGGTGTCGGACCACTTGGGTCTCAGGCAACCAAATAAAATTCAGTTTCACAACCGGTAAGCACCAATCAATTCTTTTTGAGAAATTTTTCACTCTAAACGCACAGGACACTTGGATGGAATGTATCTAGTCACTACCCAGTTCTTAAATAACTATGACCCAACATTGCCTGCAAGTATCGGAATATGAAGCTATAAATAGCTTTATAAGATACATGTTCAGTGAACCTATAAAATCTTTTTCATGTAAAATTACTGTAGACATCAACTGGTTTTGTTATATCTGTGGCCGTAAAAAAGGCTATGCCTTCATCTGAATATATTATATTTAAGTGTGTGTAACTATAAAAAACAAGGTCTTTGAGCTCCCATCATTTATGACACAATGATTCGGGTAAATATATCTTTGATTAGATGCAGGCGTAATAAATATGTATTTTGACCTGACATTGCCTGATGATTGCATTATGTATGCAGCCACCTGTCATTACAAAAAGTCATCAACAAATCAAATCACATTTATGGGCCAAACATAAAAAATTACATACCTTAACCTACGTATTGTTGAACTCCAATCATAGTTTTCACCAATGCAAACCATTGGTACCTTAATCTATACATGTTTACACTTAAAATAGCCATTAATTTACACAAAAGCTCTGCACAAAAGCACATTTGATCTACCAGGAAACACGTGGAAGGCAATGGCCTTGACCTAACCCGACCTAACCAATGACACTTTTGAAAATAATAACTAATTATGTCATATTTATATCAAAAATCAACAAATTAGATATTTTTTTAGCATTTTATTATTTAAAACATGATTTACAGGTACTCAGTGTTGTGCATATTAGCTAATATGGGTGGTTAACGTGTACTGAATAAAAGACACGTGTTTGAGGCTATATATGACCTAAATATAGCTCGGAACGCAAATTCCCGGAAATATGAAAAGTCAATAACGTTTTTCAATTGAAATCCAAATTTTGAAAAAAATTCAATCGTGGAAATAGATTTGTAACACTTTTTAGTAACATAGTTTTAAGCCCCCCAACATCAGTTGCATTACACACTGTTTTTACAATATTCATTTATTTAAAAACTAAACGTAGAAAATGTAATAAGTATGTGTCAATTGATGCACGAGTAACCATTCTTTCAGCAAGACTGATTAATATTGCATGACATACAATATTAATTAAATAATATCTGTTCGCAAACATGGGTTATTACAGCATGGAAAAGGTGCTTTTGTTTACTAATAGAAAATAGTGCAAATTACGCACGTATTTTCTTGACGTTTTGCGTAAAACGGCACTTCCGGCCCTGGGACTATGTTCTTGTGGCCTATGTTTATTTATGTCAGAACAGATTCCTAAATTGTTGTGAGTATTGGGGGAGGTCGGGTTGATAGAACACAAAAAATGTTATCAATTGTTGGGTGCTTCAAAGCAGAAATAGAATGGAGAGATAGGAAAATTCAAGAAGATGTTTATGTGTTGCCACAATGTACACCACTTTTAGGAAGAGCAGTAAGTGAAAGTCTAGGAATAGTAAAGTTTATGGTGGGACATATCACGAGCAATCCTATAGAAGCATTTAGTTCACTTTTTAAAGGACTGGGAAAGTTAAAGGGTGCTACATACACAATAAGGCTGGAAGAAAATGCTGTGCCATATAGTGTGCCAACACCAAGACGTATCCCCATACCTCGCTTGACAAAGGTGAAGGACGAGTTGGCAAGCTTGATGGCTTTCGATGTGATACAAGAGACAAAAGGCCCAACAGATTGGTGTGAACCTGTTGTGATTGTCCTTAAAGAAAATGGTAAAGTTAGAATTTGTGTTGATTTAACAAAACTAAATCATGCGGTGAAGAGAGAAAGACTGATGCTTCCAACTGTTGACCATACCATTGGCCAGATGGCTGGGGCTAAGGTGTTTGCAAAATTAGATGCAAATTCAGGTTTTCATCAGATTTGTTTAGATGAAGAATCAAAAAAGTTGTGTACGTTCATAACTCCATTTGGCAGGTACTTGTACAAGAGAATTCCATTTGGTATTAAAGGTTATGCTCAGTGGCCAAACAAGTATACGTGTACAGAAGCATTATGATATGTTCTGTGCATTCTGAAAGTTTCTTTCATTTAAACAGCTTATTAAAGTATGTAGAGCAATATGTGAATACCACATAATAACAGGCTGGCAAATACTCTACAAAACACGTGAAGCAACAAATGTCAGTCGAATGATTTTCGTCAGACATAACGTAACTCACACGGTGCACGTGAAAGACCACCTATATCGCCCATATTAAATAAGACGTCAGTCGTGAGAAATCCACGGTACGTCTGGCGAAAATCATTCGATTATGCAATATCACGTGACCCTGTGTTTTAGTTGGCGAGACGCCATGGTATTTTTAAAGGTGAAATAAGTATTAAATGTGAAGAATATAAATGTGAAGAATATAAATATTATTTTCATCTCACTTGCAATGGATAAGGCATCGTCTATTGATACTGAATTTTACAGAACTAATATGATTTTGGCTGAGCAATATCTTTAAGTAAGGCCCGGAGAAATTTCAAATGAAAGTTTATAAAGCTCTAGAAGGACAAGATGGGGTTGTTTGCTCAATGGATGATATTGTTGTGTATAACAGGTCGCAGGAAGAACATGATAAGAGACTGCATAGTACACTTTTGAAATTGAAGGCAGCTGGCATCACACTAAATAGGGAAAAATGCCAATTTGGAAAGTCGGAAGTGCATTTTCTGGGTCAAATTGTTGGTGCAGAGGACGTCAGAAGCTCTCCTAAAAAGGTGGATGCAGTGCTACAAATGGAGGGACCTCAAGATATAGGTGGTGTAAGACGTTTCTTGGGAATGGTGAATCAATTAATGAAATTTATTCCAAATTTGGCCTCAATGACAGAGCCAATTTGAGCTCTATTGAGTAAAAATAATGATTGGTATTGGGGAGAAGAACAGAAAAGATCATTTTAAGACATTAAACGGAGTCTCACAAAAACGCCGGTGCTAAAATTGTTCGATCTGTCACTACCAACTAAAGTGTCGGCTGATTCTTCATCATATGGACTGGGTGGAGTTATATGTCAAAAGCAAGGGGGAGAATGGGCACATGCATCCAGAATTTTAACACCAACTGAGAGGAGGTATGCCCAAGTGGAGAAGGAAGCCCTTGCCTGTACTTGGGCATGCGAAAGATTTTCTGATTACATCATAAGTAAAGATATAATATTAGAGACAGACCATAAATCTTTGATTGCCCTACTTGAAACAAAAGATATGGATCAGTTGCCAGCAAGAATACAGCGCATGCGTATGAGACTGATGCGCTTTGTATACACAGTAATACATGTTCCTGGAAAACAATTGCTGATTGCAGATGCCTTGAGCAGGGCACCATTGAAAGACACCAGTAATGATCTAGACAAGCTTTTGGATAACTATGTAAATCATGTAATGGCAGGCATACCTATTACAGGTACCAAATTGGATCATATTTTAATACACCAACAGCAGGATGAGGTCTGCCAAAGAATAGTTAGGTATGTGCAGGAGGGATAGCTTGAAAAACACCAGGTGAAAGGAATACTTGGTCAATACTACCCTTATAAAGTGGCACTAAATGTTGCCAACGGACTCCTCATGATGGGTATAAGGTTAGTGATTCCGTCAGCCCTGAAAATGGAAGTATTGGATGCCTTACATGAGGGTCATCAAGGAATAGTGATGTGCAAGGCAATGGCGAGATGTTCTATATGGTGGCCAGGAGTAACTAGGAACATTGAGGAGTTGGTGTATGCATGCCAAACATGTGTTAATAGAAAATCAAATAGACCAGAACCACTAATGCCAACACCTTTACCACAACGACCTTGGCAGTATTTAGGGACAGATGTTTTTGAGAAGGATAAAATTAAATATTTGTTGGTTGTAGATTATTTTTCTCGTTGGATCGAGATAGAACCACTCAAGTGTGAAACTTCAAAGGAGATCATTCGAAATATGAAGAGAATATTTGCTGGATATGATATTCCAGATATGATAAGATCTGACAATGCAAAGTATTATGATTCAGATGAGTTCAGACTGTTTTCAATAGACTATGGGTTTAAACATGTGACAAGTAGTCCATATCATAGTTCGGGGAATGGCGAAGCTGAAAGAGGTGTTCAAACAGAGTAGAATTTAATGAGTGAGAAGGATATTCACCTGGCTCTGTTAAACTACAGGGCAGCTCCACTCCAAAATGGGTTCTCACTGGCAGAATTGCTTATGTCAATGAGATTGAAAACGAGAGTTCCAATGGCATCTGAACAACTTATTTCCAAGTTAGTTGATGAAGAGATGCTGAGGTCGCGTGAGGATAACTATAAAATGAAACAAAAATTCAATTTTGATAAAAGACATGCTGTGAGACCATTAGAAAAACTGCAATGTGGGGATGAGGTTTACTTACCAGATAAGTCTCTTCAGGGTCAAGTTGTGTCACAGCGTACTGATAGATCTTCTTTGGTGGAAACAGAAAAAGGCTCATATAGGAGGAACAGGGTTCAAATTAAACAAATGCCTCAAATAGGAAATAGAGAGTGTGAAAATAGCGACATATCACTATCACAACCAGCTGCAGTTCCAGCAGAGCCCATACAACCTTTAAGAAGATCCACAAGAAACCCTACTTTGCCTCTTAAACTACAAGACTATTTATTGGATAAGAAATGAAAGGCCATGTGAACTTACTTTTCTTAGAATGAGGATAAGATTAGGACTTATGTGTACATATAGTGTAGGTTGTTTATATTTTGTGCAAAATATCAATGCAAACACCAATTGTTTTATTGATGTGCATTTAGATCTTTAATGCAGCCGCACCCACCATTTTTCCCATGTATCTGTTTCATAGATTTTGGGTATAATTGTGATGTATAACTATGTAAATATAAAATGATATGAAATGCCAGAGCTGGATACTAATGTTAGATAAAAATAAATTTGTGTTAGTTAAGTCTAAAAAATATAAAATAAATGAATAAAAAATAAAATAAAAATAAGAAAGATGATAATGATGGTAATGTTTGTAATTGTATTTTTTGTAATGTTTGTAATTGTATTTTTTGTAAAGAAAGGGAGATGTGGCGTATGTTCATTTATGTCATTGTAACAGATTCCTAACGGTGTTGTGTGTTGTGGGGGCAGGCACTTCTGAGTCATGGCGTATTGTAGAGAACACGAATAAATACAATACATCACTACTATTTGTAGACTTGCATGTTATCAAGATACCACAGTTCTGAAAATTGACAATGGTACCATTTCAAAAGTGTATTAAAAGAGACACAGGGACACGCAGCACTTATTTTTTGACGTCATGTAAGGGTCTCCCTTGAATTAGCACTTACCCAGTAGGCAACAGTTGTAACATTAGTCATCTATTTTAGGAAAAATCAATGGCACATACGGTGGATCCACCTCTCATGTATCATATACCGTGGGAGATGTATACAATTGTGAGACTCTCAAACGAGAAATGGTTGAAAACAAAAAGATATTGAAGGAACTGCACACGCTAGTCCAGCAAAGAGCAAAAACACTGAAGGCCCGCCGTGCTGACACTCAGGTAAGCAAGTGGTGGAAAGTAGTTTGTATCACCACAGATTGGTGAGACTCCATTAACGGACCACCTTTTTCATGGTTACTTAAGTCCTCATAACCCAATGTAACAGCTGTATTCGCCTAAATTATGAAATTCACTCCCAAAATTATGAATAACTGTATATTTTTTCCCAAGTTTGCTTGTGAATTCAATTCTACTCTCACTGTTCTGCCAAGCAAGCTCCTCCCACTGTATTGACATAGCTGAAGAGACATCTTCCATTTTACTATATAAAGTGGCCCTAACGGGACTCAACCTCACGACCCCAGGCCGCTGCTTGGGATGATGGTATCATTCTGGTCTCACAACGTTTGGGTTTGAGTCCCGTCAGTGCCACTTGATATAGTAAAATGGAAGATGTCTCTTCAGCTATGTCAATACAGTGGCAGGAGCTTGCTTGGCAGAACAGTGAGAGTAGAATTGACTCCCAAAATTAGATTGACAATATTACTAGATAGTAGCAAAAAGTACATATGAATACCCAGATTGACAGGTTGATAGGTGGACACTTTCCTCGCAGTTCCAGCTGATTGAGCTATGCTCGGGGCAGCAATGTCACATGAATATTTTATTTTGTTATTATTTTTTTCTAATATTTTTAAATCACAATTACACATTTAACATTCAATATACAATATATAATATAAGATTAAGCATAATATAATCATATGGATCTCCTAGATGGCAATCCCCAAAAGATTTGTCTAGTAGTTAAGCTTATGAGTTCATTTTAATATATTCAGATAAAGGCACTGCCTTAAAGATGGCCAACCCTTAGGTTTTGACCTTCAGACTGTGTCATGACAATTGGGATATATTTTTAAAAACATTTCAGACCCTTTGTAATGATATTTCTAGAAATCTACGTGTGCAAGTCTCTGAGTATTCAGAAATTCATTATTTTAAATGCACGGTCTGTTCTTGTTTTGTTTAGGTATCTTGTTTTTCTACTTTATTTGCGGACTTGTAGATATAATGGTCTTAACAATTTTGTAAAACCACTGGCATAATATTATGTATACTGCCCCACATAAATGTAATTTATATATTTTGAAACAAATAAATAACCATGAGTCAAATCAAACCAATATTTCATAATTAGATCCACTTGTATCACCAGATAATATAATAATGGTCATTAAAAAATCCTCGGGGAATAAGTATGTCATTCTAATTCTAATTTGTATATATCTAGTAAGCAGTTGTGAACTACTGTGGGTTTCCTTTCCAGATCTTCCAATAGGGATTATCCTGTTATGTATCCTCTATGCAGGGTAGCTGAATTCGAAACAAAGTGTGATAATGTTCTAGGTCTTTTACCTATCAGGTTTGCTCACGGATTTATGTAAGAGAATATTCAATTCGATGTCACAAGGCTGGGGGTGTGCTGTTTTACAGGTGCGTATGTCTTTTAGATAAAAAAAATAGTTTTACCAATAAAAGGTACTTATGTACAAATGTTGTTGTGTTCTCTTTCAAAATCTCTAAACTACTGAAAAACTTTTAAACCAACATATCTATTGAGTAGATCTAGTGAAGTGTTGTTGTGGAGATTCGCATGCTTTGATATGAAATTTAGTAGGGTTATAGTGTCGATTTAACATGCATGGTACTTTTTTTTAGTACATTCAGAACCAAGTAGGCTCCATCAGAGTTTTACTACTTGGCCTGGGTGGGGATCGAACCCCGGACCTCTGGGTCAACTGCGCCGCTTAGCGACTAGCCAACAGAGCCAACGCCATACCAACTACGCCATATCCACAAGGCTAAAAACCTTTGCTTCAATGACGTATTGATACCCACTACTAGCTCTGATGTCATGTCTTACGTCCAACGTATGTCCATGATCGTTAAGTATCTCCTTTATAGTACTGAGTAGATCTAGTGAAGTGTTGTTGTGGAGATTCGCATGCTTTGATATGAAATTTAGTAGGGTTATAGTGTCGATTTAACATGCATGGTACTTTTTTTTAGTACATTCAGAACCAAGTAGGCTCCATCAGAGTTTTACTACTTGGCCTGGGTGGGGATCGAACCCCGGACCTCTGGGTCAACTGCGCCGCTTAGCGACTAGCCAACAGAGCCAACGCCATACCAACTACGCCATATCCACAAGGCTAAAAACCTTTGCTTCAATGACGTATTGATACCCACTACTAGCTCTGATGTCATGTCTTACGTCCAACGTATGTCCATGATCGTTAAGTATCTCCTTTATAGTACTGAGTAGACATGACATCTAGTATGATGTGTCATTGAAGCAAAAGGTTTGAGTCGATGGATATGAAAGTTGGTGGCGTTGGCTCTGTTGGCTAGTCGCTAAGCGGCGCAGTTGACCCAGAGGTCCGGGGTTCGATCCCCACCCAGGCCAAGTAGTAAAACTCTGATGGAGCCTACTTGGTTCTGAATGTACTAAAAAAGTACCATGCATGTTAAATCGACACTATAACCCTACTAAATTTCATATCAAAGCATGCGAATCTCCACAACAACACTTCACTAGATCTACTCAGTACTATAAAGGAGATACTTAACGATCATGGACATACGTTGGACGTAAGACATGACATCAGAGCTAGTAGTGGGTATCAATACGTCATTGAAGCAAAGGTTTTTAGCCTTGTGGATATGGCGTTGGTATGGCGTTGGCTCTGTTGGCTAGTCGCTAAGCGGCGCAGTTGACCCAGAGGTCCGGGGTTCGATCCCCACCCAGGCCAAGTAGTAAAACTCTGATGGAGCCTACTTGGTTCTGAATGTACTAAAAAAAGTACCATGCATGTTAAATCGACACTATAACCCTACTAAATTTCATATCAAAGCATGCGAATCTCCACAACAACACTTCACTAGATCTACTCAGTACTATAAAGGAGATACTTAACGATCATGGACATACGTTGGACGTAAGACATGACATCAGAGCTAGTAGTGGGTATCAATACGTCATTGAAGCAAAGGTTTTTAGCCTTGTGGATATGGCGTAGTTGGTATGGCGTTGGCTCTGTTGGCTAGTCGCTAAGCGGCGCAGTTGACCCAGAGGTCCGGGGTTCGATCCCCACCCAGGCCAAGTAGTAAAACTCTGATGGAGCCTACTTGGTTCTGAATGTACTAAAAAAGTACCATGCATGTTAAATCGACACTATAACCCTACTAAATTTCATATCAAAGCATGCGAATCTCCACAACAACACTTCACTAGATCTACTCAGTACTATAAAGGAGATACTTAACGATCATGGACATACGTTGGACGTAAGACATGACATCAGAGCTAGTAGTGGGTATCAATACGTCATTGAAGCAAAGGTTTTTAGCCTTGTGGATATGGCGTGAAGTTGGTATGGCGTTGGCTCTGTTGGCTAGTCGCTAAGCGGCGCAGTTGACCCAGAGGTCCGGGGTTCGATCCCCACCCAGGCCAAGTAGTAAAACTCTGATGGAGCCTACTTGGTTCTGAATGTACTAAAAAAAGTACCATGCATGTTAAATCGACACTATAACCCTACTAAATTTCAACATATCTATGACTTTTATAAATTCATCCAAAAACATATACTATCAAATTATGATACATTATGTATATATTATCTCATATCTTTTGTCTAAATAAATAGATTGATATAGAGACTCATACCGAACTTCATTATAAATTTTAATGCATCACTATCATTGAATAATGAAAAAAAATGCTGTCCACAAATGTTTCTTCTTGTACAGTTGAAAATTGAAAAAAATATATAAACACAGTTAATTTAAAATGTATGTCAAAGTGAACTGAAAGTTTTATATACTTATGCAACTAGACAGATACATACTTGCATACACACACTCTGTAAGAAACATAATTCACAAGTTGTCTTAAGGTACATAATATGAGGACATCGGTTGAGGTCATTATGATAAAGATTAAAATATGATAAAATACGATTTTTGCCACTAAAATCTCATATCCTGCATTTTTGTATATCTTAAGTGCAATATGATGTAACTGTTACTTTAATCAGGGGATTGTACTATCTATCTATAGTAAAATAATTTTCATTTTAGACTAAAAAGGGAGTAATTAAGATATTCAATCAATTATAATTGTACAGAGAGAACTAGTCTTCAACTTGGCATTTGTTGTTATAGATCATGAAAACAAGGATAGTATATTGATATATCAATATACTATCCTTGATGAAAATATGGAGTGTTCATAATATTAGCGAATTCTGTAGTGGAAGTGATGATACCAATCATATCATGGCTGGATGAATGAGTGAAATCAAATTATGTATCAACGTACATGGCAGTGTACAACCTCCAAAACTAAGCCCATCTGAAAGGATTTGTCTATTGGCAGTGCATGCGTGTGACGTACATCTTTAATCAACATACAACGTTTAATCAATGTAAGTAAAGCATTCACGTCATGCGTATGCTAGAGAGTGGCTGTTTTTGTTTACGAACCAAACCGAAGCACTTTCGTGAATATTATGTTGTCCTTTTTTATTTTTTAACGAGATTGCAGGAAGTTCGTTTTCTAATCAATAAGCATTATCGGTAGGATGTTAGCCTTCTAAAAATTCTATATCAAATAAAAATTGGTCACAGATTGGAGTCAGTCAGATTTTTCATTTCAAGCACACTGGTTTCTTACGCCGTACGTGCGATGACTCAACACGTCCAACGTGGTTGGCGCTTTGCGCCACCCGGGTTGGCCATATTATTCATTTTTTGTTCTAAGAACAAGAGGTCTGGCTGGTGATGCATGGTTAATTGGCTTTTAAAAATCATCTAATATTAAATACCAAGTTGCAACAAAAGTCTCATATCTGTCATTAATGAGAGATAGCATTTTGAGGATATCCAATTTCTTCTTAAGTAGATTTTTAAAGTGTAGGAATGAAATTACGTTCTGATTAATTTTTATGTCATAAATATACTTCTTGGCAAAAAGAATTAAAGAGTTCATACTATTTAAAATTGGGTCATTATTATCGTTTGGTATGCCAAATATAATATTGCATACATTTAAGTTAATGTTGGTAGTGTGTCTCCACCAGGCCAAGAGCGAGGTCCAGAAAGGCTGCAATTCGTTGCATCTATATAAATGATGTTCTATGTTATCTATATCCTCGCAATGATAACAATTACTGTGTTCCTTTTTCCTCCAAATGAATAGTAGACTATTGCATGAAATAAATCTACTGATTACTTTATATTAAAAGCTCTGTAGGTTTGTATCAGTGTTGATCGAATATGGATTTGTGTAAATGAGTTTCCAATCAAAGTTGTATTCCGGATATATGGACTCCCACTTGTGAACAGCAGAGGGTATTTGGGGTTTCTGTAGGATGAAATAGGAGTAGAACTCTTTAGAATGAAGTTTTTCTAATGATTTAATTTTATTGCCAAGTTTGACAAAGATGGTCAGGGTTCTACGTTAAATTGTCCCGTTGTCCTGGACAACCATTTTTAAAATCAGGACAACCAAAAGTTGGAGGGTGGTTGTCCTGTGGGACAAACAATTTCAAATTTCAAAATAAAAGTAATGCAAGCTGTGCATTTCAAAACCTTGTGTCACCTAAATTGAATCAAGAATTTTTTTCATTCCCCAACATATCAAGTAACATTTGCATTTCCATATCTTTCCAAAATTATCTGTGACATTCTACGTAGTTTCAAAACTTTCAACACTCCTATGGTATGGTATTCTATTTACAAAAATTCATTAAAATACTAAAATTTTCATTCCTACAAATATTATAGGGCTTTTTTTAAGGTTGGAGGAGTTTCTAAAATAAATTTTGTGAAAATATTACAACATAACTTGAGCTTTTGAGATGACAAAATTTTGAACCGTACAATAGACATGAGGATAAAAAAAAAACTTGCATATTTAATGAATGCGATGCAATTTTTTATTTTTGTATAAAGTTTGTTCACGAGAAAAGATACATTATGTGTACAAAAAATTTTGTTTGTTTTTTCTTAACATGATTGATATAATAATAAAATAAGCTGTATAATCTAAGACGCTATATCTGTATAGCATAAAACTGAGCGCAAAAACAAGGACAACCTCATGGTAAGTTAGGACAACCAAACATTGGATGCTGGTTGTCCTGTGGGCAACCTCTCACCAAAGTTAACGTACAGCCCTGATGGTGTCTCTCTGATTTTCATTTAATAGATCTTTCTTGTTAATGATTCTTATCCAATATTTTGGTATAGCACCGTATCATGGCTAGCCGTGATATACCCCGAGAACACAGCTGATAAAATAATTCATGTTACAAACTCACCCCATTTTGTCTATATGTCTAATGTTACAACATGTCAAAAACTAGATATTTTTCACACCACAGAAATGTGTAAAACTTAAAAACAATTGATTTTGTATAAATAATTCAGCACTGAAATATGATTTAAGTACTCATTGTAACAGTTTATTTGTAGTGTAAATCATATAAATCATTATATATTATATAATTATATGAATTAAGTACATTTTCATATTTCAAGTTTCCATTTCAAGTTTCCACCTCTTCAAAATGTTTTCAAAATGTGGTATTACTGGTATTGTTTAGTATCGTTGTTTTTATTTTATTTTGTTACGTTTCTAATATTTTCATCATTTTTCTCATGGCCTCATCAGGAAATCACATAATTACAATACATATCTGTTGAAATTATGTGTATTTCCTGATGGGGCCATGAGAAAAATAATAAAGATATTAGAAATTAGCAAAATAAAAATAACGATACTGAATTCTGAATAATTAATAATACCATATTTTGAAAACTTTTTATAAGGTAGAAAAATACGTAGAAACAAGAAATATTAAGAATATCACCTATTGGCAAGTTAAACAACTTTGTTATAAGTATATTTTTATTTGGCGGATTTTGTTATTAATAATTATGTAGTATGTTGTTGAGAAATTTTGTACTGATATATTGGAGCTTCACATTAAAATCATGACTATGTACATGTATTTAAATTTAAGCATTAAACAAAAGGTGTTTTAAAAGAAAATGAGTTCTAGTTATCACAGATACATGTACTAATGATCCGTCAACCTGTCAACCTTTCATATTATTGCCCGGGGGGGAGGGGGGGCATTTCCATAGTCGCCCTATAAGGCATGTGCCACTGCTAGGGGTCACCTTTTCCACCACTCAGTTTCACTAGGGGTGATGATTTCAATATTCCAGCTAGTTTCACTAAGGGAGGTTCAATCTCAAAGTTCGATATCTAGCTCTCTTTTCATGTGATTTTGCATTATTGAGCCATAAAAAATCATAAAAGGTAAATATAAGTTGCAGAAAATCTTGTTTTCATAAGAGTATCACATAGAATAATACCCTATTGCTTTCATTCAGTGGTTTCAATAGGGGTATCATTTTCATAGTTTCACTGGTTTCACTAAGGGGTATGATTTTGGACCTTCAGTGGCACCCCTTACCCATTCACCCCTGAAGTACCCCCCCGAGTTAATGCCACACAACTACAGTGGAATCATGATTATTACCAATCATATCCATCTTAATTTAATGATATATGATGCCTTGCATAACTCTTAACCTAATCACAGTCTATTGCGTCATCACTTAAGTATGAATTTATTTCGTAGTTAATTCTAGAACTATCCTGTGCCTTCAATATAAAGTAACAGTTGATTGTTGTTCAAATATGTGTCACTAGCAATTAACGAAGCTCATTTAAAATTAATTCTAGAAAGCCTCTGTGAATAAAACAAATTCATGTACTATGCAAACATTAACAACTATAAATTTACTTCATAGGTTGCACTGGAGGAAAAGTATCTATTTCCAATTCTAAACCAAACGTATTTTTTTATATTGATACACTGCTAAACCAAGTTTGGATTTGAGCAAAAACCAACTTTGGATTTTCAATAAACCACATCTCTTAATCACATTTGCTTCAGGCTCCTGCTTCTTTCCATCTGCCAAGGGACCGTCCTTGCAAACCAGCAGATGGAGTACTGTTTTGCTTTTATTTTCAGAATGTGAAAGCTGTATTCTCCTAGTCCATGAGATGGGGCAGATGTTGGTACCATTTTTAGGGGCAAATTCTTATTGGCATATTTCAATACCTTATAAACAAATTTAATGATAATTAAGATGAGATGCAATAATAAAATTTTCAATAATTTTAACAAATTTTCGGCATGTTCTGCCTTCATCAAGTTATAAATGAAAACAATATACAAAACAATGTTCTACGTAGAACGTAACACGTAAAAATACGTAAAAAATACGTAAAAAATACGTAAAAATATGTACGTGAAACATCAGACGTATTGTGTATACGTTTAACTTAAACCCATAGTTAACAAGATAGATTATCATTATAATACAATAGTATTATAATTAAAACTCAACAAGATGATAAAATACTGCTACATATCAACCAATAATAAGACAACATGATGAAAATACATTACATATCTGGGGTAACAAAAACAGAATTATAATCCGTATTCATTCCTCTGCCTAAAAAACATCCTAATCTACCAATCATTTTTTGTTCTTTTGACATGTCTCTAAGGAGGACATGGTAGTGGGACCTAGAGGCAGTTTTAGTCCTAGATCATCGTTTACATGTGAAACGAAAGGGTTAGTATATTGTATTATTTGTAAGAAATGTGGGGAACTTTATGTTGGAGAATCAGGACGTAGACTGGGTGATAGATTTAGAGAACACTTGAAAGATGTAAGGGATAAGGCTGATAAGGAGGTAGCTAGACATTTCAATTCTGATAGACATAGGGGGGTGGAAGATATGGAGGTTTGTGGGTTATTATTAGAGAGAGGTTTAATAAGTAGAAAGTTAAAAGAACAAAAAATGATTGGTAGATTAGGATGTTTTTTAGGCAGAGGAATGAATACGGATTATAATTCTGTTTTTGTTACCCCAGATATGTAATGTATTTTCATCATGTTGTCTTATTATTGGTTGATATGTAGCAGTATTTTATCATCTTGTTGAGTTTTAATTATAATACTATTGTATTATAATGATAATCTATCTTGTTAACTATGGGTTTAAGTTAAACGTATACACAATACGCCTGACGTTTCACGCATATATTTTTTACGTATTTTTATGTATTTTTTTTTATTTATTTTTACGCGTGTGTACGTGTTACGTTCTGAGAACATTGTTTTGTATATTGTTTTCATTTATAACTTGATGAAGGCAGAACATGCCGAAAATTTGTTAAAATTATTGAAAATTTTATTATTGCATCTCATCTTAATTATCATTAAATTTGTTTATAATCAATAGATGCGGCACAGCAATTACTACATTTTATTTATTCAATACCTTATGTTGTCCAATTAGTTGGGCAGGAGCAGGGGGGTCCCATGCACCGTCATGACTACGAAATATGACATACCTTTTCGGAATCCTTAGGATGTCTACTTTTTGACTACGCTAGTTCCCCGCGCGGGAAAGTGTCCCATGGGGGTCATACGGTGGCCATTTTGAAATGACGTCAAAAATCCAACATTTGAATAAACCTGAATATTGTGATAATTTCTTGTCCCAACATTGCCTAAATAGCCTTAATCAACGTTCTTGACCTTGATAAATCACTTTCACTTAGAAAAATCAATAATCATAAAATCCAATATGGCCGCCACCCGCCATATTGAAAACTCATTTTTATGCTCATGTAGTAAATGTTAACCGATTTTGATGATCTTGGTGTCAAAATATATGTTTTTGAGGATGGCCAATCGATTAAAATACGTTAGTAAGCTCTAGCTCTAACCGCTGATGAAATATAATGGGGTTTGTTATGAATTTTTCTTTAAATTATCGAATTACGTTATATTGACACATGCTCTGTCTTTATTAACCTATAAATTCATGGAACAATGCAGTACAATATTATGTTTAAGAAATGAAAAGTCATACTGAAAATAGTAGTGCACAATTTAATACATTTAAACAAAGTGGGAGAAAAAGGGATGCTTAATACAAGGTTTGCACACGTAATTGGTGATGGGCTAACAATCATAAGTCAACATTTTGCAAGTTGTGATGTCAAAAAGCGTAAAATTGACATCAGCATGACGAGGGTCTCTAGAGAGACGGGAAGAATGCATAGCAGAAGCCTGAAGCTAATCCCATTAGAGATGTGTGATTTGTTAAAAAACAAACATGGTTTTTTCTCACATCCAAACGTGGTTTAGCAGTGTTTCAATAAAAAAAATTGGATTAGCATTGGAAAGAGTCACTTTTCGCCAGTGTTGTTTGCTTTTCAGTCTGAAGAGTATAAGGTGACTCAAGAAATACAGAAATCAGTTGATAGCCTTTGGACCCTCCTAAAAGACCAATGCAGTCGAATTGCTCTTCTGATAACTTCTCCAGTCTATACCACAAAAGATCAACAACTGGCGAAAGACCTCCCAATCATGAACCAGGTACATCTTATTTTCCCCATAACCATAAGGTACTGCACTTAATGCAACATGGTACACATGAATCAGAAATACTAACAAAAGAAACAAACAGGTCAAATCTCCATTCCACTATGTAACCAGCATATACTATTTATAAACAATGGGTAAAGGAAACATTTAAGGTAGAATGTCCCCAAAACAACAAAAAAGGATTAGTTATTTTTTTTTCACACGATGATGATCCAGCATATGATTACATTAACTGAAAAAAAAATCAAAAGATTTTACCACTTCGTTAAAGTTTACCACCATGTTGAAAGTCTACTACAATTTATGTACAAGACCATGGAAAATCATATAAATTTCTCTTCTAATTAAGCTTTTGGAAAATGTGAAGCGTTCCATGGCACAATTCTTTATTATAAATGTTCACATGCATCATATGAAATGTTTGAATTTTTTTTTCACGATTCTACCGCTTTATTACATTTCGCGATTCTACCGCTTCGTTACATTTTTATGACATATTTTATACCTCCAGTTTTAGGTGAAACCCAGGGGTGAAGCGCTGATGGAAAAAAATATTTTCATTTATCTGTGGGATCTATAAATGTATTTACAAATAAAAGTTATCAATGAATTTGACAATATGCATTTTTTTAATCACAAACCATATTTAGAAATGTAAACTGTGGCACCAAAAGTGACAAACCATGTTTTACAAATATATATCAGTCGAGTCTCACCCCTTGTCATAACATAACGTTCATATTTATTAAAGATTACAAAGGTAAATTAGTCTGAGTGTACATAGCACTGTATACTATTTCCACTTTGTATTTATAAACAAAAGCTACACAACAATAAAATAGTAACAAACATGCATGAGGTGTACCTTGGTCTTTGGACATCGTTTTTTAATGACCTACAACATCCTTCTATGACCTACAACATCCTTGATGTTTAGAGACATTAGCAGATTGCTTATCTGATAAGATCCAAATCAAGTATTAATATGCTTGCTATTCCAAATTTTGTGTTTAGGGAAAAACTTCTTGTTCCTTTCACAAGTTCACAAAATATGCATCTGGCCATATGCACCTCGAAGTGTGACTTGGCCTTCATTGTTTCCATGATAAACATAGAAATACCTACACAACCCACACTGTATTAATTTTCTCTAAGGTCACATTCCAATGTGAATGCTACTTTCTACTGCCCAATTTACATAGAGGACCCGACTTAAAGTTCTTGAAATACAAGTCTATGTCCATCAGTCGGATGTAACAATCTTAGAAGTGTTTACTGAAACTGTCAATTATCAGTATAACTAATTTATGCTATCAATCTTACTTAACTATTCAGTCTCTCTTTATCTGGAAATAAAATATGACTTGCTAGAGACATGTGCACAGTACTAGGATCAAAGAGTCTAGGAAATAAAATATGACTTGCTAGAGACATGTGCACAGTACTAGGATCAAAGAGTCTAGGTCATATTGATACTGTCATCAAAATCATGACAACAAATTAGCAATATTATGAAGGTTCAGGCTAAAAATGCTACGAATAGTACATTTCAGTAATGTTCAGGGTCTAGCAATACACTGTATAGCTAAAAGCAATCATTAAACAGAGTTATTTGGCTCCAAACTGCAAACTGTATTTATTTGCATGGGCAATAATATAATTTTTTTAACACGTTTTTGTTTTTTGCTCCCGTTTTTCAAAGGTGAACGGACAGCACTAACATCGGTAATCATCGGTAATTACCGTAAATTGAGAAATCCGAGCTTTTGGACACATTCTACCTTAGCAATATAAAAAGATCCGTTCATAATTTCTTAAGGCAAGTTAAATGTGATATTAAACATATAGTTGCAGTTTATAGATATATCAGTGCAATACTAGAACTATCTGATCTATTAGATTACATATTGTAATGATGCTAATTTGTTTAAAAGTTTTGACAGTAGGAAATTTAAAAACATATAATGATGATGTATACAAAAATTACTTAGAATTATCTGAATTCTTATCATTATTTTGTTTTACTATTGAATCCTTTATTACATTTGTGAATATTGTCTATGAAAATGGATTTTTTTTTTTTTTGCTTTTTGCTTGAATGTTTCCTATTTTAACAGTTGTGTGTAACATTGTACAATATAAAGAGTCATTGTAAGTCATGTAATACGACTCTTATGTAAAGTGGGTTTTAGAATTATAATAAAATATTTAAAGAAAAGAAAAAAGAAAAAACTCTGGATGTTTGGTGTTAAGTCGAATGATGATACCAGTACATAGAGCTTTCTTGAGAAATTGTGTATCACAGATATTGATGTTGTGCTTTGTAAAGGGAGACTGAGATGGCTAGATCATGTTGAGCCCATTTCTGGCTAGATTAGCAAAGTAAGAAAATGTTAGATAGATGGAAAGGAAAGGGAAGAGCAAAACAGACTTTGGTTGCAGTCATGCAGAAAGATTAGACACATTTCGACATGGGTCTGATAGATCCTGGTGACTAAAAGGCTAGTAGAGGACACTCGAGATGTAGACTGGACAGCCAGGATCTGAAAGTCTGAATGAGGAATAATGTAACAATTAAACGAAACTTACCAGCGAAGCTGTAAGTTGAAGTTTGATGAGAATTTCTTCTGCTTCACCACTGGAGCGAGGTGTCACATGAGAAACGCGGAAGTCGTTTGTCGGCATTCTTCAACGTAGAGTTTACGAAAAAAACGTAGATAACTAAAAAGGGTGGGTCACAAGGGAGGGATGTGACCCCTCGCTCCAGTGGTGAAGCAGAAGAAATCCTCATCAAACTTCAACTTACAGCTTCGCCGGTAAGTTTCGTTTAATTGTTACATTTCTTCTGCTTCACCCTGTAGCGAGGTGACGTCACATGAGATGTTTAACGTCGTAAACTCTACACATCAACATTTCCATAAGTAACTTATTTATTTTGTTTGAATGTAATTATTCTAATAATAAACAATAATAAACACAATCGCATATGTTGTTGATAATTTTATTCATTATTTTTATACATGTATTTTCACTAAAAATTTCTTCTAACCTAAATGAAAAACTTGGCTATTTACTATATGTGATTAGAAACAATTGTTCTTTTTCATACATTGAACATCAAAAGACTCACTTAGAGGTTGCCAAAATCGAGTTAGCAAATTCATCAAACTGTTCGATGGGCATTTGATAATGTTTGGAGAAAGTGGAGCTGGATGACCATCCGGCTACTTTCATTATTGTATCTATGGGCACTTGCAAAAAACACGCTTTGCTAGTTGAAGCACCCCTGGTGCTGCGTGCACTGTAACGCTTATCCACTCCACATTGTGCCAGCACCGTCTTTAGCCACCTTGCTATGGTACTCCTGGTCACCCTTTTATGGGGTTTTTGGAAAGATACAAGAAGCCCACTTTCATGTCGCAAGGCTTTAGTCCTATCAACATACTCAGTCAACAGAGTAACAATACAGAGTCTACGGCATGCCTTATATTTTGTCAAAACAATATCTTTCAAGTGAACTCCTGGTTTTGACTGTTTAAGCAATGAATTGATTTTAAAAATCATCATCATCATCATCATCATCATCATCATCATCATCATCATCATCATCATCATCATCATCATCATCATCATCATCATCATCATCATCATCATCATCATCATCATCATCATCATCATCATCGTTTATTTGGGCAGGGCTGAATTAATCCTCTGCAGAGGGTGCGGCCTGGCTGCCTAGTTGTGACCGTAGACGTCCCCTCCATGCTTGACGGTCCTCGGGGTCCATTCCTTCCATGCCAAGTGATACTCTGTCGCGTTTCACCAGCTCATCCCAGGTCAACTTTGGTCTGCCTGGAGCTTTCTGTCTCATGATCTTATACTCCCTCACTCTGGCTATCCAGCCGGTGCTTCGCTCTACATGGCCTAGCCATCTCATCCTGTTCGTATGAAGCACAGCTACGATGTCCTTTATCCCAAGCTTTTCTAGGAGGCAGTCAGAGCTCACGTCATCCTGGGGCCTTACACGACAGATCCATCGGATCATGGCTCGATTATTTCTTCTCAAACGGTTCAGGGTCTTGGAGGAGGCAGCCCAGGTTTCGAACCATGTAGCATCACACCACGTACACAAGTGGAGTAAACTCTGCCTCTGGATACCAGCGGGAGATGCTTGTTTGTGAATATCGGGAGGGAGCTCTTTCGGAACTTCCTTTCTAACGGTCCTGCATCTCACGGTAGCGGCTAGCTCACAGTCACCACTGCTGGATAGCATGTCACCCAAGTAGCAGAACTCGGGACACAACTTCCAGCTTATGCTCACCTACTGTGACCTCCTTGACTGGCCTGCCATCAACAGGTCTGGCAGCACCTGCACATCTCGGACATGTGACATATGACCTTGTCATTGCTTAGCACCATGTGTGACACATCTAAAGCTGAAAGAGTTTGTACTCGCTGCGCAGTCAGCAACGCTAATAAATAAGATCAGAGTTAACTTTAGAGTGAGGTCCTTCAAACTGAGTTCGATGCTTGTTTTTTTTCTCTTTTATGCACCGTAACACTACTGACGGGTCCCAAGAAGTACTGGATCTGGGAAGAGTAGGCCTAATATTAAAAGCCCTAGCAAGAAATCTTTTCATTAAGGGGTTTACACCTAACCCCATTAGTATTAGTGATGTCTATGCTTGCCACTGCGGAACGTGCAGTATTCAAGCCACTGTAACCTAAATCTCCCCTATGAAGCTTATTGAGGAAATTTACAAGCATCACAGGAGTCGGTGAACAGGGATCCTCATCCCTTGCCTTTGCAAAACTGTCCACTTTTTAATATACATTGCATATTGTTTCCTTGTAGCTGGTCTAAGTGATGACATGATGACGCCCCTGGCATCTGCATCGATGTTGGTTCGAATACATTTTCCCAGAGACAGACAGGCGAAAAAATCTTAGATTTGTTGGTGGTTGGCGGTGGCTGGCCTGATGTGTCACTGCATTCTTTATGGGAAGCAAAAATATACAATCTACTAGTATTGCAGTAATCAATGAGAACCATGGGTGCGTGGACCAGTAAGGGCCAATTAGAATTGCTTATTTGCTTTATCTTGTATTATCTTTTTGGACCACTCTGCCCATGAGGCAGAATGGGGGAAATATGTAATTTAAATGCTGTCCCCAAATTTGTGAGAATGCATCTACTGCTACAGCATCTGGATCTGGCTTCCAGGAGATGTAATCTCTAACTTGGTGGTTAAGCCTAGATGCGAACAAATCTATGTGTGGGAGACCCCATAAGTCAGTTATTCTCTGAAAAAAAGATCAGGGTTAAGACACCATTCTGTGTTATCATGGATGCGTCTAGATTCTTTGTCTGCAAGCACATTATGCACACCTGGAATAAACGTTGCAGTTAACAAAATATTTCTAGATTCAGCCCAAAGCCACATCTGTCTCGCAACTTGGTAGCAATCTGGCTTTGTGCCTCCCTGGTTGTTAATATACGCCACTGCTGTTGTATTGTCTATTTGCAATTGAATATGAGCATTGTTAATCTGGGAGCAGAAACATTTTAATGTAAAGAAAGCTGCTAACAATTCTTTAATATTAATGTGGACTTCATTTTCTGCATGGGACCACTGTCCTCCTGTCGCTGTTGATGGTTGACCAGCGATTAGTCCACCCCAACCTGAATTGCTAGCATCAGATTGCAAAATAACTGATGGTGATGGTTGAAGGATAAATTTTTTCGATGTATCAATATTTTCCATCCACCATCTGATATCACTTCTGGCTTCTCTGCTCAAGGTCATTTTTGCCTCGAAATCTCCATTAGTTTCTTTTAGTGCTTTTGCTTTTTCTATTTCGAGACAGCGATACCTGACTCCACCTAGCAGTGCCGCTACCATTTTTCCCACTAATTCTGCAACCTGCCTAATAGAAAACTTTTGTTTTCTTAACATGCTAGCACAAAGGGTCTTAATGTTTTCAGCCTTATCAGATGTTATGCGTACAGACATATCTTGGGAATTGAGCATAAAACTTATGTATTGTATTTCTTGTGTTGGCTGAAAAACAGACTTTTCCGGGTGAATGACAAAACCTGCACTTCTCAAAGCATCCACTGTTGCTTTGACATTTGCTTGACACTCCTCCTTTGAGGTGCCTTGCAAGAAAGAATCATCAATGTATGCTGTGTTGTGAAAACCTTGCTTCCTAAGATGAGAGAAAATTGGTTTTAGTAACTTGGTAAAAATTCGTGGAGCCGGCGAGAGTCCGTTCGGCATAGCTGTAAAACAGTAAACATTCTCATTAAACGTGAACTTGAGGTACTTCCAAAACTTTTTGGCAATTGGTACTGAATAATATGCATCCTTAAGATCAACTAATGCCATAAAACAGTCCTTTGTCATGAGGTTAATGGCTGAATGAAGGCAGTCCATCTTAAAATGACTATATTGCAACAACACATTTAATTTTGATAAGTCTAAAATTACTCTATGTGAGCCATCTTTTTTAGCCCTGAGGAAAATATTGGAGAAGAAACCTCCTTCCTCTGAACATTGGACAATAACCTCTTTTCTAAGTAAATTATCAACCTCCCTCTCTATAATCTGAGACTCAATTCGTGAGAATGCAATGGGTTTTGGTTTTTTAAATTGATAAGGCTCTTCTATGAGCTCAATGTCTACCCCATGCAAGCTACTCAGTACCCATTTATCTGATGTAAAATTTAACCAATTCTGGGAAAACTCTGTGAGTCTTCCTGCCTTAAAATTATTTACATCATACCTCAATTCGCACACCAGTCTCTCAACATACAAAGACCAGTTATTTACCTGAGCCTGTGGCTGTAAATCTACTGGATTTTCCCGCCTGTCTTCTTGTACGGGCGCAATCGCTGGCTGCCTCGTTGTCGGTTGTTTACCCCTCTCTGAGGGCCGAATCCACCTCTCTGCTGGGGGAAGTATTGTGTTCGCTCCTGTGGAGCATACCCCCTTTGCGTTGTGTACTGATGGCGCGCACCCATGAAGTGGTCCTGGGGGTGGCCAAATCCACCCCTTGCCCTAAAAAATTATTTCTTGGAGCTTTGCCCCGAAAACTGCTGGCCTCATATTTGTAAGATTTAACTTTCTCCAAATTGTCCATAGTTTTGTCAATTTCATCCCCAAAAAGTTCTCTAGTAACTTTTTCCGAATGACTACACATGGGCTTGAGTTTTTTGGGTAGATCCTCTTTGATTAAGTCTTTTCTCTTATTGTTGATAGTGTGGCAAGTCTGTGTTAGCATTTGCAAGGATCCCAACAACTCTACTGCTAAATCATCTTTCTTTTCCTTGCTAACTGTACCTGCCGTGCCACAGAGAGTGTCCACTGCGCGTATTAAGGGTACCATGCCCGCACATAACATCTTTTGTATGGTCTGGAGTTTTACATCATGTCCCTTTGTCTCAGTTTTAATAGTGCCTATCTTCCATACCCTTTCATTGACGAGGGGTGCTGTGAGGTATGGTAAGTTACTAGGGCGTTTGAACTTATCCAGCTTTTCATTGATCTGTTGCACCGACAGACTGCCCTGTAACATGTCTGTTACCAAGTCCGCCATCTTAGACGTTACAGGAGGTCCTGCCACCTCTTTATCATAGTCATTTCTAATTCTGGACATCTCTTTATCGATAGCGCTCACCCCCTCGCCCTGGTCAGGTTCTTGCAACATTTCCTCATTGCCATCAGCTTCATGCTCAGACACTACCGGATTGTCCTCTGGCTCATCACCTTCCAGTTCCTCATCACTCTGGGTATCACCCTGTCCAGCACATGGCTTCATGAAAAATTCCATAAATTGCCCAAAATTTTGGGACATAACAGCGTTATGTTGGGTCATGGCCCCCATGAAATCACTCAATTGCCTATTCAAGGCTGCAAAGCCATTATCATTGGAATTTTGCTCTGTGAGCATGCTTGTACTAGGCAAATTGGTTGTCTGCCCTGTGGGCAAGTCTTCCGTGGGACCTGTGGTCCTTTCGGAACTTATTCTTTGCCCTGTGGGCGATTTTTGTGGCTGACCTGTGGTCATATCAGTGCTACTACTAAGCCCTGTGGGCTTTGCACCGTTGTCTGTTGCCATCTTGAAAATGTCTGATTTGGCTTTGGAGTTATGGCCTGTGGCTGCAATACTCCCTTTATGTTTAATAGTATGGTCAACTTTCTCACCAGACCTAGGCTTTTTACCCTTATTATCCGATGACTTGTCCCTTTTTCTTTCCGAAGACTTCTCCTTATCCTTCTTAACCTCCTCACCACCCACGCGGTTGTGGGCGATAAACGAGTCTAAAACATTCCCACTCGCCATGCTGCTAAGAAAACTTCACTTAAAACTAAATCCAAGCGAGTGTCCGATGATATTGTGTTTAATACAGTTCCTGTTGTTAGCTACTAAAAATTTTAATTAAAAAGAAGTCTATATCACGTTGGAACACTTCGAAAATCTTAAATAGCTTTGAAAAAATGCCACAGTGCGTGT
>CM032660.1:30724234-30735691 GCA_019095985.1 Streblospio benedicti
TGAGCAAAACCAACTTTGGATTTTCAATAAACCACATCTCTTAATCACATTTGCTTCAGGCTCCTGCTTTTCCATCTGCCAAGGACCGCCTTCACGCCTCCTTGCAAACCAGCAGATGGAGTACTGTTTTGCTTTTATTTTCAGAATGTGAAAGCTGTATTCTCCTAGTCCATGAGATGGGGCAGATGTTGGTACCATTTTTTAGGGGCAAATTCTTATTGGCATATTTCAATACCTTATGTTGTCCAATTAGTTGGGCAGGAGCAGGGGGGTCCCATGCACCGTAATGACTACTTAAATATGACATACCTTTTCGAATCCTTAGGATGTCTACTTTTGACTACGCTAGTTCCCCTCAACGGGAAAGTGTCCCATGGGGGTCATACGGGTGGCCATTTTGAAATGACGTCAAAAATCCAACATTTGAATAAACCTGAATATTGTGATAATTTCTTGTCCCAACATTGCCTAAATAGCCTTAATCAACGTTCTTGACCTTGATAAATCACTTTCACTTAGAAAAATCAATAATCATAAAATCCAATATGGCCGCCACCCGCCATATTGAAAACTCATTTTTATGCTCATGTAAAATGTTAACCCATTTTGATGATCTTGGTGTCAAAATATATGTTTTTGAGGATGGCCAATCGATTAAAATACGTTAGTAAGCTCTAGCTCTAACCGCTGATGAAATATAATGGGGTTTGTTATGAATTTTTCTTTAAATTATCGAATTACGTTATATTGACACATGCTCTGTCTTTATTAACCTATAAATTCATGGAACAATGCAGTACAATATTATGTTTAAGAAATGAAAAGTCATACTGAAAATAGTAGTGCACAATTTAATACATTTAAACAAAGTGGGAGAAAAAGGGATGCTTAATACAAGGTTTGCACACGTAATTGGTGATGGGCTAACAATCATAAGTCAACATTTTGCAAGTTGTGATGTCAAAAGCGTAAAATTGACATCAGCATGACGAGGGTCCTAGAGAGACGGAAGAATGCATAGCAGAAGCCTGAAGCTAATCCCATTAGAGATGTGTGATTTGTTAAAAAACAAACATGGTTTTTTCTCACATCCAAACGTGGTTTAGCAGTGTTTCAATAAAAAAAATTGGATTAGCATTGGAAAGAGTCACTTTTCGCCAGTGTTGTTTGCTTTTCAGTCTGAAGAGTATAAGGTGACTCAAGAAATACAGAAATCAGTTGATAGCCTTTGACCCCTCCTAAAAGACCAATGCAGTCAATTGCTCTTCTGATAACTTCAGTCTATACCACAAAAGATCAACAACTGGCGAAAGACCTCCCAATCATGAACCAGGTACATCTTATTTTTCCCCATAACCATAAGGTACTGCACTTAATGCAACATGGTACACATGAATCAGAAATACTAACAAAAAGAAACAAGCAGGTCAAATCTCATTCCAATTATCGTAACCAGCATATACTATTTATAAACAATGGGTAAAAAGGAAACAAAATGTGATATTAAACATATAGTTGCAGTCTATAGATATATCAGTGCAATACTAGAACTATCTGATCTATTAGATTACATATTGTAATGATGCTAATTTGTTTAAAAGTTTTGACAGTAGGAAATTTAAAAACATATAATGATGATGTATACAAAAATTACTTAGAATTATCTGAATTTTATCATTATTTTGTTTTACTATTGAATCCTTTATTACATTTGTGAATATTGTCTATGAAAATGGATTTTTTTTTTTTTTGCTTTTTGCTTGAATGTTTCCTATTTTAACAGTTGTGTGTAACATTGTACAATATAAAGAGTCATTGTAAGTCATGTAATACGACTCTTATGTAAAGTGGGTTTTAGAATTATAATAAAATATTTAAAGAAAAGAAAAAAGAAAAAACTCTGGATGTTTGGTGTTAAGTCGAATGATGATACCAGTACATAGAGCTTTCTTGAGAAATTGTGTATCACAGATATTGATGTTGTGCTTTGTAAAGGGAGACTGAGATGGCTAGATCATGTTGAGCCCATTTCTGGCTAGATTAGCAAAGTAAGAAAATGTTAGATAGATGGAAAGGAAAGGGAAGAGCAAAACAGACTTTGGTTGCAGTCATGCAGAAAGATTAGACACATTTCGACATGGGTCTGATAGATCCTGGTGACTAAAAGGCTAGTAGAGGACACTCGAGATGTAGACTGGACAGCCAGGATCTGAAAGTCTGAATGAGGAATAATGTAACAATTAAACGAAACTTACCAGCGAAGCTGTAAGTTGAAGTTTGATGAGAATTTCTTCTGCTTCACCACTGGAGCGAGGTGTCACATGAGAAACGCTGAAGTCGCTTTTGTCGGCATTCTTCAACGAGTTTACGAAAAAACGTAGATAACTAAAAAAAAGGGTGGGTCACAAAGGAGGGATGGGACCGCCTCCAGGAAAGCAGAAGAAATCATCAAACTTCAACTTACAGCTTCGCCGGCAAGTTTCGCTTAATTGTTACATTTCTTCTGCTTCACCCTGTAGCGAGGTGACGCCACATGAGATGTTTAACGCCGTAAACTCTACACATCAACATTTCCATAAGTAACTTATTTATTTTGTTTGAATGTAATTATTCTAATAATAAACAATAAACACAATCGCATATGTTGTTGATAATTTTATTCATTATTTTTATACATGTATTTTCACTAAAAAATTTCTTCTAACCTAAATGAAAAACTTGGCTATTTACTATATGTGATTAGAAACAATTGTTCTTTTTTTCATACATTGAACATCAAAAAGACTCACTTAGAGGTTGCCAAAATCGAGTTAGCAAATTCATCAAACTGTTCGATGGGCATTTGATAATGTTTGGAGAAAGTGGAGCTGGATGACCATCCGGCTACTTTCATTATTGTATCTATGGGCACTTGCAAAAAACACGCTTTGCTAGTTGAAGCACCCCTGGTGCTGCGTGCACTGTAACGCTTATCCACTCCACATTGTGCCAGCACCGTCTTTAGCCACCTTGCTATGGTACTCCTGGTCACCCTTTTATGGGGTTTTTGGAAAGATACAAGAAGCCCACTTTCATGTCGCAAGGCTTTAGTCCTATCAACATACTCAGTCAACAGAGTAACAATACAGAGTCTACGGCATGCCTTATATTTTGTCAAAACAATATCTTTCAAGTGAACTCCTGGTTTTGACAATGTTTATCATCATCAATGAATTGATTTTAAAAATCATCATCATCATCATCATCATCATCATCATCATCATCATCATCATCATCATCATCATCATCATCATCATCATCATCATCATCATCATCATCATCATCATCATCATCATCATCATCATCATCATCATCATCATCATCATCATCATCATCATCATCATCATCATCATCATCATCATCATCATCATCATCATCATCATCATCATCGTTTATTTGGGCAGGGCTGAATTAATCCTCTGCAGAGGGTGCGGCCTGGCTGCCTAGTTGTGACCGTAGACGTCCCCTCCATGCTTGACGGTCCTCGGGGTCCATTCCTTCCATGCCAAGTGATACTCTGTCGCGTTTCACCAGCTCATCCCAGGTCAACTTTGGTCTGCCTGGAGCTTTCTGTCTCATGATCTTATACTCCCTCACTCTGGCTATCCAGCCGGTGCTTCGCTCTACATGGCCTAGCCATCTCATCCTGTTCGTATGAAGCACAGCTACGATGTCCTTTATCCCAAGCTTTTCTAGGAGGCAGTCAGAGCTCACGTCATCCTGGGGCCTTACACGACAGATCCATCGGATCATGGCTCGATCATTTCTTCTCAAACGGTTCAGGGTCTTGGAGGAGGCAGCCCAGGTTTCGGAACCATGTAGCATCACACTACGTACACAAGTGGAGTAAACTCTGCCTCTGGATACCAGCGGGAGATGCTTGTTTGTGAATATCGGGAGGAGCTCACGGAACTTCCCCCTTGCGGTCCTGCATCTCACGGTAGCGGCTAGCTCACAGTCACCACTGCTGGATAGCATGTCACCCAAGTAGCAGAACTCGGACACAACTTCCAGCTTATGCTCACCTACTGTGACCTCCTTGACTGGCCTGCCATCAACAGGTCTGGCAGCACCTGCACATCTCGGACATGTGACATATGACCTTGTCATTGCTTAGCACCATGTGTGACACATCTAAAGCTGAAAGAGTTTGTACTCGCTGCGCAGTCAGCAACGCTAATAAATAAGATCAGAGTTAACTTTAGAGTGAGGTCCTTCAAACTGAGTTCCGATGCTTGTTTTTTCTCTTTTATGCACCGTAACACTACTGACGGGTCCCAAGAAGTACTGGATCTGGGAAGAGTAGGCCTAATATTAAAAGCCCTAGCAAGAAATCTTTTCATTAAGGGGTTTACACCTAACCCCATTAGTATTAGTGATGTCTATGCTTGCCACTGCGGAACGTGCAGTATTCAAGCCACTGTAACCTAAATCTCCCCTATGAAGCTTATTGAGGAAATTTACAAGCATCACAGGAGTCGGTGAACAGGGATCCTCATCCCTTGCCTTTGCAAAAACTGTCCACTTTTTAATATACATTGCATATTGTTTCCTTGTAGCTGGTCTAAGTGATGGCATGATGACGTCCCTGGCATCTGCATCGATGTTGGTTCGGAATACATTTTCCCAGAGACAGACAGGCGAAAAATCTTAGATTTGTTGGTGGTTGGCGGTGGCTGGCCTGATGTGTCACTGCATTCTTTATGGGGAGCAAAAATATACAATCTACTAGTATTGCAGTAATCAATGAGAACCATGGGTGCGTGGACCAGTAAGGGCCAATTAGAATTGCTTCTGCTTTATCTTGTATTATCTTTTGGACCACTCTGCCCATGAGGCAGAATGGGGGAAATATGTAATACAAATGCTGTCCCCAAATTTGCGAGAATGCATCTACTGCTACAGCATCTGGGTCTGGCTTCCAGGAGATGTAATCTCTAACTTGGTTGTTAAGCCTAGATGCGAACAAATCTATGCGTGGGAGTGCAAGCACATTATGCACACCTGGAAAAAACGTTGCAGTTAACAAATTATTTCTAGATTCAGTGTACTTCATTTTCTGCATGGGACCACTGTCCTGTTGCTGTTGCTGGTTGACCAGCGATTAGTCCACCCCAACCTGAATTGCTAGCATGAGATTGCAAAGTAACTGATGGTGGTGGTTGAAGGATAAATTTTCTCGATGTATCAATATTTTCCATCCACCATCTGATATCACTTCTGGCTTCTCTGCTCAAGGTCATTTTTGCCTCGAACTCTCCATTAGTTTCTTTTAGTGCTTTTGCTTTTTCTATTTCGAGACAGCGATACCTGACTCCACCTAATGGTACCCCCGGCAGTGCCGCTACCATTTTTCCCACTAATTCTGCAACCTGCCTAATAGAAAACTTTTGTTTTCTTAACATGCTCGCTCAAAGGGTATTAATGTTTTCAGCCTTATCAGATATTATGCGTACAGACATATGTTGTGAATTGAGCATAAAACCTATGTATTGTATTTCTTGTGTTGGCTGAAAAACAGACTTTTCCGGGTGAATGACAAAACCTGCACTACTCAAAGCATCCACTGTTGCTTTGACATTTGCTCCTTTGAGGTGCCCTGCATGAAAGAATCATCAATGTATGTTGTGTTGTGAAACCCTTGCTTCTTAAGATGAGAGAAAATTGGTTTTAGTAACTTGGTAAAAATTTGTGGAGCCGCCGAGAGTCCGTTCGGCATAGCTGTAAAACAGTATACCTTCTCATTAAACGTGAACTTGAGGTACTTCCAAAACTTTTTGGTAATTGGTACTGAATAATATGCATCCTTAAGATCAACTGATGCCATAAAACAGTTCTTTGTCATGAGGTTAATGGCTGGATGAAGGCACTCCATCTTAAAATGACTATATTACAACAACACATTTAATTTTGATAAGCCTGTACGGGCATACTCGCTGGCTGCCTCGTTGTCGGTTGTTTACACCTCTCTGAGGTCCGAATCCACCTCTCTGCTGGGGGAAGTATTGTGTTCGCTCCTGTGGAGCGTACCCCCTTTGCGTTGTGTACTGATGGCGCACGCCCATGAAGTGGTCCTGGGGGTGGCCAAATCCACCCTTTGGCCCTAAAAAATGATTTCTTGGAGCTTTGCCCCGAAAACTGGTGGCCTCATATTTGTAAGATTTAACTTTCTCCAAATTGTCCATAGTTTTGTCAATTTCATCCCCAAAAAGTTCTCTAGTAACTTTTTCCGAATAACTACACATGGGCTTGAGTTTTTTGGGTAGATCCTCTTTGAATACGTCTTTTCTCTTATTGTTAATAGTGTGGCAAGTCTGTGTTAACATTTGCAAGGACCCCAACAACTATACTGCTAATTCATCTTTCTTTTCCTTGCTAACTGAACCTGCCGTGCCTCAGAGAGTGTCCACTGCTCGTATTAAGGGTACCCGCCCGCACATAACATCTTTTGTATGGTCTGGAATTTTACATCGTGTCCCTTTGTCTCAGTTTTAATTGTACCTATCTTCCATACTCTTTCATTGATGAGGGGTGCTATGAGGTATGGTAAGTTACTAGGGCGTTTGAACTTATCCAGCTTTTCATTTATCTGTTGCACCGACAGACTGCCCTGCAGCATGTCTGTTACCAAGTCTGCCATCTTAGACATCACAGGTGATCCTGCCACCTCTTTATCATAATCATTTCTAATTCTGAACATCTCTTTATCGATGGCGCTCATCTCCTCGCCCTGGTCAGGTTCTTTCAACATTTCCTCATTGCCATCAGCTTCATGCTCAGACACTCCCGAATTGTCCTCTGGCTCATCACCTTCCGGTTCCTCATCGAACCTCAGAGTATCACACTGGGTATCACCCTGTCCAGCATGTGGCTTCATGAAAGAATCCATAAATTGCCCAAAATTTTGGGACATAACACCGTTATGTTGGGTCATGGCCCCCATGAACTCACTCAATTGTCTATTCAAGGCTGCAAAGCTGTTATCACTGGAATTTTGCCCTGTGAGCATGCTTGTACCAGGAAGATTGGTTGTCTGCCCTGTGGGCGAGTCTTCCGTATGACCTGTGTTCCTTTCGGAAATTATTCTTTGCCCTGTGGGCGATTTTTGTGGCTGACATGTGGTCATATCAGTGCTAATACCATGCCCTGTGGGCTTTGCTCCGTTGTTGGTTTCCATCTTGGAAATGTCTGATTTGGTTTTGGAGTTATGGGCTGTGGCCGAAATACTCCCTTTATGCTTAATAGTATGGTCAACTTTCTCATTAGACCTAGGCTTTTTACCTTTATTATCCGATGGCTTGTCCTTTTTTCTTTCCGAGGACTTATCCTTATCCTTCTTATTCTCCTCACCACCCATGCCGCTGTGGGCGATAAACAAGTCCAAAACATTCCCACTCGCCATGCTGCTAAGAAAACTTCACTTATAACTAAATCCAAGCGAGTATCCGCTGAGATATCGTGTTTAAAACAGTTCCTGTTGTTAGCTACTAAAATATTAACTAATAGGAAGTCTATATCACGTTGAAACACTTCGAAAATCTTAAATAACTTTGCAAAATGCCACAGCGCGTGTGCACCTGTTGAAAACAACTTTTGCAATGCCGACAGACGACTTCCGCGTTTCTCATGTGACGTCACCTCGCTACAGGGTGAAGCAGAAGAAATTGGGGCTGGCTCAAATAAACTTAGAATTTAACTGACTGATTGATTGATGGCATTCAATAAATGTGGTATACCATATTCGTTCTTAAAAGGGCACCATCCCTATTATCGCACCCTTCTGTTTACACAGATTAAATTAAACAAATCTTGCTCCTTTATTGCAAAGATTTCAATTAGCTGACGCCATATTGTTAGACTAATATGCTGATATTATTTGGATAACCACATAACCACGCCGGAAGCTTTGTGAAACCAATGTTCGTAATTCCTACATGTTGACCATTATTGTTTGAAGTGAGTTATAAAAAAAATTATGAACGGCGAAAGATTATTTGGGTGCGCTCATTACACACTTGTGTTTTTGTTTTTTGTTAAAGTTTGTTTTTCGTTACATAAGTGCACTGTGCACTTATTAAAATGAATATGGTATAGGAAAACAATCTATAATGATAAATGCTTCATTTCCAAACATGCTGTGCTTCATTGTCTATATAGTATAATAAGTCTTTAAAAGCTGAAAATGATTATTTTTCTATCATAACCGTCCGCTTAACAAATTAAATCATACCTTGCGGACGTTAATTTGCTTATTTTCGATATTTAATCATTTCATTTGAATAGAGCCACGGTTTAGAAGTTGAAGTTTATAAGTGGCGCCTGAGGTACAATACAGCAAAGCTAGACCTAAAATCCGCCAATAGGAAGCTGTCGGTAAGTACTTCTTTATATGCATGTAGAAAAGAAAAGTAACCAGTTTTGAAATGTTAATATTTGCTGTGCAATATCAAAGACACGATGCATTTTAAACAAATGGTATCAGTGATTATATTCATATAATAAGATTTAATTCAAGCATGGATGTTTGGTGACAGTAGAGGAGTATTATGCATATTTAAAATAATTATATCTGATTTCCATTTGGTTTATAATTCTTATTTTCATTTTGTTTAGTAAGTTACAAATATTAGACTAACATTAACTTTTACAGCATCCATCCTTACATTTTGCATGCTGTAAGTAGTGCATTGAGTAGAACTTAAATTGTTCGTCACAATTTGAATATACTTTCAGACGAACAACAAGAGAAAGGAAGATATTGAAGAAAAAATACTTGGACACTGTCACTGCAAGACGATTCTCTACAACTCTGTTTAATGCTCTGAAATATTTGCTAACTTTGATTTGTGTATTCTTTATAATATGTAATGTAGCTGTCACACAATTTGTGATATACCTCCCACAGGTACATAGCATGTACAAACTTCAAAATGGCTGGCATTGGCATAATCGGAGCAGGAGAAGCTCACCACATGCATATATCCAATTATTACAAAGTCATGTGACTCAGATTCTAAAACCCTTTCTTTAGGAGGGAAATAAATGACATTTTTGACATGTAACATTTGATAGCTAAAATTCCAGTGCTAGGAAATAGAGAGGGGATGGTAGCCCAGCTATTTTTGTTTATATATAACACTGGCAGATCAAGTACTCGGATAATTTGGAGGTGCACAGGCAGATAGATATATGAAACTAACAACATGATGTCCCAATGCGAACTTGACGCATCCCGTGCTAAAACATCACAAGAACCACGCTTTTTTGTCGCTTAAGCATGGGCACGCGAACTTCTGTCAAAATCGCTAAACAGCGTGGTAAAGTACCTGTTTTCACAAGGTCTGTTTGTCAACTTTGGGCTGTTTTGACGATGTTCACAACGCCCCCATGCAACAACATGATGCCCTGTGCGAGAGCATGACGCACTCGTGCTAAAACATCACAAGAACCACGTCTTTCTGTCGCTTTAGCATGGGTACGTTATGAACTTCGCCAAAACCGCTTAAACACCGTAAAGTACCCGTTTTCACAAGGTTCGTGTTTTGTCAACTTTGGGCTGTTTTGACGATGTCCCCCCCCATGCAACAACCTGATGTCCCAATGTGAAACTGACGCACCCGCGTTAAAACATCACAAGAACCACGCCTTTCTGTCGTTTTAGCATGGGTACGTTGCCATGAACTTCGCCAAAACAGCCAAACAGCGTAAAGTACCCGTTTTCACAAGGTTCGTGTTTGTCAACTTTGGGCTGTTTTGACGATGTTCTAAACGTCCCCATGCAACAACATGATGTCCCAATGCGATTTGTCGCTTTAGCATGGAGTACGTTATGAACTTCGCCAAAACAGCCAAACAGCGTGTAAAACTAAACAGCGTGTCGCTTTTTTCGCACGCGTGTTTGTCAACTTTTGGGCTGTTTTGACGATGTTCACAACGTCCCCCATGCAACAACATGATGTCCCCCGTTTGTCGCTTTAGCATGGGTACGTTATGAACTTCGCCAAAACAGCCAAAAGCGTGTAAAGTACCCGTTTTCACAAGGTTCGTGTTTGTCAACTTTGGGCTGTTTTGACGATGTTCACAACGTCCCTATCCAACAACATGATGTCCCAATGCGAGAACTTGACGCACCCGTGCTAAAACATCACAAGAACCACGTCTTTCTGTCGTGCATGGGTACGTTATTGGGTAACTTCGCCAAAACAGCCAAACAGCGTGTAAAGTACCCGTTTTCACAAGGTTCGTGTTTGTGAACTTTGGGTTGTTTAAATTATACAGGACAAAAAACCAATTTTTTATGTTAGGTATATAGATGATATATTTGCAATTTCAAATATGAGCCAAGAAAACCTATTTCTTCAAACTTGTATTGTAAAGATACAGATACACATAATTATTTAGATTACAGTAGTTGTCATCCACCAAGTTGTAAAGATAATATTCCATACTCCCAATTCTTAAGAATAAAAAGATCTGCAGTAATCCAAAAGATTATAAAGAAAATAGTTCTAAATATACTTCATATTTCCAAAATAAAGGTTATCCTACTCATTTAATAAATAAAATGTCTAAAAAGCAGACACCATAACAAGAGATATTCTTCTTAACCCTAATATTAAAGATAAAGAAAAAATGCAATAACTTTCCCAATAATCTTTAATCCAATTAATAAAAATATCTCTCAAAAGATTCTTTCTAACTTCAAAGTTTTACAAGAAGATGCAGATGTAAAGGATATATTTAATACTAGACCAATTGTAGCATACAAAAGAGATAGAAATTTAAAAGATACCCTAGTTCATTCAAAACTTAAAAGTACAAATGATGCCACAGGTACTACACCATGTAATGCTACAAGATGCCTTACATGTAAATATATTTGTAGTGATACCTTAGTTATAGGACCTAAAAGTTTTTATGAAGTACGCCAGAACTTCAACTGTAAATCTAAGGAACTAATATATTGCCTATCTTGTAAAAAAAATGTGGAGACTTATATGTAGGTGAAAACCGGTAGAGCTCTCTGTGATAGATTTAGGGAACATAGACGAAATATCATAAATAATTGTTGATTTTGAGTAAAATAATAATGGTATTGCTTTACTTAATAATTTATTAAACAGATTTTTGAAATATATTATATAGAAGTTATATGATAGTGGTGTGTGATAGTTACAGCTATTTGTTACATTGTTGTTATATAGTAGTTATATGATAGTGGTGTGTGATATTTATAGCCACTTGTTACATTGTTATTTCATAGTTTTATTCCATATATGATGACTTCTTATTTTATTATATATACCTACTTATAATCTTACTCGAATAATATTTAAAATTAATGTAATTGATACCCAGCTGGAAAATGTTAATTTTATAATTATTGTAATGCTTTTGTTTCATTCTGATGTTAAATTG